>JAOWBW010000394.1:600000-1035000 GCA_026119855.1 Campanula takesimana | reverse complement strand
ATAAGCTCGATCTCCAACCCTTTCTAAAATCTCAAAAGGCCCTACGACCTTGGAGCAAGTTTCCCTTTCTTCCCATATATTTTAATTCCCACCTTTGGATAAACTTTCAAAAACACAAAGTCACCCTTTTCAAACTCAAGGTCTCGCCTCCGGTGATCTGCATAACTCATTTGTCGATTCTGGGCAGTAGTCAATTGATCCCGAATAAGCTTAACTTTCTCAACTGAATCATTAACCATATCAACACCCTAAATTTTTGCTTCCCCAACTTCATCCCAACAAATAGGTGAACGACATTTTCTCCCATACAATGCTTCATAAGGAGCCATCCCAATACTCGATTGAAAACTGTTGTTATAAGCAAATTCCACAAGAGGAAAATGAATATCCCAAGAATCTGCAAAATCAACTGAACAAGCCCTCAACATGTCCTCAAGAATCTGAATCGTTCTTTCTGACTGACCATCTGTTTGAGGATGAAAAGCAGTACTAAACCTTAACTCTGAACCCAACGCCTTCTGAAATGCTTGCCAAAACCGAGAAGTGAATCTAGGATCACGATCAGAAACAATGCTAACAGGAACTCTATGCAACTTCACAATCTCATTAATATACAAAGTAGCAAGCTTTTCCATTGAATAGCCAATCTCAATAGGTAAGAAATGAGAAGACTTTGTCAATCTGTCTACGATCACCCAAACTGCATCATGCCTTCTCTGAGTACGAGGTAACCCTGACACAAAGTCCATAGTAACATGTTCCCATTTCCATTCCGGTATTTCTAAAGGTTGAAGCAAACATGCGGGTCTTTGATGTTCAGCTTTCACCTGTTGACAAGTTAAACACTTCGACACATAATCCACTATCTCCCGCTTCATGTTGTTCCACCAAAAGTGTTGCTTCAAATCTTGATACATTTTGGTACTCCCGGGATGAATAGTATACCTCGACTTATGGCCTTCCTCGAGAACTTGAAGTTTAATCCCATCAACATTAGGCACACACAATCGACCTCTAAAAGTCAATACTCCTTCAGAACTGAGAGAGAAGTATTCAAATCTGCCATCTTTGATTTTACCCATTATCTTCATTAACTCAGGATCATCTTTTTTAGCATCCTTGATTCGTTGAATTAAGGTTGGTAATACTCTGATATTCGTAAATATAGCCCCATGCCTCGATTCATAAGGACCCCAATCACGAGCATCTTCTAACATCTTCCATTCCCGTACCATCAATAAAGCTACATAAGACTTCCTGCTAATAGCACCAGCTACCACATTTGCCTTGCCCGGATGATAAAAAATGGTGCAATCAAAAGCTCCATCCATCTATGCTGTCTATTGTTCAACTGTTTCTGGGAGAAAAGGTACTTCAAACTCTGATGATCTGTGAAAATCTCAAACTTTGCTCCATATAGATAATGCTTTCATTTGTGTAGCGCAAAAACAATAGCTGCAAGCTCCATGTCATGGGTCGGATAATTCTGCTCACTAGGAGTTAACTTCCTTGAAGCATACGCAATTACCTTCCCACTTTGCATCAGAACACACCCCAAGCCTTCTTTTGAAGCATCACTATAAATCACCAAGTCATCATTCCCATTAGGCAGTGCAAGAATAGGAGCAGTGGTCAACCTCTTCTTTAGCTCTTCAAAACTAACTTGACATTTATCATGCCACACATATGGCACATTCTTTCGAGTCAACTGAGTCAGTGGTGTAGCAATCTTGGAAAACCCTTCAATGAATCTTTTGTAGTACCCAGCTAACCCCAAGAAACTTTTAATTTCAGTAACTGATTTTGGCCTCTTCCAATTCACAATGGTTTCTATTTTTGATGGATCAACAGATATACCTCTATTAGAAACCACATGTCCCAGAAAATAAACTTCATCGAGCCAAAAAGCACACTTACTGAATTTTGCAAACAACTGCTTCTCCCGAAGAATAGATAGAACCATTCGCAAGTGTTGCTCATGTTCTTCTCGAGACTTAGAATAAACCAGGATGTCATCGATAAATACAACCACAAAAAAATCAAGATAAGGCTTGAAAACCCGATTCATCATATCCATGAAAACAGCTGGAGCATTTGTTAACCCGAAAGGCATGACAAGAAACTCATAATGACCATACCTACTACGGAAAGCAGTCTTAGGAAT
The DNA here is from genome assembly GCA_026119855.1 of Campanula takesimana. Lineage (NCBI taxonomy): Eukaryota > Viridiplantae > Streptophyta > Magnoliopsida > Asterales > Campanulaceae > Campanula > Campanula takesimana. The sequence continues at coordinate 1,032,836 of JAOWBW010000394.1, read as the reverse complement.
GTCTTCTGAGTGAATCTTCAACTGGTGATACCCACTCCTCAAATAAAGCTTCGAAAAGACAACGGACCCTTGGAGTTGATCAAATAAATCATCAATGTGAGGCAGAGGATATTTGTTCTTTAGAGTCACCTGATTCAGTTTTCTATAGTCGATGCATAGTCTCAAGGACCCATCTTTCTTCTTTACAAACAACACAGGAGCTCCCAAAGGTGATACACTGGGTCGAATGAACCCTCTATCAAGTAACTCTTGCAATTAAACTTTCAATTCTTTTAATTCAGCTGGAGCCATTCTGTAGGGTGCCTCAGATATAGGGGTAGTACCTGGAAGTAAGTCAATACAAAACTCGATCTCCTTATCGGGAGGCATAGAATACTTAGTAGAGAACACATCAGGAAACTCTTTCACAATATGCACATTCTTTACTTCAGGCATCTTTTTAGTAGTATCCAGAACACTGGCCAAATACCCCGTACAACCACGATGCAACAACTTTCTAGCTTTCACATAAGAAATAATATGAATTCCCTTACCCAAATGAGCAGCCTCAAAAGTAAATTCAGGCACATCAGGAATAGAAAATGTAACCACCTTTTTATAACAATCAACTGAAGCATGGTATTTACTCAACCAATCCATTCCCAAGATAATATCAAAATCTTGTAATGGCAAAACAACTAAATCAGCAAATAAAACATGCTCCCAAATATGCACATCACAACCACGTAACACCTTATTGGTCACCAAACACTCCCCTATAGGAGTAGACACCTCTAACACATAAGGTAGAGATTCAGAAGAAACATGTAATCGAGAAGCAAAATGCACAGACACGTAAGAATGCGAAGAGCCAGGGTCTATAAGTGCTCGTGCCCTCAAACTAGACACAGAAATTATACCTCCTATCACATTAGAAGAATCGAAGCCTGTTGTTGATTGATGGCAAAGACACAGCCTTAGACTTTAGGCTTCCCAGAGGCATCCCTCTTCTGACCCTGAGATGATCCAGCTCCACTCCCATATGGTACATTCCTTGCTTTTGGACAATCCCTTTGAAAATGGCCAAGCTGACCACAATTCAAACACTTACCCTGTTTCTTCCAATATCGCTCTTCAATGTGCCCTTGTTTTTTACAATAGTTACAAATCCTTCTACTTTAATTTCCAGGGGTTTTACCTTGATTTCTGATAATTGGTTGCCCCTGCGGTTGCCCTCTAAATTGTGATGGTATTCCCTGACCTCCTCGATTATCACCACGCTGTGGTTGAGGTCTTCCATGCCTTCCTGTACCTGTCAATTCAACTTTCCTCTTATGCTCTTCTATATCATGCTCCACCTGATATGCTCTATCAATAGCATCTTGAAAATCTTGCAACTTGTGGGATACTAGTTGACTTCGGATCACAGTTCTCAATCCCTTTACAAATCGCATAGCCTTCCTCTCCTCAGTTTCCACTAAGTGAGTACAGTACCTGGATAACTCTGCGAATTTGGATGTATACTGAGCCACAGACATTGTATTCTGCTCCAGGTTAAGAAACTCCATTTCCTTCTTGTCTTGATCTACCCGAGGAATGAAATGTTCCTTGAACTTCTTCAGAAAATTCTCCCAAGTATACGGTACATGATTCTCATCCCAATTAGTTTCCAAAGCTTTCCACCAGTACTCAGCAGCTCCACTCAGTTTATAAGTAGCAAACCTGACTTGATCTTCATCTGAACATCTGAGAACATCAAATATTTTCTCCATGGATTCAATCCACCTTTCAACTTTTGTCACATCTGGTTCTCCTTCATAGCCTGTTGGTTTCATTTTTAAAAACTGTTCTAACCCATATCTCGGAGGTGCTTGTTCTCCTCCTTGCCTTTGATCATTAAGAGTTTTCATTGCTGCTTCAAACATCCCTTAAAACATGATTCGGGCCTCTTCTCTGGCATCCCCTTGCCCTGAAGAACCAGCCTGATCTCCTTCAGTCTCAACCATTTTCAATAAATACCTGCATAAGACACTCAACGTTACTCACTCTATACACAACTACCCTCCTAGGTCACTTAGTTATTCTAGACCATCTACAACCTAGCTCTGATACCAACTGTCGTGCCCCAACCCGTGGTCCTACTTGGCCCCACGTTTGGGACACGCACGGAAGACGTCATAAAACATTTTAGGAAAATTTTTCGAAATGTACTTTCATAAAAGTTTCATATAACCAACTCATCAAAGTTGAAAACTTTGATTTCTTCACACACAAACCATTTACAACTCAAGTTACTTAGCCTCAAAGGCTTACAACCTTATTTACAAAATTTACAATCACCAACATGTTCCAAAAATAGGTGATACTAGATGAAGTCACGGGTACACTACCCCAAAGGTTATACATTTACATAATGTAGCCTTTACATAGCACATGTCCCAAAATGTCTTACCCAAAATCACCACCTCGACGTCCTCCCTTGTGAAGTGACCTATCCACTGGGCTCTCCTTTATCTAAGGAAAACAAATAAACAAGGAACGGGGTGAGAATAAATCTCAGTAAGCTACTAAAATGCAACTACGTTACATGCTGAAATGATACTCGTAATTGAACAATGTCAATAAACATTCATATAGCACATAACATGAGAGGCAAAGCCAACTCATCATACCACACATAAGGCGGAAATAAACACTCATAAGTAGATACTGAGACAAGGTTCTCGAATCAAACATATAACCATCTGAGAGGTATCAACTGAGCAGCACCAAAGGGCTGAAACGGTTTATGAACCAAACAATAACAACAACAACAACGGGGGAAAATGACACCAAGTCATAACCCAAAGTGCCCAACCTTTGGCCCAAGGAAGGGGATTAAAAATGGGAAACCAATGGTAGAAGCCTTACAATGAACTTGACTCGTGTGCCATTATAATCCCTACCATTGCCCGAAATCACAACAAGAAGTACAGCTGGACTTTACACGAGAGCACAGTAATAAATACTTGCTTAAACAACAACCGGGGCAATGATTCCAACGTGGGGAACCAAGCCAAACACATCATAAGATGCACACGAAAGAAACACTCATAAAGAGTTCACAACCATCATGAAATAGAATCACAACTCAATGAACCCAAACGGTTACATCAATTTAAACTCGATCACAAAGGACTAATTCCACCACTTTGGTGTTCCACAACAACCCTCTAGGTACTCTAGGATATCACCTAAGACCTAGACCAAGATTGAACTCTAAATCACTTGGATTGGAACAACTCAACTTTTCAGCAATCATGGGCGGTCGCCCACACCAGACTGTGCGGCCGCCCAAAATACTCTGTTCCAAGACAAAAACCTTTCAGATAGTATGGGCGGTCGCCCACCCCATTCTGGGCGGTCGCCCAAAACACTCGACAAGCCAAAATTTCACTAAATTATACTCCCTTCGTTTCACCATCCCAAAAGTACTACATATTAACACTTATAACATTCCCATACTTCTTCTGAGTACAAACTCCACCCAGAACATACTCTTACCACTCTTTGAACACAACCCAAACAACTTGGACAATTACTCCCCACAAATCAAATATTATCACAACCCATATCACATATATAACATATATGAACATTTTAACATTTAAAGAGGGAATAGTAACTTACCTATTTCGGAAAAAAGTATCGCAGAAATATGTTTTGTTCGGGTAGAAATGACCTACTCAACGCCCTGATCATTTTTGTATAATTAGTTTTTAAAACGGATAAGTAATTAAAAAGAAATAAAATCAAAATGAAATGAAATGAAATGAACTTACCTTTTCTCTTAAACCCTAGGAAGAAACGTAGAAAATGTTGCTGAGTAAATTATGCAAACACAGAGAGGGAGGGAAAAGTGATAAGTTATAAAAAGATCTTTACCCATGTTTTTATTTAAGTCACTCAACTTTCCAATTGAACAAATAACCCCCTATACTTATAATTTCACAAAGGACCCTATAGTTTCAACTAATTCAATTAACTCCCTTAACCATTATTACTACTAACCAAATAAATAACACAATTAATCAAACAATATGTTCAAGTCATAAAATATGATGCAACACATAAAATGCACACATAATGTCAAATTAAAATCCCCCAAAATATAAAATAAATAGGGACGGTTTTTGGGGTCGTTACAGCCCCACCCTCGGCACAACCCAATTGCCGCATCCTCTCCACCTACGGGACCGTCAACTCCCCTATCTACCCTTTAAATACCACTTGGCAAAACCCTAGTCAAGCCAAGAACCCGCAGTCCCTAGCCCCACCCTGTCTCTCTATTCGTCCCTCTTCTACCATTCGCTTGATCAATCTGTAACCAACCCGGTCGGACCCCACCCCAAGACTCATCGCACACCCACCCTTCTTTCACCTTCTTGACAAAATCACATATCAGAAACCCTAAAATCTTAAAAAAAACCTTGGCAAAAACCCCTCCTTGTCGCACATCTTTGCTTCCGCCACCAACCACTACCATCACCCTCGGTAAAACCCTCAATACCGAAACCATATCTTAAATTTTTTTGTCTGCCATTACCTCTCCAAACCCTAGCAGTCAACCCATATCCGCCTCCTTCAAAACATCACCTCCTTCACCCCACCACCTCCTCCATCCTTCAAACACCACTTGGCAAAACCCTAGTCAAGACAAGATTCCCCCGCCCCTAACCCCTCCCCCACGCCATCCTCTTCTCACCCATCACACACCCTTGGCAACCCCTCTTTGTCGAAACCCTAGAGGCAACCCTACTCGCCTTAACAGACCTACACCCCAACTTTCCAAAACCATCCACCCCCTCTCCATCTCACCCGCTCCGGCTACACCCACAGCCCCTCCCTTCCTCAACCAAGCTGATCTACACCACACAACTCCGGCTAAAACCCTCAGCCGCCCTGGACACCTCAACCCCCCCTTGTCAATCCTTCCCAAACAACCCCCTTCCAACTCCCGTTCACGCGGCTGGACCCCCTTGCCCCAGATTCTTTTTTTTTTTTTCATTCTAAAAAAAAAAAAAAAAAATCGGACTCTCACCATCACCCGGCCGGACCATCCCCTACACTCAGCTTACCCAACTTCTCCCTTCGGCCAAACCCTCACCTCGTCTCACACATCTCACACCCTCCATTCATCTTACAAATGGCCTCTCCACCATCCGTGTTCCAACCCAATATCTGTACCACCCTCTTGCAGCACACTCTCTACGGCAAACCGTCACTGCTGCCCCACCCTCGGCATAACCCAATTGCCGTATCCTCTCCACCTACGGGACCGTCAACTGCCCTATCTACCCCCCCCCCACCACCACCACCACCACACCATCTCCTGCACCACCGTCGGAAAACCCTCCTGCCGAATAACCTCAGCCGGCTCTCCACCACACAACCGTCCTTATAACGTAAAAAATCCAAAGGTACCACTACAACCTCGTCATTGTGACGACCGTGGAGACGCTGTTTGTTAGGCTATCAATGAAGCAAGTTGTTGAGAAACTGAAGCAGTTGCATCCTTGAATACAAATGTACATGATCTGGTGGTGAAGGCAAAACTTGTTTTATACTCGCATGTTTTCGATAGGGAGATTAAGAATGTAACGACCCCAAAACCCCCCTAATTTTCTTAACTTAAAATGGAACTTTTATGTGCATTTTATGTGTTAGAAAATATTTTTATGACTTGCATATATTATTTGAGCATATGTGGTAGTTAAAGTGTTAATAGAAATTTTGTTAATAGGAATAAATGAGTTAGTTGAAACTTTAGGGTCCAAAGTGTAACTTTAAAGTTTAGGGGCTTAATTGCTCAACTTGGAAAGTAGAGTGACCAAAGTGAAAAAAATGGTAAAGATCTTTATATACATATCTCTTCCCCCTCCCTCTGCGTAATCACACACACACACACACAGTAAACTTTTACTCCCTCTGGTTCATGAACATTCAAGGTAAGTTTCATCTTATTTTAATTTCTATCTTTTTATTTACTTATCTGTTTTAAAAACTAATTATATAAAAATGATCAGGGCGTTGAGTAGGTCATTTCTACCCGAACAAAACATATTTCTGCGATACTTTTTTCAGAAATAGGTAAGTTACTAACTCCCCTTAAATAGTAAAATGGTCATATATTTGCTATATGTGTGATATGTGGTGAAATTATTGTGAAAAGAATTTATTTGTGATACTTGTTTATTTGGGACAAAGGGAGTATAATTATACTGGGTAAGTGACTTGGTTTGTATGCAAGAATGTATATGGAGTATGTTTATATAATAACCCGAAAATTTCTTATTTTATTTATACTTATTTATTGGGCTAGTTAGTGAATCATAATTTTGGGACACTTATCGTATTGTAATATTTTGGGTCGACTAGAAATAACCTGATAAGTTTGTTGAGTTGAGTTATTGTAGTATTGTTATTGGGCATTTAGAATAAATGGTGTTTAATTGGGCCAATTACTAAATTTAATGATTTGGGTTTCTATCAATTAATTAGAGGGGATTTATTAATTAAGCTTAGCCCATATAAGAAAAAGGGTATTTAACTAAGATGGAATTAAGGGTATAAATATATTACCCTAACCTAAGTAATTCATAGGAGATGAAAAGAAATTTTGACTGCGGCAATATAGAGAGGGCTGCGGTGGTGAAGATGACCGAGTCCCAGTGTTATTTCTTCATGAGGTATGACTTGGTTTTAAGCCATGAGTTAGCTTATTCACACTATAGTGGAAGTATAATTGATGAATTTGTGTTAGGATGGTGTTGTGTTTGGGGTATTATTAAGATGGTGGAATTGACGTAAGGTGCCAAAGGGTATGGTTTGCTATGCAATTTTGGTGGGGAAAATAAGCCAACAGTAGGTGAGTGATGTTAATGCATGGTTGAGAGAGAGAATTTTAGTAAAGTATTTAATCTTTTATGTTAAGTTAATCTAGCATTATTATTCACTATATTTTTATTTTGATTGATAGATTTTGGTCAACAGCATATTAGAGGCCCATGCAATAATAGCTCTAGTTGCTTGAGGTAAGGGATTGTACATCATTTAGGTTATTGCTTCGTTATATTACCGTTTCAGTTATTAGGCTTCCGCATTATTTTTGGCGATGTACATTCTTTTATACGGTCAAACTGACATCGTGTCGGTATTTGCATTGACTCCCTCGGTCACCTTCTTTTGATAATCTTTTGCTATTCGTTTGTTAAATTCGTATCATTTGTTGGCCTTTTGTTAATTCGTTTGCTAAATTCGTATCCTTTGTTTGTCAATACGTGAAACCTTTTGTGAGCTTTTGAAATTCGTATTTCGTATAAAAAGAGTTTTGATGACATAAGCTTTTGAAAACATTTTGTATCCTATCAATGAGCACATAAGTTAAACAACTCGTTACGGCGGGGTTTATTTGATTTAGGCCTGTAAAAAGGCAACCTTAGTTCACTGCCCAAGAGGGGTAGTGAGGTGTTCCGGAATCACCACTTTGTATTTGTGTGCTCTACTGAGCTTTTGTCCCTACGGGGAATTTAGGTTTGAAAAGGTCACTAGACCACTTATGTGATTATTGGTATCTGTGAGAAGTCTCGTTATTAACGGCTGGTATAGGACGGTCGTAAATGATTAGATTTCTCGAGTTATTTTGTTCAGTTATCAGTCCTTTGAAATTCTGAAATCTGTGAGTGGTTTAATTATTTGTAGCTGGTATGGGACGGTTATAGATAGTTAAATCATTCGAGTCTTTTTGCATCAATTTGTCATCGTTTGGAATTCCATAATATCTGTGAGTAATTTAGTTATCTACAAACGGTATGGGACGGTTGTAGGTAATTAAATTACTCGAATCTGTTCTGTTAAATTTGTAAAACCTTTGAAATTTTGTTAAAGTGTTTGAATTTCCTTTTTTGATTTCGTACTCGTTGATATTCCTTCAGGTCAACTCCTCCTTAGTAACCGGAGGGGTTGTATATGAACTTACTGAGCTTTTGTTCGCTCACCCTTTCATTCTCTTTTTCTTCCAGATAATAATAGAAAAGATTTGAGACAGCTGGAGAAGCATTAGCAAATGTCTGCGGAGTAATTTAGATTTGATTTCAAGGTTAAGTTATTGTATATTTTGAGGTAATAGTAAGTGATATTGAGAATGTTATGTATGAGTGATCATCAAGTTAAAAGAAAATTTTTGTAAGTGTAATTTAATGTTATTTTTGTGGTTTAGTTTGTGTGAAAGGTGACGTGTCCGGACTGTGGGCCCGTAAAGTTAGGGACCCGAGTTTCGGGGCGTTACAGTTTATATCATGAGAATATTAGTATAAGTGTTTGAAAGTATACTCCTACTTGTGGGACGGTAAAATATTAACTTGAGTTAAATGTTAAATAAGTATATTATAAAAATTATACTATTATTCTTGGGACGGGGAAATAAATGAAAGTATCCTTAAATGAGTATATTAGTATATTAGAAAAATTATATTTATACTTGTGGAACGGTGGAACGAAAGGAGTATAGTTTGTTCAAGTTTTGGCCTGGCGGGTGTGTTGGGCGGCCGCCCAAATAGGGCGTGCGGCCGCATACTTATCTGGAAGATTTTTGTCTTGAGACAGAGTGTTTTGGGCGGCCGCACAGTCTGGTGTGGGCGACCGCCCAGGGCTGCTGAAAAGTTTGAGTTGTTTAAATCCAAGTGAATAAGAGTTAAATCTTGGTCTAGGTCTTAGGTGATATCCTAGAGTATCTAGAGGGTTGTTGTGGAACACCCTAGTGTTTCCTTTGTGAAAAAATGTGTTAGGGAATATGAATAAGTATTACATGGGGTATTGTTGAACATCTTTTGATGTGGTTTGGATTGGTTCATCTTTGTGATGTGTTTGGCTTGGTTCCTTATTTTAGAATCATTGCCCGGTTGTTGTTGTTTAGCAAGTATTTATTACTGTGCTCTTTGTGGAAAGTCCAGCTGGTCTTATTGTGGAGTCAGGCAATGGAAGAATTATAGTGGTACAAGTAAGTTCACTATAAGGTTTTCCATTGGTACCTTCTGTGTCAGGCGGTGGGAGAATTATAGTGGCACACAAGCCAAGTTCACTATAAGGTGTCCACTGTGCCTTCTCAGTTTCCCCAGTCCAGATTGGCCTTGGATGGGATGAATCGCTCCCTTTGGTGAGCATTTGAGTTATGACTTTGTGTCATATTTCCCTCTCTGGTTACTTTGGTTCTATTGGTTATGGTTTGGTTTTCGGGATCCCGGCTTCAGCTATTTATGCTGCTCATATGGTTTTTCTCAGATGGTTGTTTCAGATGGTATTCTCAGACAGTTATGTTTATTCGGTAAACCTTGGCTTGGTATTCTCGTAGGAGTGTTTACTCCTATACTATGTGTTGTATGATGAGTTGGTCGTTATTTTCAACCGGTATGGGACGGTTGGCGATAGGGAGCCTCTCATGTTATGTGCTATATGCTATATGATTAATTGTTGATATTGTTTCTTTATGATTATCATATCAGCATGTGACGTAGTTGAATTTTAGTAGCTTACTGAGATTCATTCTCACCCCTTATTTGTTTACTGTTTTAGATAACGACGAGTCCAGGGAATAGGACACTTTGGCACGGGAAGACGTTAAAGTGGTAAGAGTTGGGATTTTTTTTGTAAAGGTTACATTACATAGATGTAATACCTTTTGGGTAGAGTTTCCTTGACTTTATCATCTTGTAACACCTATATTTTGGATAATGTCGGTGTTTGTATATTTGTATAAAAGTTTGTAAGCCTTCGGACCAAATACTTTCGTTTGTGAAAGTTGTTTGAAAAGTTTGTTTGAAAGTTAGTGGAAGTCTTTGAACTTCAAGTGTGGATTATGTTAAACTTTATGAAAGTATATTTCATAAAAATGTTCTAAAAGTGTTTTATGACGTCTTCCAGTCGTGTCCCGAGCGTGGGGCCAAGTAAGACCACGGGTCTGGGGCGCGACAGTTGGTATCATAGCCTGGTTGTAGATGGTCTAGAATGACTACGTGACCTAGGAGGGTAGTTGGGTAGAGAGTGAGTAACGTTGAGTGTTTTATGCAGGTAATCACTGAAGATGGTTGGAACAAAGGGTGATCAGTCGGGGCCTTCAGGGCTGAGTAATGCTAGAGAAGAGGTTCGAACAATGTTCCAAGGTATGTTTGAAACTGTAATGAAAACAATTGATGATATAGTTGAGCATAAAAGCAAGGTTGAAGCCTCAGATGTGACAAAACGAAGAGGACAGTTAAAACCACAACCCCAGTGTGGTAATAGTAAAGAATACCAAGGGACATCTTTGCAAGCTAAGGAATCTTTTCAAGGGCCACAGAATAGAAGAACTCAAGGCAAACGAGTATGTAGCTATTGTCGGAAGGAATGGCATTTAGAAGAAAGATCTTGGAAGTAGCAAGGCAAATGTATGAGATGTGGTCAGATGAGTCACTTTCAGAGGAATTGCTTTAGATTTAAGAATCAGATATCGGGAAATGTAATTGGGTCTTCTCAGGGCCAGAAGAGGGATTCTTCAGGGAAGCTTAAGGTACAAGGTAGTGTTTCTGCCATCAATCAACAATAGATTTCAGATCCTTCTAATGTGATTGGAGGTATAATTTCTATGTCTAGTTTGTGAGCACATACACTTATAGACCTTGGTTCTTCGCATTCTTATATGTCTGTGCATTTTGTTTCTCGATTACATGTGTCTCCTGAGTTTCTACCTTAGGTGTTAGAGGTGTCTATCCTAAGGGGGAGTGTTTGGTGATTGATAGAGTGTTGCGCACTTGTGATGTGCAAATTTGTGAGCATGTTTTACTTGCTGGTTTAGTTATTTTGCCATAGCAAGATTTTGATATTATTGTGGTGGAGTTTTATATGCTAGTGTGCTTTAATTAAGTATGGTAGATATATGTGTTTAGCATTCATGCTATTTATGCATTAAAGTCTGAAAAAAATTTTATCACAAGGTTATGCCTGGTATTTGGTTTATGGGGTTGACAGCAGAGTGTCTATAGCTAAACTAGAATGTACTCTTCCTTTGTGGGATCTCAGATATGTTTTCTATTGAGTAGTATATGATTGATGAAAACCTTGGGTTATCTTGAGTTGTTCGATATAATGCTATAGTGTTGATATCTAGTGCAATACATCCATAACATTGGTTGAGTTAAAGGAGTAGATGATTCAATTTGAGATATTTCTTGACAAGGGATTCATTATATTTAGTATATCTACGTGGGATGTATCAGTATTGTTATTATGAAAAGGTATGGTACTTTGCGATTGTATATTGAATACTAAGAGCTCAACCAGATGACTATATCGAATCATCACTTGTTATTTTATATGGGGGATATAATTGATTAACTTCAGAGATCAGTGGTTTATTCAGTGGTTGACTTGAAGTGATTATCATCAGTTGAAATTTTGAGTTGAGTATATTTAAAAAAAAAATGGTTTTTCATACCAGGTATGGGCATCATAAATTGTGGTCATAGTGTTTGAATTAACAATTACTTCAGTGGTATTGTTGGATATGCTGAGTTGTATCTGTAGCCGTAATTGGATTGCTTTGTGAGAGGCAACAGTTGTGAACTCAAGGCATTATGTCTTCTTGTTAGGGGATATATTATTTTGAGGAAATTTCAATTCAGGCATGGTTATTGATTCTTTAAATATGGAAGTAACAGTAATTGGAAAAATCCTACTTCAGTAGCAGAGGTATGTAACTTGTTGAGATTGGTATATGGTTAGAGATTCATTGATGGATTTCTAAGGTAGCTACACCATTAACTATATGATACAGGAAGATACACTTTCTCGATGGATTGGTAAGAATGAAACGAGTTTTTAATTATTGAAACGAGAGTTAATGACAACTTCAGTATTGATATTGCTTAATGGATTTGACTAGTATTCCAGTTATCTAGAGGATATGATCAGTGTTACTATTTTCTAGTGGATATGTCGAATTTTACCATTATAGTGGATCTGATAAATTTATTATTTATGGTGATGCCTTAAAGAGTGATTGAGATGTTCATCGCTTCAGAATTGTATGGTAACAATGTGTGCTTTGAAAAGATTGATTCCTTATAAACAAAATTATCCTACCTATAACTTGAGATTTATTGCGATTATATATCCATGGCATTAGTGAATGACCTTCATAGAGCCATATTGAAGTGTTTACCAACCATGAGAGTTAAAGTATTGGTTTTTTCAAGGAGAGTTACACTTGAGATAATGGAGGTAGAGTACCATGTTATATCATCCGGGAAAGGTAATGTGTTAGAGGATACATTGACTTATAGTTCATGTTTGATAAAAATAAATGGGGAATGTTAGAGGAATTAACATTTTGGAGTTTTTGTGAGTTGATACATGATGTGATTTTGCGATTGTGAAAGCTTTAAGTTTCTACTCTATTGAATGATTTCAACTATAGAAAATTACTAATGGAATGAACGATGATAGACAACACGATTTTGTTCGTTGCTAGTGATGGAACTTTACTTTTATAGCAGAGTATGTAGGCGACACTTAGTGGAACCAACATGTATAACGGAATTCAACTACAGGTACTTGAAGAGGTACACAAGACCAATTTAATTATGAATCCGAATAAATGTAGAGTATTGAGATAATTTTAAGAGTTACATTTGATTTGTTTGACACGCGAAATTCTAAGCATTCAACTAAGTCCTTGAGATGCGAATAATCTGGAAGTAAAATATCAGTGATCAGTTGGTTTGTGACTAACCTTTGAGATTTTTGAGTGGATATGAATCTATTGCGAAAGGTTTCATTGAAAGAGTTACACTGAATAGTTGAGAACAATGATGTTGATTGATAGCGGATTGGTTACCAAGTTTCCTCACCTTATCTATTTTGAGGGTATAAATGCTAATTCTAGTTGTTACTTATTTGTTCAGAAGATAGTTCGATTTCATGGGATGCCTACGAGCATGGTATTAGATATGGGTTCCTTATTTACATCTTGATTTTAGTAAGCAATTCAGAAACCTTTGAATTCAGAATTGGGATTTAGTACAGGTTTTCATCCTCAGACAGATGGCCAGTCAGAAAGAACCATTCAGATTCTCGAGGATATGTTGAGAACTTGTTCAGTTGATTCTTAGATTTCGTGGGATATACATTTACTTCTCGTGGAGTTTGCTTAATATATCAATTCTTTTGAGATATGGGGAAGAGTTAGAGATCGGGCTTGTATTCCTTCTCTTGATAAGATTCATAATGTGTTCCATGTTTCGATGCTTCGAAAGTATGTGTATGATCCATCTCATGTGTTATCTGAGGTTCCCGAGGATATTGAACCAAGTATGTCCTATGAGGAGCATCCAGTTCAAGTGATTGATTCTAGAATTCAAGAATTGAGAAATAAAAGTATTCCTCTTGTTAGAGTTGTGTGGAGGAACCATAATGTGGAAGAATCTACTTGGAAGCTTCGAGATTGAATTGAAAGGTAATATCCTTGGTTGTTTGAGGGTTGAGGTAAGTAAACCCTAAAATTCGGGACGAATTTTCTTTAAGGGGGAGTGATTGTAACAACCCCAAAACCCCCCTAATTTTCTTAACTTAAAATAGAACTTTTATGTGCATTTTATGTGTTAGAAAATATTTTTATGACTTGCATATATTATTTGAGCATATGTGGTAGTTGAAGTGTTAATAGAGATTTTGTTAAAAGGAATAAATGAGTTAGTTGAAACTTTAGGGTCCAAAGTATAACTTTAAAGTTTAGGGGCTTAATTGCTCAACTTGGAAAGTAGAGTGACCAAAGTGAAAAAAATGGTAAAGATCTTTATATACATATCTTTTCCCCCTCCCTCTGCGTAATCACACACACACACACACAGAGTAAACTTTTACTCGCTCTGGTTCATGAACATTCAAGGTAAGTTTCATCTTATTTTAATTTTTATCTTTTTATTTACTTATCCGTTTTAAAAACTAATTATATAAAAATGATCAGGGCGTTGAGTAGGTCATTTCTACCCGAACAAAACATATTTCTGCGATACTTTTTCCAGAAATAGGTAAGTTACTAACTCCCCTTAAATAGTAAAATGGTCATATATTTGCTATATGTGTGATATGTGGTGAAATTATTGTGAAAAGAATTTATTTGTGATACTTGTTTATTTGGGACAAAGGGAGTATAATTATACTGGGTAAGTGACTTGGTTTGTATGCAAGGATGTATATGGAGTATGTTTATATCCTGAGAATATTAGTATAAGTGTTTGAAAGTATACTCCTACTTGTGGGACGGTAAAATATTAACTTGAGTTAAATGTTAAATAAGTATATTATAAAAATTATACTATTATTCTTGGGACGGGGAAATGAATGAAAGTATCCTTAAATGAGTATATTAGTATATTAGAAAAATTATATTTATGAAAGGTGGAACGAAAGGAGTATAGTTTGTTCAAGTTTTGGCCTGGCGGGTGTGTTGGGCGGCCGCCCAAATAGGGCGTGCGACCGCATACTTATCTGGAAGATTTTTGTCTTGAGACAAAGTGTTTTAGGCGGCCGCACAGTCTGGTGTGGGCGACCGCCTAGGGCTGCTGAAAAGTTTGAGTTGTTTAAATCCAAGTGAATTAGAGTTAAATCTTGGTCTAGGTCTTAGGTGATATCTTAGAGTACCTAGAGGGTTGTTGTGGAACACCCTAGTGTTTGAAATTGGTTCCTTTGTGAATAAATGTGTTAGGGAATATGAATAAGTATTATATGGAGTATTGTTGAACATCTTTTGATGTGGTTTGGATTGGTTCATCTTTGTGATGTGTTTGGTCTGGTTCCTTATTTTAGAATTATTGCCCGGTTGTTGTTGTTTAGCAAGTATTTATTACTGTGCTCTTTGTGGAAAGTCCAGCTGGTCTTGTTGTGGAGTCAGGCAATGGGAGAATTATAGTGGTACAAGTAAGTTCACTATAAGGTTTTTCATTGGTACCTTCTGTGTCAGGCGGTGGGAGAATTATAGTGGCACACAAGCCAAGTTCACTATAAGGTGTCCACTGTGCCTTCTCAGTTTCCCCAGTCCAGATTGGCCTTGGATGGGATGAGTCGCTCCCTTTGGTGAGCATTTGGTTTATGACTTTGTGTCATATTTGCCTCTCTGGTTACTTTGGTTCTATTGGTTATGGTTTGGTTTTCGGGATCCCGGCTTCAGCTATTTTTGCTGCTTAGATGGTTTTTCTCAGATGGTTTTTTCAGATGGTATTCTCAGACAGTTGTGTTTACTCGGTAAACCTTGGCTTGGTATTCTCGTAGGAGTGTTTACTCCTACACTATGTGTTGTATGATGAGTTGGTCGTTATTTCCAACCGGTATGAGACGGTTGGCGATAGGGAGCCTCTCTTGTTATGTGCTATATGCTATATGATTAATTGTTGATATTGTTTCTTTATGATTATTATATCAGCATGTAACGTAGTTGCATTTTAGTAGCTTACTGAGATTCATTCTCACCCTTATTTGTTTACTGTTTTAGATAACGGCGAGTCCAGGGAATAGGACACTTTGACACGGGAGGACGTTAAAGTGGTAAGAGTTGGGATTTGTTTTGTAAATGTTACATTACATAGATGTAATACATTTTGGGTAGAGTTTCCTTGACTTTATCATCTTGTAACACGTATATTTTGGATAATGTCGGTGTTTGTACATTTGTATAAAAGTTTGTAAGCCTTCGGACCAAATACTTTCGTTTGTGAAAGTTGTTTGAAAAGTTTGTTTGAAAGTTAGTGGAAGTGTTTGAACTTCAAGTGTGGATTATGTTAAACTTTATGAAAGTATATTTCGTAAAAATGTTCTAAAAGTGTTTTATGACGTCTTCCAATCGTGTCCCGAGCGTGGGGCCAAGTAGGACACGGGTCTGGGGCGCGACAAAGAAGCTTATAAAGAAAGAAATTCCTCCCCGTAAACTTGATAGAGATATCTCATAACATTGAAGCAGATCTAGAACAAGTGAGAACACCCTGTTTTGCTTTAACAACAACCTCTTCTTCTGTGGTAGTCCCAATTATCTCATTCCCACGCTTCAGACCAACACATTAATACCTTCCTATTTGAATCCTCCCGCAGGATTCAAAAAACACTAAAAATAACTTTAAACCGGGACGGACGGACCCACTTGCCTTCTCACAACTCTATATTCAATATTTTGCAGACCACCTTCCCTATTACACTTTTCATACCCATAACAATTATAGTATTTATAACTTTTTTAATCTCCATGTCCATAATAAAAGTTTTTTAGTGAGATGGAAGGAGAATAAGTTAACAAAAATTATTACTCTTGAACCAGTATAACTGAAGCAAACGGATGCAATATCTATGAAGTTTCATCTTCAATCAAGGAATAGAATCCTTTTTTTTTTTTAAGAACAAATGTCATAGATTTGAGAATTCGTATTGATTCAAACATAATTTTCAAATTATGAGTTTACAAAGATAAAATTTATCCATTTTGAGCAATAATAAAGATAAATATTCAAATAATATTACTAATAATATTAATAAAATTCTAGGACTTACAAAGTAATAATTTCAATAGTAATTTTTTTTAAAAAAAAATAATGATAGTGATAAATTTTTTAGTCATCGTTTTATTTATTATTTTATACTTTTATTATAAAATTTAACAATTACATAATATAATATAGTCATAGCGTAATTGATTTTCTAAAAATATTAGACATGGGATCATAAATTTTTCTTATAATTATTTTTTTAATCTTATATTAGAATTTTTTTAAAAAAATTGTATATTATTGTAACATATGATAAATTATACATCTCACAACTTTAAAAAAAAATCATCTATTAAATTAAACCATTAATGAGTATCTAATGTTAGTTTTTTTTTTAAATTAGAGAATTAATTTGTTGGATTATTTTTAATATAAATTTTTTCACTTAAAAAAATAGTGTTATTACTCATTTAACCTAGCATTGAAAAAGAAAAAAAAGGGATGGGAAAATAAGGGATGGGAAATTATCCGTTCCGTATTGGATGAAAGGCTTCAAATTAGGCGGTCAACCATCGCTGAGCTTATTCAATTCAATTCAATGGCAGGAACAGGAACAGGAAAGCTACACCCACATCTTCTTTCATCTCCTCCTTGTTCTATCTCCCGTCATCCGTCTCCCAAATTCAAATTGAAATTGAAATTGAATACATGGAGGCTAAGACCACAATCGAAGAGGGTGACAGTGACAGCCTCCATTCCTGAGTTGATAACAGTTTCTTCAACAATCCAAAATCAGATTAACGAATTGGGGGACGCCGGAGTGGGTTACTCAACGGCCAGCTACTACACTTCACTGGGTTTGTTCGTCATATCAGTACCTGGTGTTTGGTCTCTCATTAAGCGCTCTGTTAAGTCCAAGGTTGTTAAGAAGACATTCATTGGTGGTGGTGGTGATTTCTCCCCCAACCAGGTCGCCGGACAAATCCTCTCCTTCTTCACTCGCAACAACTTTTCCGTTGTTGATAAATCCGACACCATTACGTATGATATCCCACCTAACCTAACCTATTCCTCTTTTCTTTACTAGTCTATTTCTTTATCAATCTAATTTCTGGGATTGTATTGTATGTTAATGTTATAGGTTTGAAGGTGAGATGGTACCAAGCAGAGGGCAAGCTGCCCTTTTGACATTCTGTACCTGCATAAGCCTAGCAAGTGTTGCTCTTGTTCTTACCATAACTGTTCCTGACGTCGGAAACAATTGGTTTGCCCTCACTATCCTTAGTCCATTGGCGTAAGTCCTTCCTTCATTCCTTAACTTTGTTTGCAAAAATGCCCAATTCAGGGTGGTAGTGCTGATACTCATCATACCACATTGTTATTATGTGGCTTTTACAGAGGAGCGTATTACTGGAAACGGGCATCAAGAAAAGAGCAGATCAAGGTGAAGATGACAGTGGGAGAAGATGGAAAGGTGTCAGATATCATTGTTCAAGGTGATGACCAGCAAGTTGACCAAATGAGAAAGGAGCTTCAGTTGAGCGAGAAAGGCATGGTTTACGTTAAAGGCATCTTTGAGCGATGATTGTTGCAACACCCAAACCCAATGCCATAGAGGAACAGAAAGCCATGTATGTATACTTGTTTTATCCACATACTACTTGTGTTGTGTATGTTTTACAATTAGAAATTCACAAATTTTTCATGGATGTGAAAATTGAAACATTGAGCCTGATTGCGATTTCCCAGTTTCTCCAATTAGATTTGCAGTTGCAGTTAGTTAAGATAAAGTGTATGCATAAAACCATGAGCCTCAAGTAAGTAGCATTTTTTAGGCACCAGCACTAGCTAAGAGCTCAACATGCTGGAACAAAATATTGTTCAATATGAGCATCAATCATCCAAATTACATGACCATCACCAAACATATCCCCAAAATGAAATGCAACTGAAAAAGCAACATTTCTGCAACAATCATCAACATATGGAAGGAAGATCATACATTGCATAAGCCAATTTAAATAAGAAATTTGTTAATCCTGCTATGGTTGACTTGAGGCAAAACAGAAAATACAACCCAACATTAATGGACCAATTCAAAGCACCCTAGTAGAGATCTACAACAACTTTAATTACCAAGGCTCTCTCATAAAGTATTTACTGCACTTTTCGGTCAACTTTCCATCATCTTCCTTTTTCTTTGTCTGAGAGGCGTGTACTGTTGGAATAGAGGACCAACCGGGACTAGACTTCGGAGCAAAAAGGAAGAAAATCGTCAGAGGGACTGTTGCTCTGGGCGGCCGCCCAGGGTGATGGTGGGCGACCGCCCACTTAATCAGCGTGTTCAATCCAGAGGAGCAGTTTTATGGGCGACCGCCCAGGCCCTATATGGGGCGACCGCCCACTTGTCGGGAGAGGCAAAAACTGGTTCGGATTTTAGGCCAATTTTCGGGTTCCTTTGTCCATCTAGGGTTAGGTTTGTATTCCTGGGCACATATTTAAGTAAAGTTCTGCCCCTAAACTCATTGTAACTTCAAGATAACATATTATAGTGCAAGATCCTGGCTTGGTAGTGCCCCCAGACGTAGTCAAACATATTGACGAACTGGGTAAACAATTTATTATTTCTTGTGCTTTGTTTGTGTGCCATTATTTTCTTGGGGTTATTGCTTGGGTTGTGAGGGTCTAATCCACAACAACTGGTATCAAGAGCTCTGGTTCGAGATCAGGGTTAATCGATCGATTGGTTTATCGGACGATTGGGGTTTGTCAAGCAATCAAGAATGGGCAAGGATAAACAAGCGGTGGAGAAATTTGATGGTTCTGACTACGGGTTTTGGAGGATGCAAATAGAGGATCTCTTGTACAACAAAGATCTCTATAAGCCTCTAAAGGGAGTCAAGCCAGAAGGAGAAAAGCAAGAAGATTGGGATCTCATGGATCGGAAAGCCCTGGGGGTGGTTAGATCTACTTTGTCGAAGTGGATCGCAAAGACTACCAAGAAGGCGAAGACCACAAAGGAGCTATTGGATTATCTTACTGAGAGATTTGAAACTCCATCTGCTGCAAACAAGGTTGATTTGATACGCAAGATGGGTAGTCTCAAGATGCAAGAGGGAGGATCCTTAGCTAAACACATCGATGAGTTTATGGATGTTATAGACTCATTGACTGCGTTGGATATTACGTTTGATGATGAGGTTCATGCGTGCTTGTTGCTAGCGTCTTTACCAGGAAGTTGGAGCGGAACGGTGACAGCGATCAATGCTTCAGCGGGTAAGAACAAATTGAAGTATGATGATGTTAAGTATTTCTTGTTGGGCGAGGAAAATCGTTTGAAGAAGTTGGGGACATCGTCTACTTCGGGATCGGCCTTAGCTACTACTAGCAGGGGAAGGCCGGGTACTAGCAATAAAGGGAGAACTGAATCAAGGGAAAACGTAGTGGGTGGTAAGGGCAAGGCCGTGGAGATCAGAGATAAACCAAGGGTCGCGAAAGGATCGGTGCAGTGTTATCATTGCAAGGAGTTAGGACACTACAAGAAGGATTGTCCCAATCGTGTGGGCAATTCGGTGAATCTGACAGTCGAAGGTGATGGTGTACTGGTTCTGAGTGTTAGTAGTGCACTAGAATCATGGGTGCTGGATT
Source organism: Campanula takesimana (assembly GCA_026119855.1). Taxonomy (NCBI): domain Eukaryota; kingdom Viridiplantae; phylum Streptophyta; class Magnoliopsida; order Asterales; family Campanulaceae; genus Campanula; species Campanula takesimana. The sequence goes on along the minus strand of JAOWBW010000394.1, from coordinate 1,012,668 downwards.
CGGGGGCATCATTCCACTCTTGCGGGCATGCAGAAGAGATGGAGAATTATACTTCCGGTGATTTCGGTAAGGTCTATCTGGCGGATGGCGAGCCTTTGGAAATCAAGGGGAAGGGGGATGTCAGAATAGGAGCATCGGACGGGAAGGTCCTACATCTACACGGGGTCAGACACATTCCGGGTTTGAAAAAGAACCTGCTTTCAGTTGGGCAGTTGGATGAAGAAGGTTACAAGGTAACTTTTGGCTGCAGGAACTGGGTTATTACCAAGGAGGATTCGGAGATCGCTCGGGGTAATAAAGAGGGGACATTGTATTTGGCGAATAACACCAAGGCAAGTATTGCGGTGGCGTCAGCCAAGGGTGATACAGATTTGTGGCACTGTCAATTGGGTCACATGAGTGAGAAGGGGATGAAAGTACTTTGCTCAAAGGGAAGACTACCGGGTTTGAAGACAGTCGACGTGGGGATCTGCGAAGATTGTGTGTTTGGCAAACAGGCGAGGAGTAATTTCTCGAGGACAGGTAGGGCTTTGAGGGAAGCAAAGTTGGATTTGGTCCACACGGATTTGTGGGGGCCGGCCCCGGTAACTTCTTTGGGTGGTGCGTCATATTACATGTCGTTCATTGATGATTCGACAAGGAAAGTCTGGGTTTATTTTTTGAAACACAAAGATGAGGAATTCGAGGTGTTTAAGAAATGGAAGGCTTTGGTGGAGAATCAGACGGAACTTAAGCTTAAGTGCTTGAGATCAGATAACGGAGGGGAGTATGAGCTCGGGGAGTTCAAGGAATATTGTGCAGCGAATGGCATTCGTATGGAGAAGACTCCAAAGGGCACACCACAACACAACGGGGTTGCAGAGAGGATGAACATGACATTGAACGAGCGGGCTAGAAGTACGAGGTTGAAGTGTGGACTTCCGAAGACGTTCTGGGCATATGCAGTTGACACGGCAGCTTTCTTGATCAATCGGGGACCATCGGTACCATTGGGGAATGAAATTCCAGAGGAAGCATGGAGTGGCAAGCAGGTAAATCTGTCCTTTCTTCGCATATTTGGCTGCGTTTCATATCTCATATTGATTCTGCTGATAGAACTAAGTTAGATGCAAAATCTGTAAAATGTACGTTTATTGGGTATGGCGGGGATGACTTCGGGTATAAGTTTTGGGATGACCAAAACCATAAAATTATTCGTAGTCGAGATGTGGTATTCAATGAACAGGTATTGTACAAGGACAGAAAGGGGGCATCTGATGATATTAGTTCGGAACCGGAGGTTGTAGAGGTGGATATTCCAGACTCGGGTGGGAGCAGGACGGTTCATGATGACCATGGTCAAGGGGTCACTGAAGATGAACCACATACTCCAGAACCGGATATTCCGCTTCGTAGATCCAGCAGATTGCGTGGATCACCTGACAGGTATACTCCTTCAAATTACTATTTGTTGTTGACAGATAGTGGTGAGCCGGAATGTTATGCGGAGGCTGTTCGTAGTGCACTTTGTGATAAGTGGAAAGCTGCGATGGATGATGAGATGGACTCATTGAAACCAATAAAACTTGGGAGTTGATTAAACTGCCTAAGGGGAAGAAGGCATTGCATAACAAGTGGGTTTACAGGATCAAGGAGGAAGCAAACGGCAGTAAGCGTTACAAGGCAAGGTTGGTTGTAAAAGGATTTCAGCAAAAGTACGGTATTGACTACACCGAGGTATTCACTCCTGTTGTGAAGATGACCACTATCAGAATGGTTCTGGGGATAGTAGTGGCGGATAACTTGTTGCTGGAACAGATGGATGTAAAGACGGCCTTTCTTCATGGTGATTTGGAGGAAGAAATTTACATGGTACAACCAGAGGGTTACTTGTCTAAGGGTAGCGAGGAACTGGTTTGCAGGTTGACTAAGAGCTTGTATGGCCTTAAACAAGCTCCTAGGCAGTGGTACAGGAAGTTCGATGGATTCATGCATGACATTGATTTTATCAGATGTGAGGCGGATCATTGTTGCTACTTCAAGAACACGGACAATGGGTATATAATCTTGATGTTATATGTGGATGACATGTTAATAGCGGGCTCTAGCATTAGAGAGGTAAACAGATTGAAGGCTCAATTGTCAGACCGGTTCGAGATGAAGGATTTGGGGGAGGCCAGAAAAATCTTGGGCATGCGGATTGACCGGAATAGGGAGTCGGGTAAGTTGGTTCTTTCACAAGCAGAATACGTTGAGAAAGTCTTGGCAAGGTTTTGCATGGAAGAGGCGAAGCCAACAGGGACACTATTGGGTATGCACTTCAAGCTATCCGAGAAGGACTCACCTAAGGGCAAGGAGGAGCGTGACAAGATGGAGAGGACTACATATGCTTCGGCAGTGGGGAGTCTAATGTATGCAATGGTGTGTACAAGGCCGGACATTGCACATGCGGTGGGAGTAGTCAGCCGGTACATGGGCAATCCAGGAAAGCAACATTGGGAAGCGGTTAAATGGATCCTGCGCTACTTAATGGGTACTGCTGGTAAGGCTCTATGTTTCTCAAGCAAGGAGGTCGTGTTAGCGGGTTATGTGGATGCGGATTTGGCATCAAGTGATCTTGATAAGAGGAGAAGTACTACGGGTTATGTTTTCACATTGGGTGGTACGTCTATCTCCTGGGCTTCTAAATTGCAGAAGATCGTGGCTCAGTCGACTGCGGAAGCAGAATATGTGGCAGTGACAGAGGCAAGCAAAGAGATGGTATGGTTGCAGAACTTCTTGGGTGAACTTGGGAAGACGCGAAGTGGTAATGCTCTCTACAGTGACAGTCAGAGTGCAATTCATTTGGATAGGAATCCTGCGTTTCATTCTAGGACGAAGCACATTGAGCTGAGGTTTCACTACATCAGGCATCTCTTGGAGAGGAAGATCTTAAGGCTAGAGAAGATTTTGGGATCGGAGAACCCGGCTGACATGTTGACCAAGGTGGTAAACCTTGAAAAGTTGAAGCTATGTATAGCTTCAATTGGGCTTGGAGAATATGAGAGGAGGAATGCACTACCATGTTCGAGGTGAGCACTAGGACGACACCAAGGATGAGTTGAAGAACGGATACGGGGCTTGTATGCGCGGTTGATCTCTAGGTGGGAGATTGTTGGAATAGAGGACCAACCGGGAATAGACTTCGGAGCAAAAAAGAAGAAAATCGTCGGAGGGACTGTTGCTCTGGGCGGCCGCCCAGGGTGATGGTGGGCGACCGCCCACTTAATCAGCGTGTTCAATCCGGAGGAGCAGTTTTATGGGCGACCGCCCACTTGTCGGGAGAGGCAAAAACTGGTTCAGATTTTAGGCCAATTTTCGGGTTCCTTTGTCCATCTAGGGTTAGGTTTGTATTCCTGGGCACATATTTAAGTAAAGTTCCGCCCCTAAACTCATTGTAACTTCAAGATAACATATTATAGTGCAAGATCCTGGCTTGGTAGTGCCCCCAGACGTAGTCAAACATATTGACGAACTGGGTAAACAATTTCTTGTGTCTTTTCTTTGCTTTATTTCTTGTGCTTTGTTTGTGTGCCATTATTTTCTTGGGGTTATTGCTTGGGTTGTGAGGGTCTAATCCACAACATGTACGAGCTATCCGACTCACATTGGGCCTAGTGCTCACGTGGTTTGGCCAATATATGCAAGCTACTCATAAATCTTATTACTCTACTTAAGAAATTCTGACACACGTTGGGCCTTCATCTACTTCTTCTAAACTCCATTGATCCTTGAACACGAAGTGGTTGTTTATTTATAATATCTGAGAACCAAAAGGAGAGGATTGTTCTTTTCAACCTGGTCACAAGGAAATTGAGGCAAGATCTCTCTCTCTCTCTCTCTCTCTCTCTCTCTTTCTCTCTCTCTCACACACACGCGCATGGCAGGATATGGTCACATTGCAGCTGTTAGCAATTGTAAAGTCTGCATCTCTGACAAAAAACTGACGATAAATGCTGTAAGAGAATCATACTCCCTCTCCAACTTGTTTCGTTTCATTCAGGTGGAGGAGAGAATTATCACCCTTAATTTCCTGACTTTCAGATTTGCAGAATTGTATTTTCCAATTAAGGTTCAAATGCACATTTCTGTAGTTGCAGAAATGTGCATAGGCTGTTCTTCGTTTTTTCTGCTAACAATGTAGCAGCAGATGATAAGACATTGTTTTGAATTGTTGTGTTATGTTTTGGAAAAAGTTGATGCTCAAAAATCTTGAGTCCTAACATTACTCGACTGTACTGTTTATTGAGAATAACTAGTGAAATAAATTGAATCATACACAACTTCAGATTGTGGATTTTGCTGATACTTCCTTATGCTCAAAACAGACACTGAATTGAAATGAATCTCAATCAATTTACAACAAATGACGCTAACCAATTTACAACTACTCAAACCAAACAAACTGATTGGGTTAAAAAAAAAAAAAAAAAAAAGAACAATAAAGATTCTCAAGGCAGAAATACTAAGAGAGGACCCGAAGCTTATAAACAAACTCCTCTCTGCGGATTTCATACAACACCCTCAAGAATTGACAACACCCTGTCTTGCTTTAAGAACAAGCTCTTCTGTGGTGGTCCCGATGATCTCATTCGCACGCTTCAGACCAACACAGTAATACCTCCCTATTGAATCCTGAATCACACAATACCATTAACAAAAAAAAAAAAAAGTAGTTAGAGAACTAATTACTCGGAAGACAATCTTTGACTAGCAGGAAACATGCATTCTCACCCGCGACACAATGTTCATCTTTTCTAACTTTTGGACTGCATCATCAGCATCAAAATTGCACCTCTCCCCAAACTCTTCCTTTATCAGTTCCTCGCACTTCAAATCAAGATCCTGTCGTGTTTCACCATAAAACCAATCTAAGTACCTCTCTACATAAAACATAACTGATACTCTCCCCGTCCCAAAATTTCTCTTGATTAGAACAAATTTGGACATTATTTTGGGACGGAGGGAGTACCTTTTAAGGGGTATAGTGTAGGTACACAAAAGGAAGTCGCAAGTAATTCAATACCTCCAAAGTAGCTTTCCCTTGTTCCATCAATATGAAAAATGAAATTATCACCTCTTTTACCTGCAAATATTCACACAATTCTCTTATATCCTTAATTTATCACGATCGCATTTTATACATTGATCAAAGAGCTAATATGCATCTCATCCAAGTAGTTTATCCAGTGATACAACATGATCAAGCACCATTACCAATCTTCAACAAGTTAAGAAAGTAAATCGGCAAAATCATTTGTGGTAAACTACAATCACAGTGAAACAATTACTCTTAACCAGGCTAATCATTAGTCGAAATTTCCAAACAGACCAAACACAGATAATTGAGTATTGAACACATGACTAAATATAGATGAGAAAACCAAGCATTGTTTGAGAAATTTACTCCCTCTGTCCAAAAGTATAGCGCCTTTGACAAGTCAAACTTTCTATGCATGTATCTTTACTTGCTTAAACCTTCATGAAGTTGCACTAAGGCCTCGTTTGGTACATGGGAATCCAAGCTAGGGAATGGGTATTTTATTCTTGTGTAATGCTTACTTATGTTTGGTGCACATTTAATACTAGAAAAGGAATGGGTATTAGTTTCCTACGGGAATCAAAAATCTATTATTCATCGTCATCTGATACACGTAGTAAGGGGAGGGTTTCTAATACCCATACCTAAGGAATCTTTGAGCGGGAATTTATCAATCAATATTTTAAATTAAAATTTTAATTTAACTCTATCCTAATATCTATCTCCCGTTAATGCATATCCGTCCCTCCTCTCTCCCTCTCTCGTGACTCCATCATTACCCAACTACAACTACAACTACAATGGATCTAGAACATCTCTCATTCTATTTCAGATGCAACTAGATTGCTGATACAAGGATTTTTTTTTTTTTATTAACTTGAATTTTAGCAATAGTAGTAGCTAAAAATGGCGTTTTTTTCATATTTCCATCAAATGAACATATATTGCTTCTTAATTAATTTATTTAAAGAATTGATTACAAACATAAAAAAATTGGAAGGCAGCAAGAATAATGTTTTTGAATGAGAAATTTTTGATAGTGAATAAATATAACTATTACATCATGTTAATATAAAATAATAATTAAAAAATATTCTTTCAATCGATGGGCATGTGAATTAAATGTAAGAATGGTAATTTAATTTCCATTTCAAAATTAAGATATAACTTCACAAGTAAAGACCAAACATAGATATCGGAATGTTGGATTCTTATAATTCCTGAATTTCCGATTACTAGATATCACATGTCCATTCTCACACAACCATTCCCGAGCACCAAACGAGGCCTAAGGTTATTGCCTCTTTTAGTATTCTGAATCATTATTGGGAAAGACAAAAATGATAAGTGCAACTCTTTCTTTTTGGGGCAGAGAGAGCACACTAGTAGTAGTAACCAAAACTTTAGTCATGTACAAACCGGTCACGACATTCTCTAAACCGATTAACCATGTGAACTGGAATAATGACAAACTTCTGTTTTCAAACAGCTATTTGTTGGGGTGTCAACCCAAAGTCCCACTTCAACAATTGATGAAAGAATTGTCAGGTACATAAGAGGACCCGCCCACATCATTAGTATGAGGCCTTTTGGGAGATGCCCCAAACAAATACCAAGTGGGATGGACTCAAAGCGGACAATATCATTCTAATGTGGAGAGTGGTGGTCGTGATCGCGGTCCTAGTCAAAACCTTAATTAAGTAGGAAACCAGGAATACTAAAATTTTCTCTAATCCTACTTTAACAAGTAACCCCAAGGAAACTCAATTCCTTAAACCTAGTAAAACACAGAATATCAAGAAACCTAGAATGGCTCAAATTGAATTTCCCTTCCCTTCTTGGTTTTGGCTCCACAACCAAACACTATTGAATGGCATTGGCTAGCATGTGCCCTGAGGACAAATGTTAAGAACCTGCTTGTACCATGCAAGTATGAACGGCCAAGATTAAATATTTGCTAAACATACCTATGGGCTATGGATGGGGGGGTCATAATAATATAGAAAACAAACAAAGAAACAAGTATAGATTGCTTACTTCTTGTTGAATTACATCATCGCACAAGTGAAGAAGAGTTCCCTTTCCACTATCCAGTTGTTTGTCGTACATGGACTGGGTAATTAAGTTCTGATATGCAGCCATATTTGCTTGAAACCTATGATAAGTTAACCAATCCATCATAAGGAACAATACTATCTATGTTATAAGAGGTGAATAATAAGAGAGTTTACTCTTGCTGTTATGCAACAGAACAAGCTTATGGCATACAAAACATATCTTTGAAGCAAACCACATGGCTTCTAGATTACAAAAAGGAGAAAAGAAAGTTAACTTGTCGTTAAAGACATGTTGGAAGTGGATCTAACACATTGGATCACCACAACGTAAAAGAATAAATACTTACGTGAAGTATATTTTTGCACAATAACCAACCACTGTGGAGAGGATGGCAAAAATGACCCAAGGATCAGCTTGGGGCATTTCAAGTGAACCTCCAACAGCCACCTGAAAGAAAATGTAAAAAATACATCTGAGTAGGTGCATAAGAACAAAGTAAGCCAAATATTTCAAGGATAAAAGCAACTGACCAGCCCAACTACAGCAGAGACAAGGAATTTGACCCAATCCATTGGGGTTAAACTTGGATTTTTCTTCTCTGGCTGTCAAAATGAAATTCAAATACCTGTTTGTTAATTTAATCCAAATTGTGATTCTCATTTTACTGTATAGAGAGATTGTACAAAAAGACAGCTGCATACAGAAACAGACAAATACTCACAAGGACAATTTCCATATCTGCCATTGGGATGTTTCTGAAATGCTTCACGTAAATTCCGCGTTCCTCTTTTTTCTGGGTACTTGCTCGCCTGCGTATCATAATTAGTGTTTCACTTCTTTTGATTAAGTCTCAGATCGCTTCCAGAAAATGCTAATGTGCATGATAGTAAATAGTTTTGGAGATATGCTTTTTATACTAAAGAAATACGAGTATATATTTATAAATCAAATAAAAGACCTTGCTACCTTACCTGTAAACGACGATTATCCTATCAAATGTAGGTTCTTGGATAGTGATCTTGGTCAGCAACTTTCTTGAACTGTATGAAAAGGTAATAGGCACATCATTAACAATGTATAGAGTACACGGGTCAGGTCTGGCGGTTTCCTGTTTTTTACTTAACCTATGAAGGTTTGGGGTGTAGAGCTTTTGAGTAGGAGCAGGTTTGTGAAATGCCAATAACCAATTGCTTTTCCGATTCAATCAAAATGTGTTTATTAACAGTGTGTGAGAGAGAGACAGTGAGAAATTTTGTAGCAATACAGTAATAATCATAAATCCAAAATAGGTGGATCAAATACATGTTAATGCATTGGAGATGTAGAATAGTACTTTAATCAAAAGTAATATGGCAAGAAATCTCCAGAAGAAAAGAGAAATTATAATGTTAAAAAAAAAAAATATATATATATATATATATATATAAGACCTGAGCTCCATATTCTGGATGCGGATACGTTCAACATATAAGTCATCTTGATCTGTTTCATTCAGAATTTCATCATCTTTCTTCGGATCTCTCTTATGGTGTGCATTTGATTTTCTTACTACTTTTTCAAGCCTGCAGCAGCACATAACATTCAGAAGCAGGTTTAAAATCAAAAGCTCCAGTAAGAACCACTATGAAGATACAAACAAAACATTCTTAACAGACAAAGTTATATCTATTAAAACTACCATTATTACAAAAACTAAAAAACTCCCACTCTTCCATGCATTTAAGATAATAACTCATGTGGGATGAACAGAAAATTACCTAGTTACTCTCAGAATCCATGCCCATATTCGTGCAATTATCATGTCCACTTTCTCCATGAAAAAGTAATCGGTTGTCCTATCAATACCAATGCCGCGTCGAAAGATTACATACTGCAAGGATAATAGGACTCAGTGGCTCAGTGCTATAATTAAATATTACTCCCTCCGTCCCAAAATGAATGTCCAAAAAATATTTCAAATTTTCTCTTGATCAAGATTAAATTTGAACATTTTTTGGACATTTATTTTGGGACGGAAGGAGTATATATGTGCAAATTTATATTATTATCTACTCAATCTAGCTCCTTACACAGTCTGGGAACACCAATACAGGCGTCCCCAGACTACTGCTTCTCAATAAGCATTTATGTAATGAAAGAGTGAGTCATGTCTACAAGATAATGCATCAGAACCCAACGGCATATCCACTGCTATGAAGGTTCAATTCAAGTGAAGTAGAGCACTAGTGTTAAATTATGATATGAAACCACAAGTAGTTCGCACCTTTAAACCACTGTAGGTTTAAATTAAAGGGAATCTTTGACCGAACCATGACCTCTCCGTATTGCATTTTTAAGAGAAAATTTTGGGGGAAACTAGTTCCTCCATAAGTTATAAAAAGTCATGTTGTTATAGGGTTTAAAGTTTAGGGTTTAGGGTTTGAGGTTTAGGGTTTAAGGGTTAGAAACATGACTTTTTATAACTTATGGAGGAACTAGTTTCCCCCAAAACACATTCCATTTTTAATACCAGTGTCAGAAAAAAATCTTCAAGTTCTAGAAAAGGAATAAACAAACACATTGTGGCACAGTCCAAAAACAACTGAATATATAGATCAAATAATGCAAATATGAATTTTAAGCAGCTGCTACTTTGTTACATTTAATTTGCACCAATACCTTATCAGCGAAGTCTGGTAGGTTTTGATGGGGATGTTGCGCAAAATATCTTTTCAAAAGCTTCTTATCAAGCTACATTAAATGTAAGGAAAGGAATTATGAGCATAATCATGAAACAGATATCCCAGCAAGAGTGCTTCATTTTGTAAATGAAAAGGCCCTAGTGTTAGTACAAACCTTTGATTCATCGACTGATATAGGAAGGTTTAGAAGATACTGCCCCGATTGTGCAACGTCTATCTCTTGATCAGTAGCAAGTTTGAAATTACTCTTATCCATAACCTGCAAGGAGAAGAGGCATGAGATACTAAATTTTCTACCACTTGCATATGAAGGTCTCCGTCAGTGAATGGTTGAAACGATTTACACATAGTGTGAGTGAGTGGAATTAGAGGTAGAAGCAGGTGTAAGTACCTGAAACAAGTAGGTAAGGAAGTTGTGTTCAAGAAGATCAATGTGTTGAGGAGATAAGTTGTGCTGCTCCAATTTCTTAGCCCCGTTAACAGGATCGAAGAGGGAGTACAATTGCATAAGATCCTCGTCTTGAACAAGATACCAAGCTCGGATAGTATACTCAAGTCTCTTGCACAGCTTCAGAAACTCAGCTCGGTCATTACCATCTTCTGCATATTTTTTTATTTTTATTTTAAACACCGAATAAATTAATTAGCAAACAATTTCAAATAGAAAATTGAAATTTAAAAAGATAAGATAAGGGTACCGATAAGATTAGCCAAGGTCATAACGAGGCGAGGCTTAAGGATTGGAATAACGGATTCTCTTTCCAACCGTATCACCTCCTTCTTCTTCTTCTCCATATTCGGTTTCTCATCAGTTGCCATTTTCTGTTTACCTCGACCTCGACCTCGACCTCTGCCTCTGCCTCTGCCTCTGCCTCTGCCTGGAATCAAATACACAAATCAAAATTTGGGGAGAAAGAAAAGAATAAAGTTTAATTTCCTTTTCTTATCTAAATTACTGTAACGAAGCAAGGAATGGAATGATAGAGATGAAAAACCGACAGCCAGTTGTGAGTAAGAAGGAGCTCTCGTCAGTCGTCACCTTTTGCTTGGTTGGCGCCACGTCTCCCAAACCCACACTCCAATCATCCCACTAGTATTCTTTACCCAATCCTAAAACATTTAACATCACTTAACTACTGATACTCCCTCCGTCCCAGTTTAAGTTTAAGGTTCTTACTTTACTTTTTTATTCGTTCCAGTTTAAGGTTCTTAGTTGCTTTATTCTTATTAAAATGACAAAGGATGAATAGTATTTTGGTCAATCTTGTCCTCATAAAGTTCATATATTACAAAAAAAAAAAAACCATCACTTACCTATCTACTTTTCACCCACTTGCTTTATGAATCGACAATTATATCCTCCACCCACTACTATTGAGTAAACCACATTTCTGACATCCGTACTATGTTAAGAATATCACTTTAACCTCCGTACTATCTAAACAACAAAAAAAAACCTGCGTGCTATTGATTAATTAGCAAAATTAACTAAAATCGTTAAAAAATTTAATGGACGTTAATTGACGTTAAAAACTTAACAAGCTATTTTTCTGAAATGCCGAAACTACCCCTGTAACCCTTAACAAAACCCCACCCTCCCATGCCCTCCACACAGACGCGTCTAAGCGTCTTCTCTTCCTCCCTCTACTTTCTCTCTCTTCCCCCGGCAACCCTTTCACCAAACCTCCGACTTGGCCCCTCCATTCTTCCGGTCAACCCACCCCTCTGCACTTCCATCCCCGTCGCCCCTCTCCACCTTACCATACCCAGATCTTGTTGACCCTTTCCCCCTAATTTCCCGATCTCCGTCAGCGATCCATAACCCAACCACCATACTCTGTCACGCCACATCCCGTCAACTCTCTCGATCCACCTTCTCCCATGCCGTTGCTGCCACTACAACTAGGGCTGGAGATAGGCCGTTTTCGGCCGACGTTTATGAATCCACACTCTCTGTATTTTTCGCACATCCATTTCTTCAAGAAAGTTTTGATTTTGATTTATGCCCAGATTTGGAATTTTTCACTGTCTTTTTCGCAAACACATTTCTTCAAGAAAGATTTGATTTTGATTTTGATTTTGATTTTGGTTTGGGATTTTTAAAGATCTTTAACCCAACCCAGATCAAGTTGATTTGATTTTCTATTTATAAAGATCTTTAACAGCTCATGGCTATCTAGTTTCGATTTGGCACCGGGTCTACAATTCACAGTTTATATGTTTCGGGTTTAGATTTCAGAAATTGATTGTAATGGTTGTTGATTTGTAAATTTGTACAGATTTGCGTTTTTCCAAATTATGTTTAAGTGACGGTGGCTAGCAATGGCTGTGGGTTTCTTTTGGTTATGGGCGGACTGTGGTGGTGACGGCGGTGGTTGGTGGCGACGGTGTTGATGGTGACGGCGGTGGTGGGTGGTAGCGGAAGTGGTGGTGTAATGTTAGTTGACAGCTTATTCATGTGGTTTGAAAATATTAATAGTCATATCCATTAAATTTTTTCTAGTTAAGGGGGCAATTTGAAAATATTAATAGTCATATCCGTTAAATTTTTAACGTCCATTGACGCCCATTAACGATTTTGGTTAGTTTTGCTAATTTATCAATAGCACGCAGATTACTTTTGTTGTTTCGGTAGTACAGATGTAAAATTGAAAAAACTGGATAATACGAATGGCAAAAATGCAGTTTACTCCACTACTATTCTTGACCAGTTAGCCTTTATTTCTTAATTAATAAGCGTAGAAAGTCAAACTAAGAACCTTAAACGGGGATTGAGGGAGTAATATTTTAACAAAACTAACCTCAAAGATTACTTAACCAAACATAAACAAAAATCACTAATTTATCTCTCATAATTTTAGAAAATGTGATATTCTACACTAAAATTAGAAATTTTATCAATTTTGCCCCCACTTAAATCAATTTTATATATAACATATACTTTTGTAAACTTTGTGCACCCATTCAGCAACCATTCTAGTTCCGCCACTGTCACTTTCCATCTCTTCAATTCAAGTAGATCAATCCATTTTTATTCCGGTGTCATTTTCCATGTAAAATCTTTGTGAGATATATAGGAAAAATTAAGCACCCAATTTGGGGTGTGCCTCAAACTAGTTATTAGTAATAGGATGGCAAAATTCTCAAACCTACAATGACATGTCCCTAATGAGAAAGGTTTGGAAGTGTTTTTTAAAACCCGAAGGAGTTGGGTTTACCATAAACTCGCTCTGTTTAACCCGAACTCATATAAATTATAATTTTACTTATAATATTTTCCTACATGTTAATTATATTTATATATAATAATTTATATTTAATGATGTAATGAATTTTTGGCTCTTCTTCCGGCCGTCCTCCACGAATTTCGATCTTCTTTTGTTCTTCTGCCCGTCCTCCTTAAATTCTGGTGTCGAACAGTATATGGGCAGTGACACCAAAAAAACGGGGGGAAACATGAAAGGGAGGAATATTAATGTTTGTGTATAATATACGAGGGTTAATATAGTCGTTTACTTGGACGATATTTTTTAAAGAATTTAAACTAGGGATATACTGTACTTAGTAATTTTAAGGGGAGTACTTTTTGGGAGAAACTAGTTTCTCCATAAGTTATAAAAATTCTTGTTTTTAAATCCTTAAACCCTATAAAACAACCTTAAACCCTAATCCCTAAACCTTAAACCCTATAGAACAACCTTAAACCTTAAACCCTATAAAACATCCTTAAACCCTATAAAATAACTTTAGACCCTATACCTTAAACCCTATAAACAACCTTAAACCCTATAAATCAACCTTAAACTCTATAAAACAACTTTAAACCCTAAACCCTTAACCTTAAACCCTATAAAAACAGAACTTTTTTATAACTTATGGAGGAACTAGTTTCCCCCAAAATTTTCTCTTTTAATGGTGTGTACCCATACCGAAAATGCATGTCCCGTTTAAAACAAGGGCAATGTTAGGAGCACAAAGAATGTTCATAAAAAGATGTACTCCCTATGTCCCATAGTATATGTCCACCTTCTCATTTGGTGGGAGATTAAGAAGTGCTGAAAGTGATGTAAGACCATGCACAGTGGATTAAACGTTAATTTCCATTCAACACCCATTTTATCACTCTACATCAGCTTCTCTCTCTTCCAACTAATTCATTCAACACTCATTCAACTTTAACCCTACAATGGTTTGTTTAATCCCTCATTCAACACATTTCCCACTCATCATCCTATACCCCACCACTTAAAATTTATTTTTGATTTTTTATTTTTATGATTAGTGTTCAAATAGTTATTATTGGGATCCATTTCAAGAAAAATATGGTTTTTTTGTGTCGAAATACAATGAAACTTACGTCAATTTAAAGAGATTTTTTTTTAGGAATTTTGTGTAAAAAAAAACATTTTCTGTGAAATAATTGAGCTCAAACAATTGAGATAAAAAAATAAAAAAATTCGTCAGTCAATGAGAAGCCAACACGTGGCTTGTCCAGAAAAAACAAAAACAAAAAAGAATCCGCGCCGACCACACGCGTCATGTTTCCGCGTGGTGTGCACGCGCCACACGAGGCCCAGTGTGTGGCTGTTGGTCCCAGAGACACAACAAGGGTATGAAAAGAGGCTAGAGGGGGGGGGTGAATAGCCTATTTAAAATTTCAACCCTTTTTCAAAATTCAACCTTTATGCTTACACTTGAATTTTGCGGTAGATAATAAACCACGCGGTCAAGTGTAAAATGCACAGCGGAAGTTTTCGTTGAAACAAGTTAGAGTTGTTTTTGATAAGTTAAATGCGGTAGGTTATGAGTGCGGTAGGTATGTGCGGTCGGATGATTTGCGGTAGGTTGAGTGAGGTAGGTTGAGAGATTGAAAACTTGTGTCTTAGAGATTTTTGGCAAATGATAAGTTAGTCAGATTTTAGCTAAGGCAAAGAGGTAAACAAACAAACACAATTCACAATTGTTCTTAAATCTGAAAGATCAAACACTAAAAGACAAACGAGATTAATATGAACAATAATAACAAGATGAACAAGACTTAAAGTAAATTTGCAGAAATGTAAAGTGCAGTAAGTAAGGAACACAATGATTTGGAAAGGTTCGATCTGTTAAAAGATCTACGTCATTTACCAAGATGGTCAGTCTTGGATTTTGAATGAGGTATATATTTGATTCACTTGAGTACAGATTACAGAGATGAAGTATTTGAATCAACACCTATTTCTATGAAGAACAATCCTAGACTTAGACCAGTGTATCCCTAATGATTCAATCTATGTGATTGATCAATCGGGGTGAGTGTGTGTGTAAGAATCAAAAGCTCTTTGGAATCTATATGATTTTAGAGCGTAATGAATCTTATGTGTTGAGGCTTGAGATATGATTCTTGAAGGTTGCTGGAGAGTTGTTGAAGACTTTGAAGGTTTGTGCTTGAAGATTCGAAGGATTCTGGAAATCTTGAATATGATCTTCAATCACCAAGAATTTCAACAGCAATTTCTCTCTTGAATCTCAGTTCTACTTTTTAATGAAGAACTCAAGGTCTATTTATAGCCTTGATGGAGAAACTAGCCGTTTGAATTCTTGGAGGGCAAGTTTGGAGGACAATGAGCTGTTGATTTCTAATTGGAGCTCAGTCTGAGTTGTCCTTTTGTTGCAGAGTCATGGTGGTCCAAATGTACCATGATGACAGTTGTATTCAAATTTGAAATTTGAATTTGCAACATTCTAAACTAACCAAGGTTTTGAACACAAGTGTGACCATGGTTAAGTTTGAACCAAACTTGAGTTCATTCAACTCTGGTTACATGCGGTCGAAAGAGCCATGCGGTAGGCTTGGATTATGCGGTCGATGTCTTGCATGTGTTGAGTTGATTTTTGCGGCAAGCATGAAGCATGCGGTAGATGTCTTCATGCGGTAGGTTGAGCACTTGCCACATATCTCCAGACTTTGGAAAAAATTGAGGGTCCTAATCTGCTAAGCCTATCAAACTAATAATGGACTATTCTAAATGAAGTACAAGTACTTCTTACAATATATCCTAAAGTCCACAAAGAGTAAAATTAGGTTATGGGATCAATCAAATCTAGGTAATAGGAGTGGTTCATAATAAGCATACCCAACAATCTCCCCCTGTTTGATTGAGACCATTACCTACTATAACAAAGGCTAATTCATTGTACTTGGTAAAAACATGTTTTTAAGAATAAACATTTTATTAAATATCATGTCCCAAGTCAATGCACACTCTAAGCCAGTATCATAGATTTCTATCAACCTAAAAGGAAAAAAAAACAAATTACTAACCTAGAAGATAGAAATATCATTTGAAGCATTTCAAGATAAATAATCAAAGAAGGAATAGAAATGCAACAAACACAATAAACAATCATACTCCAGGAATAATGATTGGAGATAGAACTCCGTCTTCTTCATCCTCTTGATCACCTTGAGCATGAACATTACCTTGACCAGCTTCAGGAGGTTGAATAGCTTCTTGCATAGCTTGAATCATGCCTTGACGGTTAAGCCTGTTCATCACCGTATTGACGCGGTTGGATAGGAGGTCAATCTTGGTAGATTGTCCTTCAATTCTGACGTTGTTGACCTCAATACGGTTGGTTTGAACTTTCATCGCTTCAGTCATTGCGGCAATTTTGGGAGTAAATTTCTCTGCAACAGTTAGAAGTGCGGTATTGGTGTGAATCATGATTTCTTCTTTTAGTGATGATTTTATCTTCTTCAGTTCCTTGCCCAGCTCTTCCTTGATTTCAAGTTTATCATCATTCATAGATTTTGAGAGTTCTTTGCTTGCTCCTTCAACACCACTAACAACACTGTTACTGATGTAATCAGTTTGCTTTCTAAGAGCTTCTTTGAGTGCGGCAAGAGTGAGGGAAGAAGTATCTGCGGCAGGAGGTGGAGGTGCGGTAGAGCTGCTAGTTGTTCCTTGCATGATGTCCTTTACTGCCTTTGTTATCACAACACTCTCCCCCTTAATGGTCGAGATCAACTCGGAGGGAAGTGAGGTAACATCTCGCTTCAAAGCGGCTTGATCATTCTTCAACTCAATAACCTCCTCTCGAAGCGCCACCATACTAGACACTAAAGATTCAACCTGAGATTGAGTGTCTGCCTGCATTTGAGTGAGTAATTTGACTGCGGCAAACAGTTCGGAATTTGAATAAACAGAGTCAAGAGCAGGAGCTGCGGTCGAAGGAGGGACTGCGGCAGAAGAAGAAGTAGGAACATCGATCGTAGAGGCAGCCTTAGCAGGCACGGTTGTTTCCTCAATATTGGCCACTTCAACCATTTCACAAGGATCCATCTTTTCAGTAGCAGCCTTGTCAACAGCATCACTTGCATCTTTGTCAGTTGACCTCTCATGCTCCTCTTCTTCATCACTTTCATTAATCAATCCCTTATCAATGGGCCTGGAAACAGGTACGGCAGCATCAGCATCTGAGTCCTCATTCTCATCATATTCATTGTTATCCTTCTCCTCATCAGTGGCCGCGGCATCATCACCATTGTCATCTTCACTTTCAGTTCCTTCCTGATACTCTGTGGCATCACCACTCTGAGAGACTTCCTCCATATCATCCAACTGAGCATCCAAAATGAATTTTTTGGCAATCTTGGGAGGAGAGATGGTAAGATCCTCATCAGAGCCAAACTCAGGGGATTGAACTTCAGGAGAGGGAGATTTCACCTTAGCCTTTTTGGAGACCTTAACTGGACTTGGCGTATGAGAACGCTTCTTAGCAGGTTTCTCAACAGGTCTTTCCCCCTGACTTGCGGCAGGCTTAGATTTTTGAAGTCAAGGAGATGGTAGGCTTGGAAGGAAGGGAAGGTTTGGAAGGTTTTTTCTTTGGTTGAGGTTCAGGAGAGGGAGATGGAGATACGGTAGGAATAACCTTTGGCTTAGAAATGGTCTTGGGCTTTGGTTTTGGGGCGGCAGATTGAGGTTTTGCGGCAGCAGCAGATGATTCAGAAATTTGGAGACTTGCGGTAGAGGTAGGCTTGGACTTCTTAATAGGTTCACCAACCTTTTCTTTGCCTTTTATGGATGGTGGAGGAGAAGGAATAGCAACTCCTTTAGCTTTAGCCCTTGCCACGGTAGCTTTCAGACGCTCCGCTTCAAATGCGGCTGTCGCGCCCCGTACCCGTGGTCCTACTTGGCCCCACGCTCGGGACACGAGTGGAAGACGTTATAAAACCTTTTAGAAATTTTTTTTCGAAATATACTTTTAGAAAGTGGAACAATAACACACTTGAAGTTCAAAGACTTCACTTAACTTGAAACAAACTTTTACAAACACTTTCACGACAAAAGTACTTAGCCCGAAGGCTTACAACCTTTAAACAAATATACATACATCAACATTTACCAAAATAGATGTGACCATAAGAAAGTACGGGTACTCTACCCAAAGGGTTTACATTTACATAATGTAACCTTCAACAAAACAAGTCCCAACTCTTACCAAACGAACGTCCTCCCGTGCCAAGTGTCCTATCCCCTGGACCCGCCTTTATCTAAAACAGTAAACAAATAAGGGTGAGAATAAATCTCAGTAAGCTACTAAAATGCAACTACGTTACATGCTGATATGATGATCATAAAGAAACAATATCAACAAGTAAGCATATAGCATATAACATCAACTCATATATCACTTATATCACATTGCCCACACTCCGGTGGATACCAAGCCAAGGTTTACCCAATAACCATAACTGATGAGAATACCAACTGAGAAACCCATCAGAGAAAACCATCTGAGCAGCATAAATAGCTGAAGCCGTCGGGATCCCGAAAACCAAACCATAACCAATAGAACCAAGTAACCCGAGAGGGAAATATGACACAAAGTCATAACCCAAATACTCACCAAAGGGAGCAATTCATCCCATCCAAGGCCAATCTGGACTGGGGAAACTAGAAGGCACAGTGGACACCTTATAGTGAACTTGGCTTGTGTGCCACTATAATTCTTCCACCGCCTGACTCACAAGCTCCAATGGAAAACCTTATAGTGGACTTACCTGTACCACTATAATTCTTCCATTGGCTGACTCCACAACAAGACCAGCTGGACTTTTACAAAAAGCACAGTAATGAATACTTGCTAAACAAAACCCAATGCATTTAATCCAAGAAGGAATTAAGCCAAAAACATCACAAGATGCACACGAAAGATTTCTCATAAAGAGTCCATAATAAGGACATTTAGTCACAACCCAATCTTTTTCATCAACGACATAAAAGTCGTACACATTCATGTTTAAGTCATAAGCCACCCCAAGGATCACAAAATACTTGTCCTCTTATACCCCATATAACACAAACTATCAAACCTTGGAAACAGGGGGGGTGCGCACGCCTCACCCCATAGGGTGCGCGCGCTTCCAAGGACCAGAACCTCACTATTTTTGGTTCACTTAAGGGTGCGCGCGCCTCACCCAAAAGGATGCGCACGCCTCCCTTCTCCAGTCAATTTTTGCCTAGGTTGGTAACAATGGGTGCGTGCGCTTCCTTATATAGGGTGCGCGCGCCTCCTCCTATTTTGGGCCAAATCCCAGATTCTTCCTTGGTTCAATTTTTACTCCTTCCGTCCCACAAGCATAACATATATACTACACAATTTAGTACACAACATTAGCAACTCTCATTATCGTTACAACTTGAGTTCATAACATTCACAATACCCAGCTAAACCAAATTCATATACTCCCTTTGTCCCAAAATTACAAGTATAGCAAATACTACCCCAAATCACAAAATTAACAAGTAGGAGTATCATATATAGCATATATGACTATTTTAACATTTAAAGGGGAATTAGTAACTTACCTAGTTCCGAAAAAAGTATCGCTGAAATAAGTTTTGTTCGGCTAGAAATGACCTACTCGATGCCCTGATCATTTTTATATAATTAGTTTTTAAAACGGGTAAGTAAATAAAAAGAATTAAATCGAAATGGGTCGAACTCACCTTTTTCTCTCT
The DNA here is from genome assembly GCA_026119855.1 of Campanula takesimana. NCBI lineage: Eukaryota > Viridiplantae > Streptophyta > Magnoliopsida > Asterales > Campanulaceae > Campanula > Campanula takesimana. Next base: position 992,860 of record JAOWBW010000394.1, on the reverse strand, counting down.
TGACCTAAGGAAACGTAGAAAGTTGCAGAAGCAATATACACAGAGAAAGAAAGAAAGAAGGAAAGTTTCTTTAAATATCTTACCCATTTTTTACAATTTGGTCACCCAAGATTCAAAGTTAACACTTAAGCCCCTTAACTTACATTTTCAACTAGGACCCTAAAGTTTCAACTTAATCATTTAACTCATTTAGTCATTATTTTTACTAACTAAGTAAATAACACAAATAATCAAGTATGATATGCAAATCATAAAATATGATGCAACACATAAAATGCACATATAAGTCAAATAAAAATCCCCAAAAATATAAAATAAATAGAAACGGGTTTTGGGGTCGCTACAATCACTCCCCCTTAAAGAAAATTCGTCCCGAATTTTAGGATTACTTACCGAGGCCCTCAAACAACCAAGGGTACTTCCTCTCGATCTCTTCCCGAAGTTCCCATGTCGATTCCTCCACATTGTGATTCCTCCACACAACTCGAACAAGAGGGATACTTTTGTTTCTCAATTCTTGCACCTTCAAATCAATGACTTGGACCGGATGTTCCTCATAAGACATACTCGGCTCAATATCCTCGGGTACTTCAGATAGAACATGAGAAGAATCATACACATACTTCCGAAGCATAGAAACATGAAACACATTATGTATCTTATCAAGAGAAGGAGGTAAAGCAAGACGATAAGCCCGATCCCCCACTCTTCCAAGAATCTCAAATGGACCAATAAACCTCGGAGCAAGCTTGCCTTTCTTCCCATATCTTCGAATACCAACCTTAGGGGAAACCTTCAAAAACACAAAGTCACCCTTTTCGAACTCAAGGTCTCGCCTCCGATGATCAGCGTAGCTTTTCTGTCTACTCTGGGCAGTACTCAAACGATCTCGAATAAGTTTAACCTTCTCAACTGAATCATTAACCATCTGAACACCCCAAATCTTGGCTTCTCCCACTTCATCCCAACAGATAGGAGACCGACATTTCCTTCCATACAAGGCTTCATAAGGAGCCATCCCAATACTGGACTGAAAACTGTTATTATAAGCAAACTCTACGAGAGGCAAATGAATATCCCACGAATCTGAAAAATCCACTGAGCAAGCCCTCAACATATCCTCAAGAATCTGGATAGTTCTCTCGGACTAGCCATCTGTTTGAGGATGAAAAGCTGTACTAAATCTCAACTCTGAACCCAAAGCCTTCTGAAACGCTTGCCAAAACCGAGATGTGAATCTAGGGTCACGATCAGATACAATGCTCACTGGAACTCCATGTAACCTCACGATCTCATTAATGTACAAAGTTGCAAGCTTTTCCATAGAGTAACCGATCTCAATAGGTAGAAAATGAGAAGACTTTGTCAATCTATCAACAATCACCCAAACCGCATCAAACCTTCTTCGAGTACGAGGTAACCCTGTCACAAAATCCATGGTAACATGTTCCCACTTCCATTCCGGAATCTCTAACGGTTGAAGCAATCATGCAGGCCTTTGATGTTCAGCTTTAACTTGTTGACATGTTAAGCACTTGGATACATAATCCGCTATCTCTCTCTTCATATTATTCCACCAAAAGTGTTGCTTCAAATTCTGATACATTTTAGTACTCCCGGGATGAATAGTATATCTTGATTTATGGCCTTCATCAAGAACTTGGTGTTTAATCCCATCAACATTAGGCACACACAACCGACCTCTGAAAGTCAATACCCCTTCAGGACTGAGGGAGAAATCCTCAAATTTACCATCTTTGATTTTATCCATAATCTTTACCAATTCCGGGTCATCCTTCTGAGCTTCCTTTATTTGTTGAACTAAAGTTGGAAATACTCGAATGTTCGCAAAAATAGCTCCATGATTTGATTCATAAGGACTCCAATCTCGAGCATCCTCCAACATCTTCCATTCCCGCACCATCAATGAAGCTACATAAGACTTCCGGCTAATAGCATCAGCTACCACATTTTCCTTGCCCGGATGATAGGAAATGGTGCAATCGTAATCCTTCAATAGCTCCATCCATCTTCGTTGTCTATTATTCAACTCTTTCTGGGAGAAAAGATACTTCAAACTCTGATGATCTGTGAAAATCTCAAACTTTGCTCCATAAAGATAATGTTTCCACTTGTGTAATGCAAAGACAATAGCTGCAAGCTCCATGTCATTGGTAGGATAATTCTGCTCACTCGGAGTCAACTTCCTCGAAGCATATGCAATCACCCTTCCATTCTGCATTAATACACACCCGAGGCCTTCTTTAGAAGAATCACTATAGATTACCAAATCATCATTACCATTAGGTAGGGCGAGAATAGGAGCTGTAGTCAATCTCTTCTTCAATTCTTCAAAACTAGCTTGGCATTTTTCATCCCACACATAAGGAATATTCTTTCGAGTCAAATGAGTCAAGGGAGTTGCAATCTTAGAAAACCCCTCAATGAACCTTCTGTAGTACCCAGCTAACCCCAAGAAACTTCGAATTTCTGTAACTGATTCTGGCCTCCTCCAAATCACAATAGCCTCAACTTTGGATGGATCAACTGATATACCTTTATTGGAGATCACATGCCCAAGAAAAGATACTTCATTGAGCCAAAAAGCACATTTACTGAATTTAGCAAACAACTGCTTCTCACGAAGAATAGATAAAACCATTCGTAAATGTTGCTCATGCTCCTCCCGGGACTTGGAATAAACCAGAATATCATCAATAAATACAACCACAAAGGTATCAAGATAAGGTTTAAAGACCCTATTCATCGTATCCATAAAAAAAGCCGGAGCATTAGTCAACCCGAAAGGCATAACAAGAAACTCATAATGGCCATATCTACTACGAAAAGCAGTTTTAGAAATGTCTTCAGAACGGATTTTCAACTGATGGTACCCACTCCTCAAGTCAAGTTTTGAAAAGACAACTGACCCTTGAAGTTGATCAAATAAATCATCAATATGAGGAAGCGGATATTTATTCTTTATAGTTACCTGATTTAGCTTTCTGTAGTCAATACACAGCCTCAAGGACCCATCTTTCTTTTTAACAAACAATACTGGAGCTCCCCACGGGGATACACTAGGACGAATGAATCCTCGATCAAGTAACTCTTGCAACTGAACCTTCAACTCTTTCAATTCAGCTGGGGCCATTCTGTAAGGTGCCTCAGATATAGGAGCCGTACCTGGAAGTAAATCAATACAGAACTCTATTTCCCGGTCAGGAGGCATAGCATACTCAGAAGAAAATACATCTGAAAATTCTTTAACAATAGGCACATCCCCAATATCAGGAACCCTTTTAGTAGTATCCAAAACACTAGCCAAATACCCCACACAACCACGGTTCAACAACTTTCTAGCCTTCATATAAGAAATAATTCTAATCTCTCTACCCCAAGGAACAGTTTCAAAAGAAAACTTAGGAACATCAGGGATAGAAAATGTAACCACCTTATTAGCACAATCAACAGACGCATGATATTTACCCAACCAATCCATACCCAAGATAACATCAAAATCTTGTAATGGTAAGATAACTAAATCAGCAGGTAAAACATGCTCACGTATATGCACATCACAAGAATGCAATACCTCATTGGTCACCAAACACTCCCTTATAGGAGTTGACACCTCTAACACATAAGGCAGAGATTCAGAATACTTATGCAATCGAGAAGCAAAATGCAAAGACACATAAGAATGCGATGAGCCAGGGTCTATAAGTGTACGTGCCCTCAAACTAGACACAGAAATAATACCTCCTATCACATTAGAGGACTCCGAAGCATGTTGCTGAGAAATGGCAAAAACACGACCCTGAACCTTAGGCTTGCCTGAGGAATCCCTCTTCTGACCCTGAGAGGACCCAACCACACTTCCCGGTGTTTGCATCCTATACTTAGGGCAATCCCTCTGAAAATGTCCTAACTGACCACAGTTCAAACACTTGCCCTGCTTCTTCCAACATCTCTCTTCTGAATGTCCTTCTTTCTGACAATAATTACAAACTCCTCTGCTCTGACTCCCTGAAGTATTGCTTTGATTTCTGTTACCTGACTGTCTTTGAGAAGACCCTTTAAATTATGAAGATCCACCTTGATTTCCTCTACTCTCACCACGTTGTGGTTGCCTAACTTGCTTCCCAGCGCCTAACAATTCCATTTTCCTTTTATGTTCCTCAATGTCATGCTCCACCTGGTAAGCTCGATCCACTTCATCCTGAAAATCTTGCAACTTATGGGATACTAGCTGAGTTCTAATCACGGTTTTCAAACCTTTCACAAACCTCGAAGCCTTCCTCTCCTCAGTTGCCACTAGGTGAGTACAATACCTGGACAACTCTGAAAATTTAGCTGAATATTGAGCAATTGACATAGAACCTTGCTCCAAGTTAAGAAATTCCATCTCCTTTCTGTCTTGATCTACTCGAGGAATGAAGTGTTCTTTAAACTTTCCCAGAAAATTCTCCCAAGTATAAGGTACATGAGTTTCATCCCATTTTGTTTTCAAAGCTTTCCACAAATGCTCAGCCGCTCCATTCAGTTTATAGGTAGCAAACCTGACTTGATCTTCCTCCGAACATCTCAAAGCATCAAAGATCTTTTCCATCGATTCAATCCACCTTTCAGTTTTAGATACATCGGGCTCTCCATCGTACTCCATAGGCTTCATTTTCAGAAACTGTTCTAGGCCATATCTTGGTGGTACATGTTCCTTTTCTTGCCTCTGATCACTTAAAGTTTTCATCGCTGCTTCAAACATTCCTTGAAACATAATTCGAGCCTCTTCTCTGGCATCCCCTTGCCCCGAAGAGCCGGCCTGATCTCCGTCAGTTTCACCCATTTTTAATGAATACCTGCATCAAACACTCAACGTTACTCACTCTATACTCTACTACCCTCCTAGGTCATTTAGTCATTCTAGACAATCTACAACCTAGCTCTGATACCAACTGTCGCGCCCCGTACCCGTGGTCCTACTTGGCCCCACGCTCGGGACACGAGTGGAAGACGTTATAAAACCTTTTAGAAATTTTTTTTCGAAATATACTTTTAGAAAGTGGAACAATAACACACTTGAAGTTCAAAGACTTCACTTAACTTGAAACAAACTTTTACAAACACTTTCACGACAAAAGTACTTAGCCCGAAGGCTTACAACCTTTAAACAAATATACATACATCAACATTTACCAAAATAGATGTGACCATAAGAAAGTACGGGTACTCTACCCAAAGGGTTTACATTTACATAATGTAACCTTCAACAAAACAAGTCCCAACTCTTACCAAACGAACGTCCTCCCGTGCCAAGTGTCCTATCCCCTGGACCCGCCTTTATCTAAAACAGTAAACAAATAAGGGTGAGAATAAATCTCAGTAAGCTACTAAAATGCAACTACGTTACATGCTGATATGATGATCATAAAGAAACAATATCAACAAGTAAGCATATAGCATATAACATCAACTCATATATCACTTATATCACATTGCCCACACTCCGGTGGATACCAAGCCAAGGTTTACCCAATAACCATAACTGATGAGAATACCAACTGAGAAACCCATCAGAGAAAACCATCTGAGCAGCATAAATAGCTGAAGCCGTCGGGATCCCGAAAACCAAACCATAACCAATAGAACCAAGTAACCAGAGAGGGAAATATGACACAAAGTCATAATCCAAATACTCACCAAAGGGAGCAATTCATCCCATCCAAGGCCAATCTGGACTGGGGAAACTAGAAGGCACAGTGGACACCTTATAGTGAACTTGGCTTGTGTGCCACTATAATTCTTCCACCGCCTGACTCACAAGCTCCAATGGAAAACCTTATAGTGGACTTACCTGTACCACTATAATTCTTCCATTGGCTGACTCCACAACAAGACCAGCTGGACTTTCACAAAAAGCACAGTAATGAATACTTGCTAAACAAAACCCAAGGCATTTAATCCAAGAAGGAATTAAGCCAAAAACATCACAAGATGCACACGAAAGATTTCTCATAAAGAGTCCATAATAAGGACATTTAGTCACAACCCAATCTTTTTCATCAACGACATAAAAGTCATACACATTCATGTTTAAGTCATAATCCACCCCAAGGATCACAAAACACTTGTCCTCTTATACCCCATATAACACAAACTATCAAACCTTGGAAACAGGGGGGTGCGCACGCCTCACCCCATAGGGTGCGCGCGCTTCCAAGGACCAGAACCTCACTATTTTTGGTTCACTTAAGGGTGCGCGCGCCTCACCCAAAAGGATGCGCACGCCTCCCTTCTCCAGTCAATTTTTGCCTAGGTTGGTAACAATGGGTGCGTGCGCCTCCTCCTATTTTGGGCCAAATCCCAGATTCTTCCTTAGTTCAATTTTTACTCCTTCCGTCCCACAAGCATAACATATATACTACACAATTTAGTACACAACATTAGCAAATCTCATTATAGTTACAACTTGAGTTCATAACATTCACAATACCCAGCTAAACCAAATTCATATACTCCCTTTGTCCCAAAATTACAAGTATAGCAAATACTACCCCAAATCACAAAATTAACAAGTAGGAGTATCATATATAGCATATATGACTATTTTAACATTTAAAGGGGAATTAGTAACTTACCTAGTTCCGGAAAAAGTATCGCTGAAATAAGTTTTGTTCGGCTAGAAATGACCTACTCGATGCCCTGATCATTTTTATATAATTAGTTTTTAAAACGGGTAAGTAAATAAAAAGAATTAAATCGAAATGGGTCGAACTCACCTTTTTCTCTCTTGACCTAAGGAAACGTAGAAAGTTGCAGAAGCAATATACACAGAGAAAGAAAGAAAGAAGGAAAGTTTCTTTAAATATCTTACCCATTTTTTACAATTTGGTCACCCAAGATTCAAAGTTAACACTTAAGCCCCTTAACTTACATTTTCAACTAGGACCCTAAAGTTTCAACTTAATCATTTAACTCCTTTAGTCATTATTTTTACTAACTAAGTAAATAACACAAATAATCAAGTATGATATGCAAATCATAAAATATGATGCAACACATAAAATGCACATATAAGTCAAATAAAAATCCCCAAAAATATAAAATAAATAGAAACGGGTTTTGGGGTCGCTACAGCGGCAGCCAGCTCAGAAGTCATCTTATCGTCACCTAAATTTGCGTCTCCACGCTTGGTGTACTTAGGCATAATATACTCCTCAACAGGATCCTTCAACAGATAGGATCTGTACATCTCATCTCCAAAGTTGTTGCGGTAATTGACCCTCATGGACTTGCGGCAGAATTCCTTAAAAGTGGAAATTGGAACCTTGTTAGTCTTGGTCTTCTCAAACAACTCCTTGATTCGGAGTGTGTGACTCATGAGGTGGGAAATGAGACGACTGTTGGTGCGGTATTTAGTATCACCAGAGTCTGTCGCATCCTTGTAAGCAAGGATGTTGACCTTCAGAACATCATAAATTATCTGGCCCCAATCCAGATATTTGCCGAGGTAGATAGCAGCACAAATCCTCCATTGAGTATTGTTAAAGTTGGCATGGTTTCTAGTCTTGCACAACAATCCATGATCAACTAGATGGCCTATGTGGTACATGATCTCCCCTACATCTTTACGTTGGATCTTCAAAATATCAGTAGATCCAGCCAGCTTCTGCGCGAGGCTTCGAAGTTCTACCTTCGAGATCTCTTCTGGACCTCCCTTAAGTCTTTTGATTCCCACGACGTGAGCCAAATCTCTGGCATCAAACGCCATATCAATGCCCATGATCTTGGCCTTAATGTACTTGGGGTGAGCATCAGGATTTTCAGCATCCTCCATTTCCACGGCAGTAGTGAAAAACTCATCTACAAATGCAGGTAGGTGGAAATCTTGATCCATGGTAAAGAACGGCAGAAGTCCACATTTCTTTAGGCGCGCAAGGATGTTGCGGCCGATGGCATCCAACTTCAGATCCTCTCAGTCAATGATGATTCCAGGAAGAAAATGATTAAGATCCTGAAATAAACAAAGTTCAAAGTTTAGAATGAAGAATGACAGTGCGGTCACTTGACAAGAGAGAAGTGTGGTAAGTGTAGCACGGTCAAGTGAGGCACGGTAGGAATAGATACGGTAGACAAACTAAGGGGGTTACCGTAAACACCAACATGATGTATCAACAGAGATTTAAACAGGAATAGTATACAAACATGAAATGTAAAAGAGGGGTAGACCAAAATGGATCAAAAAGTGAATTCAACAAGAACACGAAGAACATTATGAAGAACATGAAGAGCATCATATACCCAGATTTGTCAGACAATGACCAAAAATGAAAAATAATTACATGACCAGAATCGAGAAAGCAGATTGACCAACAATATTGTATCAATTTCATGAAACAAACAACAAGTAGCCCAGAAATCGAAAGGGGAAAATCAAAATGGAACACGAAATACTCATAAACCCATTTGACGAGAATCAGTCCAAACAAAGCAAGAACAGTGATATATTATGTCTAAATCATAAGAACAAGAATTAGAACGAATAATAAACAAACATATCACGATTTTAACATCATTAAAGCACGAAATCTCAAAGGATTCTAAAGGTTGTCGAAAAACCCATCAAGAACAAAAATGGCGGAAGGTGGAAAATCATACCATAATGACGACTGGAGGAGTCGATTGAAGTTGTTCTTTACTAGACTCAACTGATTTCGAAGTTTTCTTGGTTTGTTTAGAAGCCATTATATAGGAAGAGAAGATTGAGAGAAAAAATGGTGGTTTAGTGAAATACGAGAGAGAAGTTAGAGAGAAAGAGAGAGTTTCTGAAAAAGAGAGAATGCAGAGAGTAGTGGGAAAGAAGAAGGTGGAACAGTTTTTGTGGAGGGTGGTTTGCAGAGGTCAGAGTGATGGAAGATGGGAGATTAACTCTGCAGAAAGGACGGATGTGACCTAGGGTCTAGTTTACATTAAATGCAAGGTTGCAGAGGGTCACGTCGGACTAGCCAATGACGGCTCAATAAATATTTTTAAGGAATAAAAATTAAATGAAAATTTAATGCTTCAAAATATTTGAATTAAATAAAGCGAGGGAAAAATGGAAGTTACCTTTATGCCCTTGAGGTAGATATTATTGAAATATTCTAAATATCTTTAAGTTAGAATAACTTACCTGGGGTCCATTGAATGCGGTAACCTTGAATGTTGACCGTGACATGTGCGGTCGATGTGAGGTACTTACCTTGCGTTGACTTCTATAAAGTATTGAACATGTCATCGTTTTTCATCATGAGGTTTCTTCAAAACCTTGAAAGGAATTTCATCATGCGGCAACTTCATTCATGCAGCAGCATGGGATTAGTGCGGCAGACTTAGTTATTGTGCGGTCAGATAAGATTTGAAACTTGATGATCATTGATCTTGGTAGACCGTGACATCTGTCGCGGCCCCGAACCCCGCGGGCCCAGAGTACGCGAGCTGGACGTCGACTTAAAACCAAAACTGTGAAATACCGAAGTTAAAAATTCCATTTGATACCAAAAGGTAATGATCCAAAGTTTTACAAATCCAAGTTTGATAATAACCAAATACAACTATCATAAACTTCCACAAGTTTATGCCCAACAAAATAAAAATGTACAATTCTTAGTGACGTCATTGTTTGGTACAACTATCCCAAAAAGGTTACACATTTATATAATGTAAACCAACCTATAACAACTTTCCCCAAAAGAATGTATCCACACTCGACGTCCTCTTTCTCATGATCAGTGAGACTAATCCTTAGCACCTGGGGGGGTTAAGGAAAAACAAAGATAAAAGAAAGGGGGGTGAGATAAATCTCAATAAGTTACTAATGCAACTACATGACATGTTATGATACAATAAGCAATAAACAATAATAATATTACTTAGCACATAGCATTCGTCATTTAACAGATAGCAGCGGAAATAAACACATAACAAATGATATAGCCAAGGTTTTTCCCAAACTGATATAACCAAATAAAGGTCGCTGCGCAGCTTCAGTAATCAACGAATCATCATCTTCATAATAGCATGAAAGCTGAAGAGAAATCCCCCGGTACCGGAACTAATAACCAAATGAAGTGTCACAAGGGACGGGAGACATGCCACAAAGTCATGCTCCAAGTAAAGCTAAAATGCACACAAATGAGCTAGCTCTTCTCACATCCAAGGCCAATCTGGAGGAGGGTAATAATGGGGCAAAACAATGGTCAACATCATAATGGACTTGGCCGTGCCATCATAATATTTCGCATCGCCCGAAACAACAAATATGCCAGCTGGGCTTCCAAATAAACGCTAAGTAATAAATACTAGCTTAATTAAACAATTTAGGGTTCCAAAGTAGGGAACCATTCCAAATAAATCACCACAACAAAGGTAAACCAATCCAAACAACACATCACGGATCAACCACATTCCCAAAATGATACTCAATCAAATTCCATAACACATTTGCTCGCAAAAGAATCAATTCCACTTAATAAACTGGTCCAACACAGGCGGGCACCTGGTCTACGGGCTGGGAGAAATTCCCAGCTGGGTTCATCAATTTTCCTTACCATTTTCACAACTCTCTTAATCAAACACAACCAATAAGATCCTCAAGGTACCCAAACCATAACTAACCAACAAGGGGACCTTAACAACACCATTTATTAACCAAAACCAAGAATCAAACTCAACATTCATATCAATCACCATTTTTGACCATAAACTCAAATAAATTCCAAATAAATTCTAAACTCAACCAAACTTCAAATATAACACATCAAGCATTATATAAACATGATATGAACATTTTAGCATCAAAATGGGGGAAAAGTAACTTACCCGGATTTTCTCAAAGTTGCCGGAACTCGAATATTTTTGGCTTCCTACGATCCTATCGACGATCTAAACAAGATTCATGTTTTAAGAAATGAGAGATTATGAAAGGAAGATGAAGAAAATGAAGAGAGAAGAGAGAGAGAAAAACTTACCCTTCTATGGAGAGAGAAAGAGGAATGAGCTGGGAAAGAGATGGAGGTGGAGTGTGAGGGAGGTGAGGGAGGAGAGTAGGGAGGGAGTAGGGAGAAGATGAATTATTTGAAAAGTTACATTTAGGCCCCTCCTCAACTACTAACACAAATACTTACACTCCCTACTAACAATTAAGACCAAATAATGCTACATTAGCACAAATGACCCAAATAAAATGCTAGGCATAATTATTATGAAACATAAAATGCACACATAAATATTTAAATAAATAATAATTTAAATAAATAAATAAATAAGCAAATAAATAAATAATAATCATTTATTATTAATAAAATAGAGCCTAGATTTTGGGTCGTGACATTCACTCCCCCTTAAAGAAAATTCGACCCGAATTTTAACGAGACTCACCTTAAACAAAAAGCCACGGAAATTTCCTCTCGATCTCATATCGGAGCTCCCACGTCGACTCCTCAATATTATGATTCCTCCGAAAAACTCTAACCAACGCAATGCTTTTGTTCCTCAACTCTTGGACCTTGGTATCTAAAATCTGAACCGGTCGTTAATCATAAGTCATATCGGGCTCAATATCCTCCGGTATCCTCGGTAACACGTGCGATGGATCATGAACATACCTCCGAATCATAGAAACGTGGAACACGTTGTGCAACCGGTCTAAAGATGGCGGTAACGCAAGTCGATACGCAAGAAGTCCAACCTTTCCCAAAATCTCAAACGGGCCAATAAACCTCGGAGCCAATTTGCCTTTCTTCCTAAACCTACGAATACCCACCTTCGGAGACACTTTCAAGAACACAAAATCACCGGTCTGAAAACTAAGATCTCGCCTTCGGTTATCTGAATAACTCTTATGTCGACTCTGGGCTGTTTTCAATCGATCCCGGATAACTCTAACTTTCTCAACTGAATCCTGAAGCAAATCAATACCCACGATCTTTGCTTCACCGACCTCATCCCAACAGATAGGCGATCTACATTTTCTCCCATACAAAGCCTCATACGGTGCCATCTCGATACTAGCCTGATAACTGTTGTTGTAAGAGAATTCCACTAACGGTAAATGTCTATCCCAAGAATCGGAAAAGTCTATCGAACACGCTCGCAACATATCCTCCAAAATCTGAATGGTCCTCTCGGATTGACCGTCGGTCTGAGGGTGAAAAGCTGTACTGAATCGCAAGTCTGTACCCAAAGCTTCCTGAAACGCCTTCCAGAATCTAGAAGTAAACCTCGGGTCTCGATCTGACACAATGCTAACCGGAACCCCGTGCAATCTAACGGTCTCGTCGATGTAAAGGGTCGCAAGCTTCTCCATCGAATATCTGATATCAATAGGCAAGAAATGGGCACTCTTGGTCAATCTATCCACTATTACCCAAACACTGTCATATTTCCTACGGGTACGAGGTAGTCCCGTGACGAAATCCATAGTCACATGCTCCCATTTCCACTGGGGAATCTCTAACGGCTGAAGTAATCCCGCGGGTCTCTGATGCTCGGCTTTGACCTGCTGACAAGTTAGACACTTCGAAACATACTCGGCTATTTCCCTCTTCATATTATTCCACAAAAAATGTTGCTTCAAATCCTGATACATCTTCGTACTACCCGGATGAATAGTATATCTCGATTTGTGACCCTCATCTAAAACTTGCCTCTTTATTCCACCAATATCGGGTACGCACAAACGACCACGAAAAGTCAAAACTCCACTCGAACTCAAAGAAAAATCCTCGAAGTTCTTTTCCTTCAATTTACTCATTATCTTAACCAACTCGGGATCTTCTTTCTGAGCCTCTTTTACTCTTTGATTTAGGGTCGGAGACACCCTAAGATTCGCAAAAATAGCCCCATGTCTCGATTCACGAGGAGACCAATCTCGAACATCCTCAAGTATTTTCCACTCACGGACCATCATCGAAGCCACATAAGACTTCCTACTAATCGCATCAGCTACCACATTCGCCTTCCCCGGATGATAAGAAATCGTACAAGAATAAGTTCTTCTTCCTCCCAAAGAATAAGAACATTGTTTTTCATATAGCCTTCATAATAGAAAGAGTTTCTATTGGATCTAGCAATCCGGTTCAAGAATCGTTCTTGAAATTCGTCCGCGTGTGGATAAACATAGAGGGTGTTGGCATCAACTCCTCCAAGTTCATGATCCAAGCCTTGAAGTCGTGTTCCTGCGTTCGTGATTCAAAGAAGCGCGAAGAATAAAGATTCAAAGATCCGAAATTTTAAAGCTCCGTCATGGTTAGTATTCTAAATTCATCTCCGTATTAATATAATCATCTTGATCGGATCTAGGCTTTTGGGTTTATTCCGCTGCGCATGATTGCACAAAACCCAACAGTGGTATCAGAGCCCCGTTCATCATGATTATTTTAATAATAACATGTTAATGATATAATTAGATTATATGTTTTGACATGCTATATGAATTTAGTTTCATGATGTTTATGTGATCTGAGTTTTATGTTTGTATATGAGATATATTGAAATCACAAAATCGCACCGTTTAAATACGTTATGTGGGATCCACGATTGCGATAATAATTCGATTATTATGTTCCTATAGATTATCAAAAATTGATTGGATTGATTTGTTGATAATCTTTGATTCATGAATAAATCGTTTATTCAAGGTTTTGATGAATATGGTGATTTGATCATCATGAACATCAAACCCTAATTGAACCGGGAAAGCAATTTTAGGATTAAAATTCGAAGGATGAATCTGTTCAGATCGTGGTGCTCGGCCGAGCAGTCCATAAGACTCGGCAGAGCAGATTGAATCAGAAAAGCAGATTCTGAAACACAAAAGTGCTCAGTCGAGCACCTCTGAGGACTCGGCCGAGCAGGAGGCTAATGAACAGAAATTTTTCCCAGATGGCTGGTTTTTGAAACCATGTTTCCTGGAATTAAATCTCATGTTCAAAGCCGCTTTGGATTGAATTTGTTTGTCAGAGGGCTGGTTTGAGAAACCGTGTTTCCTGAAAACAAATCTCAAGGTCAAAGTTACTAATTGTTGAGACAAAAGAGTTTAGAATCGAGTTACTTTATGTAAGGGATTGTGGATGCCAAATGGCTTAGTTTCGACCGTACAACAGTGCTCTCAATTATGTGTGAAAGAATTTATCCCCATAAATCGATCACATGAAATCTTAATTTAATTAATTGGATTAGTTAAATTATTAACCGTTGCTTTAAGAATAACATGTTTATCTTATGTGATCATAAATGTGTTATATGCTATATGTGGTGAACCTTCATAAAACTTAAGTTTTGTGCCAATCCATGATTAAAACACTTGCGAGTACGTGGATAGTTTTATGTGGGCTCTGCCAAAGCGAGGTGCATTAATTCTATTCATTTATGAGCAAGATGAGGAAAGAGTGATTCCTATACGTTTAAAATGGTTTGACTTAATTAGGCTATCAAAAGACAAAGTTTTGGGCCTAAGGCACAGATGAGATTAAAACATGTTAGACATATGATGTCTAAAAATCTCATAAAGGATCTAAGAGTCATATTTGATATGATTGACAAAGAGTTGTCTACCTAATTAATTTAATTTTGAGCAGTATCGCCAAAGCGGACTTGAAATTAAATTAAAGATGGATCTTAGCCCATTTAAATTATATGATGCATTGGATGTATTTGAAGGTTATATAATTTAGTGGGAGTATTTGTGAAATACTAATATTTAATATCTTTAATAAAGTTGGTACTTATATTTAATTATATGTTTGCATAATTGTAGATAATGGCTCAAAATACAAACTTATCACTGCGATCTATCCTTGAGAAGGAGAAACTTCAAGAAAATGGAGCTAACTACACGGATTGGATCCGTAGCCTTAGAATTGTTCTAAAGCATGAGGACAAGCTCTATATTCTTGAAGAGCCCGTTCCTGAAGAAGAACCTGCTTCTAATGCACCCAAGGATGAGAGAAACGCCTACAAGAAACATGTAAATGATTCTCGTGAGGTGGGTTGTCTTATGCTTGCGGCCATGTGTTCAGAGCTTCAGAAGACTCTTAAGCACTTGGAGGCATTTGACCTTGCTGCTTCGTTAAAAGATATGTTTTAAGAACAAGCAAGGCAAGAGAGGTTCGACACTATAGCTGCACTTGTCTCATGCAAGATGAGCGAAGGGCAGTCTGTGAGCCCTCATGTTTTAAAGATGAAGGCTTACTTTGAGAAACTAGAGAGGCTTGGTCATCCAATTGATGATGAGTTGGCTACCGATTTTATTCTTAATTCATTGCCCAAAAGCTATAACCAGTTCGTCATGAACTTTAATATGCATGGGATGGATAAGACTCTGTCTGAATTGCATGGGATGCTTAAGCAGGCAGAAAAGAAAATTGGTAAAGAAGCCGCTCCTGTGCTCATAATGTCAAAGGAAGGAAAGAAAGGCAAAGGATAGGGTAAGGCAAAAGTTGTCAAACCCAAGATTAGCAAGGCAAATGTTGCCAATGCTACTGTGGCTAAACCTGCTTCCCAAAAGGATGCAATTTGTTTCCACTGCAATGAGATTGGTCATTGGAAACGCAATTGCAAGGTTTACAAGGAAGAGTTAAAGAAGAAGAAGAGCAGTGGGACTGCGTCTACTTCAGGTATCTATGTTATAGATATTTTTCTTTCTACTTCTAGCTCCTGGGTATTAGATACCGGATGTGGATCTCACATTTGTTTAAATGTGCAGGGACTAAGGAATAGAAGGCTACTCAAAGATGGTGAAGTGGACCTACGTGTGGGAAATGGAGCAAGAGTTGCTGCATTAGCCGTAGGAACATATGATGTCATTTTACCTAGCGGATTAATTCTTGTTTTGAACAATTGTTATTACGTTCCAGATTTGAGTAGGAATATTATTTCAGTTTCTTGTTTGGATAATGAAGGTTATAGTTTTCTTATTAAGAATAAGAAGTTTTCTACTTATTTAAATGATATGCTTTATTGTACTGCATGTTCATTTAATGGCCTTTATGTTCTTGATGTTGAAAGTGAAAATAATGATAATATCTATAATGTAAATAAGAAATCCAAACCTAATGATGTAAATCATACTTATTTGTGGCATTGCCGTCTTGGTCATATTAATGAGAAGCGTATCTCAAAACTCCATGGGGACGGACTTTTAGATTCACATGATTTAGAATCATATGAAACTTGTGAGTCTTGTTTACTTGGAAAGATGACTAAGACACCTTTTACTAAGAGTAGTGAAAGAGCTAGTGACTTATTGGGACTCATACATACTGATGTTTGTGGACCAATGAGCAGCAGTGCTAGGGGAGGATATCAGTACTTCATAACTTTTACTGATGATTTTAGTAGATATGGTTATGTCTACTTAATGAAGCATAAAAGTGAATCTTTTGAGATATTTAGAATATTTCAAAATGAAGTACAAAATCAACTTGGCAAAACTATTAAAGCACTACGATCTGATCGTGGTGGAGAATATTTAAGCCAAGAATTTGACAATCATCTTAAAGAGTGTGGAATTGTTTCACAATTAACTCCACCTGGAACACCACAATGGAATGGTGTGTCTGAGCGGAGAAATAGGACCTTATTGGATATGGTCCGCTCCATGATGAGTCAAGTTGATCTTCCTTTATCCTTTTGGGGACATGCACTAGAAACTGCTGCTCTTACACTAAATAGAGTTCCAACTAAATCTGTTCCAAAGACTCCATATGAGATGTGGACTGGAAGAAAACCTAGTTTGTCTTTAATAAAGATTTGGGGTTGTGAGGCCTATGTTAAGAGAATGATCTCTGACAAACTTGCACCAAAATCTGATAAATGTAATTTTGTGGGTTACCCTAAGGAAACTAAGGGATATTATTTTTTCAACCGCACGAACAACAAAGTGTTTGTTGCTCGAGATGGTACCTTTCTAGAGAAAGAGTTTCTCTCCAAAGGAATTAGTGGGAGTAAAATTAATCTCAAAGAGATTCGAGAACCCGAAAATTACATGGAACAAAATGTTGGATCTGAACAAGCTTCACAAGGAGTTGTGGAACCTGTTCAGAGTACTCAAGTTCCTCGCAGAACTGGTAGGGTGCGATCCGAACCTGAGAGATATGGATTTCTCATGACGGATAGCAATGAAGTAGAAGTCATAGTTGATGACGAACCTACTTCCTACCAAGAAGCGATGTCCGCTCCTGATTCAGATAAATGGCTTGGAGCCATGGAATCTGAAATTAAGTCCATGCATGACAATCAAGTTTGGAACTTGATTGATGAGCCCGAAGGTGTAAAAACCATAGGATGCAAGTGGGTTTTCAAAAAGAAAACTGACATGGATGGAAAGGTGCATACTTATAAAGCTAGACTTGTAGCGAAAGGCTATAGGCAGATTCATGGAATCGACTATGATGAAACCTTTTCACCCGTAGCAATGATCAAGTCTATAAGAATTTTACTTGCCATAGCCGCATATTTTGACTATGAGATATGGCAAATGGATGTCAAAACAGCGTTCCTTAACGGGAACTTACTTGAGGATGTTTATATGAAACAACCTGAAGGTTTTGTAATTCCAGAAAATTCTAATAAAGTATGCAAATTGCAACGATCCATTTATGGATTGAAGCAAGCCTCTAGGAGTTAGAATCTTCGGTTTGATGAATCGGTCAAAGAGTTTGGCTTCATCAAGAACGAAGATGAACCTTGTGTATACAAGAAGATTAGTGGGAGCGTAGTATTATTTCTAGTACTATATGTTGATGACATATTGCTCATTGGAAACGACATTCCTGCACTACAGTCTGTAAAGACTTGGTTAGGAAAGTGTTTCTCAATGAAAGATATGGGAGAAGCCGCTTATATCCTTGGCATTAGGATCTATCGTGATAGATCTAAGAAACTGATTGGTTTAAGTCAAGATACATATATTGACAAAGTTCTCAAGAGATTCCGTATGGAAAACTCTAAAAGAGGAAATTTGCCAGTAGGTCATGGCATATCTCTAAGCAAGAATCAGTGTCCTTAGACGACTGATGAGCGTGAGAGAATGATTGGGATTCCATATGCTTCTGCTATTGGATCCATCATGTATGCCATGATATGTACTAGACTTGATGTCTCGTATGCTTTGAGCATGACGAGCAGATACCAATCTGATCCCGGTGAAAGTCACTGGATTGCAGTCAAGACGATTCTTAAGTACTTGCGAAGGACTAAAGATTCGTTCTTGGTGTATGGAGGTATGGAAGATGATCTTGTCGTAAGTGGTTACACAGATGCAAGCTTCCAAACTGACGAGGATGATTCTAGATCGCAATCTGGTTTTGTATTTGTGCTTAATGGAGGTGCTGTTAGTTGGAAGAGTTCTAAGCAAAGTACCGTCGCTGATTCTACAACTGAAGCTGAGTATATTGCTGCATCCGATGCTGCTAAAGAAGCTGTTTGGATTAAGAAGTTCATTACTGAACTAGAGATGGTTCCTAGCATTGCTAATCCAATAGACCTTTATTGTGATAATAATGGTGCTATTGCTCAAGCAAGGGAACCAAGATCACATCAGAAATCCAAACACATACTTAGGCGTTACCATATCATTCGAGAAATCATTGGTAGAGGTGACATAAATATATGCAGAGTACCAACTGACGATAACATTGCCGACCCATTGACAAAGGGTCTTCCGCAAGCAAAGCATGATGGTCATGTGAGGTCTATGGGTATTCGATACATTAATTAGGCCTAGTGCAAGTGGGAGATTGTTGGTGTTGTATGCTCTAGGCACGTTATGAGAACGATTAATGTTATCTGTGTATTATGTTTTAATAAAGATATTGAAGTTTGATTATTATATCTTTTGCATGTTTATTATAATAATCCCCGTCCCTGATAATTATGATTAATTGTTAGTATAAGTTTAATAGATAATCATATGATGATTATGGTGTATGAGATACAATTAAACTTATGGGTATTTGTTGGAGAACAAATACTGGACTGACCCACATGAGATTTATGTCATGGTTACAATGTCATAATTAAGTCTCATATAGTTATATTACTGGAATCTTTTAGACCTGAGATTATCACAGTCTTCCAACTGATGAACATTACGTTTGACATATTCAAACGTTACCCCTAACCGGGTAGCTATAAAGAATATGATTGGCGTAATCGGATTCATGTAGGGAAAGGTAATAAGTCTAGATGGGATTTGTTCCTCGTCAAGAGAGATGTCAAGCTCCGGCCACTCGATGAATGGTATTGATGAAATGCATGGCCATGCTCAAATAAGATTTGTACTATCAATACATTCGGGATCAAGAAAGCATTGAACATTGTAAGTTGACCATTGACCGTGGCTTACGTTCAATAGACATCGTGAACAAAGAGATTGTAATATGTTCTATAATGGATTCACGAACTTTAACAAGTTATATTAATTGGGTAATCATGATGGCTTGCTAGAGTCCGCTCATGATTCATGGGTACAAATGTTTTTGGACTCATTGCCAACTTAATATAATCCTATGGGGTCACACACAAAAAGGACGAATTGTTTAAAAGGCTAAAATCGGAATTCTGGTGGTGCTCGGCCGAGCACCTCATATGACTCGGCCGAGCATGGGAAATCAGAAGGTCAGATTTTCTGGAGCAAAGGTGCTCGGCCGAGCACCTTAAAGGACTCGGCCGAGCAGGCCCTGTTCGGGCCCAAAAACTGATTTCGTGTTGTGACGGGTTTTAACCTATTTCTCCTAAACGGTTTAGGACTAATAAGTATATAAACCTCTAACCTAATCATTATGTATTGATTCTAGATCAATTAGAGAGCCTCTAAGAGAGAGAAAAATAAGTTCTTCTTCCTCCCAAAGAATAAGAACATTGTTTTTCATATAGCCTTCATAATAGAAAGAGTTTCTATTGGATCTAGCAATCCGGTTCAAGAATCGTTCTTGAAATTCGTCCGCGTGTGGATAAACATAGAGGGTGTTGGCATCAACTCCTCCAAGTTCGTGATCCAAGCCTTGAAGTCGTGTTCCTGCGTTCGTGATTCAAAGAAGCGCGAAGAATAAAGATTCAAAGATCCAAAATTTTAAAGCTCCGTCACGGTTAGTATTCTAAATTCATCTCCGTATTAATATAATCATCTTGATCGGATCTAGGCTTTTGGGTTTATTCCGCTGCGCATGATTGCACAAAACCCAACAAAAAGGTACTTCAAACTCTTGTGATCCGTAAAAATTTCAAACTTCGCCCCATAAAGGTAGTGCTTCCATTTGTGCAACGCAAATACTATCGCGGCCAACTCCATATCATGAGTGGGGTAATTCTGTTCACTAGGGGTCAACTTCCTCGAAGCATAAGCAATCACTTTCCCATTCTGCATCAACACACAACCCAAACCCTCTTTCGAAGCATCACTGTAAATCACTAGGCCATCGCTCCCATTAGGCAAAGTCAAGATCGGTGCGGTAGTCAACCTCTTCTTCAATTCCTCGAAACTCTTGTCGCATTTCTCGGTCCACACAAACGGGACATTCTTCCGGGTCAACTGAGTCATCGGAGTAGCAATCCTCGAAAACCCCTCAATAAATCTTCTGTAATACCCGGCTAAACCCAGAAAGCTGCGAATCTCGGTCACTGACTCGGGTCTCTTCCAATCCACTATAGCTTCAATCTTTGAAGGATCCACCGAAATCCCATCTTTAGAAATCACATGGCCCAGAAATGACACTTTCTCGAGCCAAAATTCGCATTTGCTAAACTTCGCAAACAATTTCTCCCTCGCAAGAACGGATAAAACTGTCCTCAAGTGTTGCTCGTGCTCCTCTCGGGATTTAGAGTAGACGAGTATATCATCAATAAAGACCACCACGAACGAATCAAGATACGGATGGAAAACTCGGTTCATCAAATCCATAAATACTGCAGGCGCGTTAGTCAACCCAAACGGCATAACCAAGAACTCGTAATGACCATAGCGAGTGCGAAAGGCAGTTTTCGGAATATCCTCCGATCGAACCTTCAACTGATGGTACCCACTCCTCAAATCCAGTTTAGAAAACACAACTGAGCCTTGAAGCTGATCAAATAGATCGTCAATATGAGGTAGAGGATAATTGTTCTTCACCGTAACCTGATTCAACTTTCGGTAGTCAATACACAATCTCAACGAACCATCTTTCTTCTGCACAAACAAAACCGGTGCTCCCCACGGGGAAACACTAGGGCGTATAAACCCTCGATCAAGCAACTCTTGCAATTGAACCTTTAATTCCTTCAACTCTGCGGGAGCCAACCTATAAGGTGCTTTCGAAATTGGAGCCGTACCCGGCAAAAGGTCTATACAAAACTCAATCTCACGATCGGGAGGCATATCATACTCGGTAGAGAAAACATCGGGAAACTCCCGGACTACCCGAACACTATCCAAACTAGGGGATTCCTTCCTAGTATCAAGAACATTAGCCAAATACCCCTCACAACCACTATGCAATAATTTTCTCGCTTTCATATAAGAAATTAAGCGAACCTTTCTACTCAGAGGACTAGCCTCAAACACAAATTTAGGCACATTGGGAATAGAAAAGTAACAGTTTTCTTATGGCAATCAACGGAAGCATGAAACTTGCTCAACCAATCCATACCCAAAATGACATCAAAGTCTTGGATAGGAAGAACTACCAAATCCGCACAAAGGACACGACCACAAATAACCACATCACAAGCACGAAAGACTCGATCAGAAATCAAGCATTCTCCTATAGGGGTCGACACCTCTAGCACGTACGGTAAACACTCGAATGCAGCATTTAACATGGAAGCAAATTGCACAGAAATGTATGAATGAGATGATCCTGGATCCACTAATGCTCGTGCGCTCACATTAGATATAGAAATAATACCTCCAATAACTGTAGGATCATCTGTGGCTTGTTGCTGATTCATTGCAAACACTTTCCCTTGGACCTTGGGCTTTCCCGTGGCGTCCCTTTTCTGACCCTGAGGAGCCCCAGCTCCTACCCCAGTCGGTTGACCTCTGCCTCTAGTACAATCCCTTGCAAAATAACCCATTTGACCACAATTGGTACACCTTCCCTGTTTCTTCCAACAACGGTCCTCTGAATGGCCTTCCTTTTGGCAATAGGAACAAAGCCTCCTATTTTGGTTCCCTTGGTTCCCGGAAGTGGTACCCGGGTTCCTTGGGATCGGTTGCCCTCGGAACTGAGATTGTCCCCCAAAGTTACCTCGGTTATCGGAACGGTGTTGAGGTTGAGATTTATCATGGCTTCCCGGTTTACCCGTACCCACAACCTCGGTTTTCCTTTTGTGCTCCCCAATATCCTGCTCTATCAAGTAGGCTCGGTCTACCGCATCTTGGAAGGTCACAATCCGTTGGGCAATAAGTTGAGTACGGATGGAGGTCTTCAATCCCCGAATGAATCCCATAGCTTTTTGTTCCTCGGTCCTCACCAAATAGTCACAATACCGGGCTAATTCTGTGAACTTAGCCGAGTATTGAGCTATAGACAACAAACCTTGCTCCAGGTTGAGCAGCTCGATCTACTTTCGGTTTTGATCAACAACCGGAATGAAATGTTCCTTGAATTTGCGCACAAACAACTCCCACGCATACACCGTGTGAGTATCATCCCAACTAGCTTTAACACCCTTCCACCAATGCTCGACGGCTCCCACAAGTTTATAAGCCGCAAACCGAACCCTATCCTCATCCGTGCAACCAAATACCTCATAAATCTTCTCCATCGACTCAATCCACAACTCAGCTTTCCGAACATCGGGTTCCCCATTGAATTCAACCGGTTTCAGTTTGAGAAATTGCTCCAATCCATAGCGGGGTGGTGCTTGTTCTACCCTCGGACCTTGATCATGTATGGCTTTCATGGCCGCCTCGAACATGCCTTGAAACATGGCACGGGCTTCATCCCTTGTATCATTCTGATTTGCATTACCGGTACTACCTTCACCACTCCTTCTACGAACCATTGTAAACAAGTACCTGCATAAAACATCAACCGTTAATCACTCCGCACACTACTACCCACCTAGGTCATACTAGTCCACCTAGACTTATACTTAGAGCCAAACCATAGCTCTGATACCAACTGTCGCGGCCCCGAACCCCGCGGGCCCGGAGTACGCGAGCTGGACGTCGACTTAAAACCAAAACTGTGAAATACCGAAGTTAAAAATTCCATTTGATACCAAAAGGTAATGATCCAAAGTTTTACAAATCCAAGTTTGATAATAACCAAATACAACTATCATAAACTTCCACAAGTTTATGCCCAACAAAATAAAAATGTACAATTCTTAGTGACGTCATTGTTTGGTACAACTATCCCAAAAAGGTTACACGTTTATATAATGTAAACCAACCTATAACAACTTTCCCCAAAAGAATGTATCCACACTCAACGTCCTCTTTCTCGTATCAGCGAGACTAATCCTTAGCACCTGGGGGGGTTAAGGAAAAACAAAGATAAAAGAAAGGGGGGTGAGATAAATCTCAATAAGTTACTAATGCAACTACATGACATGTTATGATGCAATAAGCAATAAACAATAATAATATTACTTAGCACGTAGCATTCGTCATTTAACAGATAGCAGCGGAAATAAGCACATAACAAAGGATATAGCCAAGGTTTTTCCCAAACTGATATAACCAAATAAAGGTCGCTGCGCAGCTTCAGTAATCAACGAATCATCATCTTCATAATAGCATGAAAGCTGAAGAGAAATCCCCCGGTACCGGAACTAATAACCAAATGAAGTGTCACAAGGGACGGGAGACATGCCACAAAGTCATGCTCCAAGTAAAGCTAAAATGCACACAAATGAGCTAGCTCTTCTCACATCCAAGGCCAATCTAGAGGAGGGTAATAATGGGGCAAAACAATGGTCAACATCATAATGGACTTGGCCATGCCATCATAATATTTCGCATCGCCCGAAACAACAAATATGCCAGCTGGGCTTCCAAATAAACGCTAAGTAATAAATACTAGCTTAATTAAACAATTTAGGGTTCCAAAGTAGGGAACCATTCCAAATAAATCACCACAACAAAGGTAAACCAATCCAAACAACACATCACGGATCAACCACATTCCCAAAATGATACTCAATCAAATTCCATAACACATTTGCTCGCAAAAGAATCAATTCCACTTAATAAAGTGTTCCACCGTGTTATCTTAAGTTAATTAGAAGAATGAACCCTAAACTAGGTAAGCCATTTAGTTTAAACAAGCAAAAAGGTCAAAATCCTGGAACAGTGGGAGGGCGGGCGCCTGGCCTAGGGCGAGCGCACGCTTGAATGACCAGAAGGTCTGACCATCAGAAAAGGGTATGTAGGCGGGCGCCTGGTCCAACACAGGCGGGCGCCTGGTCTACGGGCTGGGAGAAATTCCCAGCTGGGTTCATCAATTTTCCTTACCATTTTCACAACTCTCTTAATCAAACACAACCAATAAGATCCTCAAGGTACCCAAACCATAACTAACCAACAAGGGGACCTTAACAACACCATTTATTAACCAAAACCAAGAATCAAACCCAACATTCATATCAATCACCATTTTTTACCATAAACTCAAATAAATTCCAAATAAATTCTAAACTCAACCAAACTTCAAATATAACACATCAAGCATTATATAAACATGATATGAACATTTTAGCATCAAAATGGGGGAAAAGTAACTTACCCGGATTTTCTCAAAGTTGCCGGAACTCAAATATTTTTGGCTTCCTACGATCCTATCGACGATCTAAACAAGATTCATGTTTTAAGAAATGAGAGATTATGAGAGGAAGATGAAGAAAATGAAGAGAGAAGAGAGAGAGAAAAACTTACCCTTCTATGGAGAGAGAAAGAGGAATGAGCTGGGAAAGAGATGGAGGTGGAGTGTGAGGGAGGTGAGGGAGGAGAGTAGGGAGGGAGTAGGGAGAAGATGAATTATTTGAAAAGTTACATTTAGGCCCCTCCTCAACTACTAACACAAATACTTACACTCCCTACTAACAATTAAGACCAAATAATGCTACATTAGCACAAATGACCCAAATAAAATGCTAGGCATAATTATTATGAAACATAAAATGCACACATAAATATTTAAATAAATAATAATTTAAATAAATAAATAAATAAACAAATAAATAAATAATAATCATTTATTACTAATAAAATAGAGCCTAGATTTCGGGTCGTGACAACATCTGCCATGTACCTACTTTGATTTTGAACCAGATCTTGGATAACACAAGATATTAGAATACAAAGATATATGGACAAGAGTTAGAGTTCAAGCATACCCATTTCTCCTCTTAAATACCTAAATCTCTTGGAATCGAGAGCCTTGGTGAGAATATCTGCAATTTTATCATCAGTACTCACATACTCTAGATGGATATTACCTTTTTCCACATGATCCTTGAGAAAGTTGTATTTGATATCAATGTGTTTGGTCTTAGAATGCATGACATGGTTGTTGGAGACAGCAATGGTAGATGTATTGTCACAATAGATTGGACAATTTTCTTCTTTGATTCCGTAGTCAACCAATTGTTGCTTCATCCACAGCACTTGGCAGCAGCAGCTTCCAGCAGCTATATATTCAGCTTCCGTGATAGATACAGAGACTGAGGCTTGTTTCTTGCTTGCCCATGAAACTAGTCGATTTCCAAGGAAATGACAAGTTCCACTCTTGCTTTTCCTGTCGATGGTACATGCTGCATAATCTGCATCTGAGTAACCTATAAGATCAAAAGTTGGATCTTTGGAGTACCAAAGTCCAAGGTTCATAGTCCCAGATAGATATCGAATAATACGTTTAACAGCAATAAGATGTGCTTCTCTAGGATCAGCTTGATAATGAGCACAAACGCAAACACTGAACATGATATCTGGCCTACTAGCAGTTAAGTATAGGAGAGAGCCAATCATACCTAGATATAAGGTTTGATCAACCTTCTTACCTTTCAAGTCTTTATCTAGCTTGTTACCAGTAGCCATAGAAGTGTCGTATGCCTTTGCATTTTCAAGTCCAAATTTCTTGATGAGATCTCTTGTGTACTTAGCTTGGTTGAGGAAGATGCCTTCAGCACATTGTTTAATTTGTAGCCCAAGGAAGAATGTTAATTCTCCCATCATGCTCATTTCAAATTTGCTTTTCATGAGCTTCTCAAAACGCTTACACAACAATTTATTAGTAAAACCAAAAATAATATCATCGACATATATTTGAACAAGTAAAGTATGATCATTATATTTAGCAATGAATAAAGTTGTGTCAATCTTACCACGCTTGAATCCCTTTTCAAGGAGAAATTTAGATAGAGTATCATACCATGCTCGTGGAGCTTGTTTGAGTCCATACAAAGCTTTACGGAGTTTGTAGACATGA
Organism: Campanula takesimana; assembly: GCA_026119855.1. Classification (NCBI taxonomy): domain Eukaryota; kingdom Viridiplantae; phylum Streptophyta; class Magnoliopsida; order Asterales; family Campanulaceae; genus Campanula; species Campanula takesimana. The sequence goes on along the minus strand of JAOWBW010000394.1, from coordinate 966,404 downwards.
TTTGGAAATTTGGGATCTTCAAATCCGGGCGGTTGAGCAACAAAGACTGTTTTTTGAAGTTCACAGTTGAGGAATGCACTCTTCACATCCATTTGATATAGCTTGAATCTTTTGTAAGAGGCATAAGCCAAGAATATTCTTATAGCTTCGAGTCTCGCAACGGGGGCAAATGTTTCATCGTAATCAATGCCTTGTTCTTGTCTATAGCCTTGTGCAACCAACCTAGCTTTGTTTCTTGTGATTCTTCCATTCTCATCCATATTGTTTCGGAACACCCACTTTGTACCAATCACTCCTTGATCTTGTGGCCTTGGAACCAAGGTCCAAACTTTACATCTTTCAAATTGGTTGAGTTCTTCTTGCATAGCAACAACCCAACTTGAGTCCTGGAGTGCTTCATCAACTTTCTTGGGTTCAACTTGAAATATGAATGCGGTAAGTGCATCATAGTTTGATCTTCTTGTTCTAACACCTAAATGCAAATCACCAATGATATTCTGAATTGGGTGATCTCTGACCTCACGAACTTCTTGAGGTATGTCTAGTTGAGTTGATTATGGTTGTAAATCTTCTAGAGGTACATCATTTGAGCCATCCCAATCATAAGTGATTTCAGGGATAGGTTCTTCAACATTTATGGGTGTTTCAACTTCAACTTCATTTGAGATAGCAGCAGATGTGGTAGCTTCTGATGCTTCATATGAGGTAGATGGAGGTGCAGTTGAAGTAGATGGGTTTCCTTGAGTTGATTGATTTTGCGGTCGAGTTGTACCTATCTCATTAAGCTCAACAAAATCATCAGCAACATTTGGAGCCATATGTGGCTCAAAGAGAGAATGTTCATCAAAAGTAACACGGACAGATTCTACTATCTTAAGAGTAGTTTTATTAAATACACGAAAAGCTTTTGAGTGTTTAGCATACCCAATAAATATACCTTCATCGGCCTTAGGAGCAAATTTACCTCGATGTTCTTTACCGTTGTAGAGTATGAAGCATTTGCATCCAAAAATCTTGAAGTATGCTATGTTGGGGGTTCTTCCTCTCCAAAGTTCATAGGGAGTTTTGTTGTAGGTCTTGTTGATGAGGGATATATTCTGAGTGAAACATGCTGTGTTGACTGCTTCAGCCCAAAAATATTGAGGTAGCTTTGCTTCAGCAATCATTGTCTTTCCAGCCTCTATCAACGTTCTATTCTTTCTTTCCACTACACCGTTTTGTTGTGGAACTCCAGCAGCAGAGAAGTTGTGGTCAATACCATGATCATCACAGTACTGAGCAACACCATTGTTCTTGAATTCTGTACCGTTGTCGGATCGAACACTAACGATGTCATCTTCTTTTTGTGTTTGGAGCTGTCGAAAGAGTGCGGTCAAAATGTCATAACAATCATCTTTGGAGCTCATCATCTCGACCCACGTATATCTTGAGTAGTCATCTACCACAACTAAGGTATATCTATTTCCTCCAATACTTGCGGTAGTAACAGGTCCAAACAAGTCCATATGTAGTAGTTGCAAACATCTAGAAGTTGAGGGTGTCGTCTTGCTGGAGAAAGACGCTTTTGGTTGTTTGCCAAGTTGACATGCTGTGCACTTCTCATCGTGGTGATCGGCTACTTTGGGTAGACCACGAACTAGATTTTCTCTACCAATCTTGGAGAGATACTTGCAGTTTAAGTGACTTAGTCTTTTATGCCACAGCCAACTATTCTCACTAACATTCTTTGCTACAAAACAGAGAGTAGAAGAAATGCAAGATGAATTAAAATCAACAACATAAACATTTTTCTTACGAATCCCTTTGAGCAAAGTGATGCCGGATATGCCATCCTTGATGAGACAGAAATTTGAGGTAAAGTGGCATTGCAATCCTTTGTCGCAGAACTGAGATATTGAGAGAAGATTGTGTTGTAGTCCAATAACTAGAGAGACTTCTTGGATGGTGATTTTTCCTTTACGAATAACTCCATATCCTACAGTCTTTCCTTTGTTATTGTCTCTGAAGGTTACTGATGGACCTTTCTCTTCACGGACATCTTCCAATAAGTTGATATCTCCGGTCATGTGCCTTGAACAGCCACTATCGAGATACCATAAACTTGATCTATCCTTGGAGAGTCCAGCCATTAAGCAGAGAACCTATAAAATAAACATTTAAGAACAAGGTCCCCTTTTATTCTTTTGGGTCCAAAGGGTTAGCAACTTTTAACAACCCACACTTGCCTCACAAAAGGGGGTTTAAGCCTTCTGGGATTTGGTGTGAATCTTAAAAGACATTCAGCAGCCTTGTGACCATAATCATCACACACGGAACAATGGTGGAAGCCACCCAACTGAGGGTTAACAAACTTCATTGAGGTCTTAAGCACAACATCATTTACTGGTATGGATGAGGTCTCCTTAACAAAATTCATCCTCTTGAATTTTACTGCCTTGCCGCCACTTGCGGTCGATGGCTTCCATGCGGTCGCCATCTTCCTTGGTGCGGTCGATTGACTTCGCGGCAAGATCACGCGGTAGGGAGCACCATCTACCTTGCTAGAGGAAGCCTCTGCGGTAGGTTCATCCATGGCAATACCTTTCAACTTTGCCTTGCCAGTTTGTTTCTTAGGGTAGACATAGTTGAACTCTAGTTTCTTCATTGGTTCTTGTCCTACACCCTTTGAAACATGATGTTTAGCCTTCGACCCTTCCAAAGTTTGCTGGGTAAATTTCTCATCTCTTTCACAAAAAGATGCACATTTAAAGTTGTCACTAGTTTGAAATCCTAAGCCTTCCTTATCACCACTAGGATTTTGGGATTCTAAGATTTGTTCCATAGTGACACGAGAATTGGTTCACTCATTAGTAATCCTTTTAAGGTCATTTATATCAGCAACCAATTTATCGTTTTTAACTTTAAATATAGCATTTTGTTCTTCTAAGAAACGGTTTCGATCAGTAAGAGGAGTCATGCTCTTGATCTGCTCCTTAAGGAGGGTGAGTTCAGATCTTAGTAGAGATTTCTCTGTCTTAAGCTGGGAAATTTCTTCAGTTGAAAGTGCTAAAGCTTCCTTCATGCCAGAAAACTTACTAATTACCTGTTCAGCTTTCATGAACATCTTTTCTTGTTCATCGAGGGAAATGTCAAACTTGACTTGAGGTGTGGTAGACAGAACTTCCTTCACTTTGGGATTTAGTAGAGCTTTATTTGCTGCACTCACATCACATCTTGAAAATAGAAGATCACCATTCTTTTGAACCGGAGTTAGGAATCCTTTTTCAGCAAGATCATCGGCCGTATAACTTATCCGTTTAGGTTTTGCATTTGGTGAGCGACGACTTTCATTATCATCCTCATCATCGGACTGAACGACCAAACATATGTGACCTTCTTCAGAATCCTCATCGCTTTCATCAGAGTCTGACTCTATCCAAGTAGCTAACTCTTTTGAGGTAGAGTCTTCTTCAGCCATCATTCCCTTTTGCTTTGAATACCTTGGAGTAAAGTTACTTTTCTTCTTCATATACTCATACTTGGGAATTGGACATTCTGATGCGAAGTGACCTGGTTTCTTGCAATTAAAACAAACAAGATCTTCTTTCTTCTTGGAGAAGTTGAAGTTCTCTTTCTTCTTTGAAGGGCTGCTCCTTGAAAAACTTGTTGGAGCTTTGCTTGTTGATCCGGGTCTTGCTGTCTTTCTGAACTTTTGGAATCTTTTCACGAACATAGCAAAATCATCATCATCCATATCAAGCAATTCTGATGTGGAGATTTTTGGATCTTCTTCCTCGATCACTTCTTCCTTTTGAGCGACCAACGATAAACTCTTAGTTTTTCCTTCCATTTCTTCAATGTTATGGAGCTTGATATCAAAAACTTTGAGGTTGGAATAGAGGCTTCTGAGTGACATATCATCTAGAAGCTTGGTATCTTCAATAGTGTTTCCTTTATGATGATATTGAGAACCAAGAGCAGCGAGAAAATTAACATTGATTTCTTTCTTGGTAAGCTTCTTTCCGAGTGCTGTATAAGTACTCACGATCTCACAATAACGATCATAAGTGGCTCTTAGTGATTCACCGGGGATCTTAGAAAAGTTGTTGAATCTTCTTTGAATTGCAACTTTTTGCTTTCCTTGCAAGCTTGATCTCCTTCGATGTAATCTTCAATTGCATCCCAAAGTTCTTTTGCAGTAGAACATTCCATGATCTGTCGACGCTGTGACGTACTCAAGGTACGTAGAAGTATGCTTTTTGCTTTCACATCCATTCCAACCAATCTCTTTTCTTCATCGGTCCATTCAGCTTTTGGTTTCTTGAGAGTCGGATTTGCACCATTGGTTTCTGGATCCGGATTAGCTTTCATTGGGAAGTATGGTCCAATGGTAAGACAATCACCAAGTTGCTCGTCCATGGAGTAGAACTGAGTTAGAATGCTATGCTTCCATACGTCAAAATTATCTTCGTCGAACACTGGAACGTGAGTGAAGTTAACCATTGCCATAGTTTTCTGACTTGCCATTTTGAATCGGCACCCAAGCTGTTAAGCTTGAAAAACAGAAGTTTTATGAAGGTGTTTGCTCTGATACCACTTGTTGGTCCCAGAGACACAACAAGGGTATTAAAAGAGGCTAGAGGGGGGGGGGGGTGAATAGCCTATTTAAAATTTCAACCCTTTTTCAAAATTCAACCTTTATGCTTACACTTGAATTTTGCGGTAGATAATAAACCACGCGGTCAAGTGTAAAATGCACAGCGGAAGTTTTCGTTGAAACAAGTTAGAGTTGTTTTTGATAAGTTAAATGCGGTAGGTTATGAGTGCGGTAGGTATGTGCGGTCGGATGATTTGCGGTAGGTTGAGTGAGGTAGGTTGAGAGATTGAAAACTTGTGTCTTAGAGATTTTTGGCAAATGATAAGTTAGTCAGATTTTAGCTAAGGCAAAGAGGTAAACAAACAAACACAATTCACAATTGTTCTTAAATCTGAAAGATCAAACACTAAAAGACAAACGAGATTAATATGAACAATAATAACAAGATGAACAAGACTTAAAGTAAATTTGCAGAAATGTAAAGTGCAGTAAGTAAGGAACACAATGATTTGGAAAGTTTCGATCTGTTAAAAGATCTACGTCATTTACCAAGATGGTCAGTCTTGGATTTTGAATGAGGTATATATTTGATTCACTTGAGTACAGATTACAGAGATGAAGTATTTGAATCAACACCTATTTCTATGAAGAACAATCCTAGACTTAGACCAGTGTATCCCTAATGATTCAATCTACGTGATTGATCAATCGGGGTGAGTGTGTGTGTAAGAATCAAAAGCTCTTTGGAATCTATATGATTTTAGAGCGTAATGAATCTTATGTGTTGAGGCTTGAGATATGATTCTTGAAGGTTGCTGGAGAGTTGTTGAAGACTTTGAAGGTTTGTGCTTGAAGATTCGAAGGATTCTGGAAATCTTGAATATGATCTTCAATCACCAAGAATTTCAACAGCAATTTCTCTCTTGAATCTCAGTTCTACTTTTTAATGAAGAACTCAAGGTCTATTTATAGCCTTGATGGAGAAACTAGCCGTTTGAATTCTTGGAGGGCAAGTTTGGAGGACAATGAGCTGTTGATTTCTAATTGGAGCTCAGTCTGAGTTGTCCTTTTGTTGCAGAGTCATGGTGGTCCAAATGTACCATGATGACAGTTGTATTCAAATTTGAAATTTGAATTTGCAACGTTCTAAACTAACCAAGGTTTTGGACACAAGTGTGACCATGGTTAAGTTTGAACCAAACTTGAGTTTATTCAACTCTGGTTACATGCGGTCGAAAGAGCCATGCGGTAGGCTTGGATTATGCGGTCGATGTCTTGCATGTGTTGAGTTGATTTTTGCGGCAAGCATGAAGCATGCGGTAGATGTCTTCATGCGGTAGGTTGAGCACTTGCCACATATCTCCAAACTTTAGAAAAAATTGAGGGTCCTAATCTGCTAAGCCTATCAAACTAATAATGGACTATTCTAAATGAAGTACAAGTACTTCTTACAATATATCTTAAAGTCCACAAAAAGTAAAATTAGGTTATGGGATCAATCAAATCTAGGTAATAGGAGTGGTTCATAATAAGCATACCCAACAGTGGCCGCTGCTGTCCAACCGGATCCCACCATTCCCATTCACAAATGTTGAATGGGTTCAACAAAACCATTCACCCCCCCCCCCCATTAAACAACCATTGGAGCAATTAAACCATTTTTCTTTTGTGAATACCCATTCAACACCCATTTTTTTTGCCATTGTAGATGGTCTAAGTGTTGTGAGTATGAAAAGTAAAGTAAGAGAGAGAATGAGTAGGAGGAATAGTAAGTTGATTGGTGTTGTAAGTATAAAAGTAAAGTATGAGAGAGAATGGGTCGGAGGAATAGTAAAGATTTTTTGTCATTTTAAGAAATCGACATATACTATGGAACAGACTGACATATACTCTATGACATAGGGTGTCAGTGGTTCGGTCCAGACCGCGGTTTGAGACCAAACCGAACTAAACCATACGGTCTGGTTCGGTTTTTAAGCACGAGTGGTTTGGTTTGGTCTCAAAAATTGCTAAACCGCGTGGTTCGGTTTGGTTTGTGGTCTGTTGTGAGTATGAAAAGTAAAGTAAGAGAAAGAATGAGTAGGAGGAATAGTAAGTTGATTGGTGTTGTAAGTATAAAAGTGAAGTATGAGAGAGAATGGGTGGGAGGAATAGTAAAGATTTTTTGTCATTTTAAGAAATCGACATATACTTTGGAACAGACTGACATATACTCTGTGACATAGGGTGTCAGTGGTTCGGTCCAGACCGCGGTTTGAGACCAAACCGAACTAAACCATACGGTCTGGTTCGGTTTTTAAGCACGAGTGGTTTGGTTTGGTCTCAAAAATTGCTAAACCGTGTGGTTCGGTTTGGTTTGTGGTCTGACCCCTTCAGACCAAACCAGACCGAACCAAACCACGAGACCGAACCGCCAGACCGAACCATCAGACCAAACCACCAGACCGAACCGTCAGGCCGCAGATATTAGTCATATATTTGTATGTTAAGTAACATCCACCTTTGAAATATTAAAAAAAAATAAAAAAATCATTACATTAGATATTCTTAAATCTCGTTTTGCATCTTATTCAATATTCATGACATCAAGTGTTATATTTGTTGAGACACATAGTTGACAAAATTCTGCAGTGTGTTCACTTCATTTGGCTTCTTTACTCGCTATTCTTCTTCCTCCGGATGTTCTCTTTTCAACAAAGTCTAAACCATGAAATCATCATATGAATTTCGGTCTTAATGGCGGTTTGAACCACTATCTAAACAACGGTCTAAACCGCAGTCTGAACCACATTACTGAACCGCGGTTTGAACCAAACCGAACCAAACCACGACGGTTTGGTTTGGTTCAGTTTGAACTTTTTCGTGGTTTGGTTCGGTATGTAATTTTCCCAAACCGATGACTAGTGGTTCGGTCTCTAAAATGGCTGAGACCGAACCAAACCGAACCATTTGCACCCCTACTGTGACATAAGGAGTATATTAGTTGAAGTGGTGATATTTTATTAGTTTTATTGATTTTAAACCTGATATTCACGCCAGAATGATGAGGCGATGAGAGGGATCTAACCCTAGCGCTCACCGAGGCTTGACTTTACCGCTGGACCACTCCTTTGGGAACATCAAATTTTGTACTCCCTCTATCCCGTAATAAATGTCGCCGTTTTTCGGATGGTAGTACGAATGAACTTTGAGCAATAAATTTAAGTTGATTTAGTTATTCTTATGAAATTGTAAAATTTGTTATTGATACACCAATATCAATATTATCAATAACAACTTTTAAATTTTCATTAGAATGATTACTATAACTTGAAATTATAGCTCAAAGTTCCTTCGTACAAACGACCGAAAAAAATCGACATTTATTCCGACACAGAGGTAGTAGTAAAAGAAAATCGTGACTTTATTATTAGAACAATGATAGGGGCACAAAATAATGACACAAAATGTTGCTCACAAAATAATGTGACGATATTTTATTGGTTGCATCGATAATAGACCCGCCACACTCTAATTTAAAACACCAATAATATTATTACACTTAAGATTTTGTGAGCAGGTTTTTGCGACATTTTTGTACCCCTATTATTATTCTTACTATTACCCTTTTTTCTTTTCTTTTTTTTTTTTTTGAAAAGATTCTTGCTATTACCCTTAAAACAACATTTAAAAGAAAATCGGTGAGCGACCAGAGAGTGAGATTGAGAGAGAGAGAGTGGGGAAACGGCGATGGAGATACCGGCGACGGGAGTGGACGGAGAAGGGGAAGAAAAATCGGAGGTGGAGGGATTGTCTTCGGAGATAGAGTACAAGAGCTACGGAGGAGAACATCATTTGCCGCTAATCATGAACCTTGTTGATGAAGAGCTCAGTGAACCCTATTCAATCTTTACCTACCGTTATTTCGTTTATCTTTGGCCCCAACTATCTTTCCTCGTAAGTTGCACTGTCTCCTTTATTTTCAATTCAAAGATTGAATTTAATGAATCTTTAGTTCTTGTAGATGGATTGTATGTTAGCTTTTGGGGCAAATTCTGTTTCCATGGGTGTGTTGATAAGTTGATTTCTTCATTGCAAAATGTATATTATAGGCATTTCACAGGGGGAAATGTATTGGAACGGTGGTTTGTAAGATGGGGGAGCATCGTAGTACTTTCAGAGGTTACATTGCAATGCTTGTCGTCCTCAAACCTTATCGTGGCAGAGGCATTGGTATGCATCCCCTTGCTCTCTCCTATTGCCTATATATGAATATCTGGGACGCTGCCTTGTGTTTCTGTAAATGTTGGTTAATCATAGATAGCAGTGGCGGATCTAGAGTTCAATTAGAGTGGATACACAAATTAAACACATAAACATAAATGTTGATAATGGAACTTGAACTCATAACAACAACAAAAAAATTGTTAATGAGAGTTGAACTCTAGACCACTACGTCAAAAATCTGGCACTATCCCACTAAGCTAGAGGTTTATTTGTCACCAATGCACTTTCAATGTATGTAAATATTCAAAAAAATGTTGTTTTTTTTTTTTTTTAACTAGAGCTGGGAATTACCCGCAGTTATAGGGCTAGGTCTGCCCCTGATGGATAGTATTATGTTTGGCACTCTACGCACATTCAATTCGGCAATCGTGTCCTGGTGGGGCAGTAGGATGCATATTACTTTTCTTCCCGTTGTTCTTTTTTTTTTTTTTTTTATATATATATAAATCTTAGATTATGGCGGCTTGTTTTGCAGCAACAGAACTCGTTACCAGGTCTATTAAGGTGATGGTGGAATCTGGTTGTGAAGAGGTATGCTCTCTATAGTATTTACTTATTCTTATACCATTGTAACTATAATGCACATATTTGGGCTGTTAGCCCTTGATGATTTCCGTTGACAATATTTCTTTTGGGCCTCAATCCCCTTTTGTTATTCTTCATAATATAATTTATTCGCCTATAACCCAATCGTGATTTCCATTGGCAACTTTCCCATCAGTTCCCCTTCCTTTTCCGTCCTCTCATCCATTTCGAGTTCAAGCAAATTAAGGAAGTTGACTTTATATACTTTTACTAGCACGTGTACATAAATGTCTTTAATTGTCGAACTATGTGATTGCAAGTACAAATTAGAGCATGATAGGAATTGTTGACCAAGGTGGATTTAGTAACTTTACTAGAAGATGGACGCTTGTTAAGGACAAATGCTTTTTGGAAAATGGACACTAATAATAAGCATTCCTCTTGGTTCCCTAATGAGCATACACACTTTTGATAATTATCATTCCACGGTAAGCATAAGCACTTTTGCGGGAACCAATCTAGATTACACACTACGAATCGTGTTGTTTTATAGCTTTTTCTCCACTTGTGCTAGATGATTATCAGCCTTACCCATATTTATATGCCACAGCACACTTGATATACGGTGGTCCAGTTTGTTATGTCTGATTAACTCTCAGTTATCATTCCCTTTAATGTCACAGACTTTCTGTAAGGTAACAATGACACAAGTGGCACTCAATATTTCTGTATGATCTGCACAATGAACCAGTTAAAGTTGAAAATTAGCAGAATCACGAACTTTCTGTATGTTGTTACAAAAATTCTGAGCATTCACATAATGTATGTATTTTATAAGTATTGGAGGGCACTTTGCGTGATCACAGCCTTCTCTGTTGTTTGTAGGTGACATTGGAAGCCGAAGTTACAAACAAAGGGGCACTTGCATTATACGGGCGACTAGGATTTATTAGAGCAAAAAGGCTGTTTAGATACTATTTAAATGGAGTTGATGCTTTTCGATTGAAGCTGCTATTACCCCGTCCCGCGTTATCATCCACTCACTCCTTGATGACAACAGCTTTCGAGAGTTACAGTGCAGATGATGATGGCATATCACCTCAAGACAGCACATGGCCCCAACAAAACTTGTAACGGACTGCAGTATATTTTAAAGCATCATGAAAAGGGATCATACTACAGACACTAATGAAAAAACATGATTCTAATCATCCTAGCTTCTTGTGTACTGTGTCTGCAGTTGTGGCCTTTTATTTTTCACTTTCGAAGCTATACATCATTTATTATCTTCTTCTCAAATGATGTTAAATACCCAACAGGTTTAGAATGTACAACAACTTATAACTACTTATTTACATTATCTTGCTTTCTATAGATTTCTTAGAAAGTTTATCAATTCAGCTTTTGTCTCAGTAACTTGGGTTGGCTGCATGAATTACTTTGTCATTTCATACACGCCAGATCAATTGACCTGTTTATGAGCTTTCTCATGAGGTAAGTTTGTTGTTTATGCTCATACCATTTAGTTTCAGTAAGCCTGTTTCATTACTAACTGCATAGCCTAGTCATTCCCTCGGCAAGCAGAAAGAAGTATCAAAAAAGTGATACTTCTTACTGAATGAATATAAATAGTTTCCTTTCAACAAAAGGGTTGCAAATTCTTCTTAAAAATAATCTATCTAAAATCTTAATTTCTTTCACATGCAGTCATTTCTTGATTTTTCCTTCTTTTTAGATGTCTGTTATTGGCATTTAGTTGTATTGTTAACTATTCACTTTTTATCGCTTGTTTTCTGTAGAAAAAGGAGGAGAGGGAGAGAGAGGAGAAACTACAAAAAAGAATTTGAAGCGCCCTGTCTCAGGACCATATCTAAGGCAAGTCGCATCAGGATGGATTTAGTGTTTGTTTTAACAATCATCTTTGAATGGGCTTTTCCTGCAGATAGTTTTATTTCATTGTGGATTTTGCACTCTCCCATTACTTCGTCTCCAGTTATTGAGATTTTTTTTTTTTTAATCACTGTGAGAATGTCAGCATATAAAAATGGTATCAGCATTAAGCTGATTTTTTTTTAAAAAAAGTTTTGCTGCACACATGACAAGCAATTATGGGAACTTAGAATTTGGAATTTATGTAATCACTAAATTGACACCAATGTATGGTCAAAGTTAACATGTGTTGACCATAAAAAGTCAAAATGAGACAAACTTTCTGGGACAGAGGAAGTATTGGTCAAACTGCTTGAATGATGATACATGAATAGCGCCAGTATTTTTGTAACGGACTGCAGTAACGGAAATAGTAATATTACCACAAAAAACAGCTTAACTTAAAAACAAAAAATTTCTCATTGTTGTTATGTCTGATTAACGGACTGCAGTAGTGGAAACCTATGAACGTGATCATTGTTGCTGTGGAGTATATTTTAAAGCATCATGAAAAAGAAATTGTACTACGGACAGTAGCCTTATCTTCCTAGCCTATCATGTAATGTGTTAGTAGTTGCGGCCTTCTATTTTTTCACTTCAAAAGATACACAATATTTGTTATCTTGCTCGCAAATGATGCAGAATACCCAACAGGTTTAGAATGTACTACAACATATAACTATATATTTACAGTATCTTTCTTTCCAAAATATTCTTAGAATGTTTATCAACTCAGCTTTTCTCCCAGTTACTTGGGTTGGCTGCATGAATCCCTTTTCCATTTCATACATACTAAATCAAATGACCTGTTTATGAGCTTTCTCATGAGATAATTTCTGATGTCCGTGCTCGTACCATTTATTTTGAATCTGCTTGTTTTGTTACTAACTACATTAGCCTTGGACATTCCTTTGCAAGCTGAGTTTGAGCTTGATTTTCAAGACCCCAGAGGGGGGGGGGGTTAATGTATAGCCCTTGTCAGTTTGGTGTCTGTAACCAAATTAAATTCTCTCAACTCAATTAGCAACTTGCATATATTTGTCTTCTTGTACTAGAAATGCTTTAGTATCATTCATTTTGCCCCTGTGCACTGAACTGCAAGTTAATACTAGTAATGGTCGCGCTCACACAAGAAGTTGATAATCGTTTCGGAACGGAGGGATCAATTATCATAGTACTTGTTATGACTCTGAGCTAATGTGCAATTACCAACAACCGAAAGAAAGAGGTGAGTTCCTTTTTTAATCCTTACTGAATAATTATAAATAGTTTCCTTTCGACAAAAGGGTTGCTAATTCTTGTTTGAAAAAACAATATATCTAACCTCTTAATTTCCTTTCCATGCCGCAGTTTCTTGATAATTCCTCCTTCTTAGATGCCCTGTAATAGAATTTACTTGTATTGTTGGCCTTTCACCTTTCACCTTTCACCATTTATTTTCTGTAGAAAAAGGTGCAAAAAGAGAAGAACCCAGAACAAAACGCCAAAGGAGTTCGAAGCGCCCTGATCCCAAGGCCATGTCTAAGGCAAGTCACAAATGGATGGATATAGTGTTTGTTTTCGCAATCTTCTTAGGATGACCCTTTCTTGCATTATGATAATTTGACCATGCACTTAACTGAAACTTGAGTGCTCATAAATTTGTTACATCATTGGTTTGCGAAGCTCCATTTTTTTGTGCTTTGTTGTTGTCATTTTTGTAAAAAAGGGTATATATATCCCCTAGATACTCCCGACCCGATGCCTAGCTCCATTTCATAGTGGATTTTGTGACTCTCCCTTTACGTAGCCTCCAATTTATTTGGAACATCTTTAATCACTGTGAGAAGGTCAGCATATGGAGAATGGTTTTGTGTTGTGGAATCAAGCTGAGGTTTTTTATTGCACACATGACAAGCAATTATGGGACCTAATATTTGGATCATACTCCATATATGAAAGCTTATTAGCTGTACTTAGGGTGTCAGTGGTTCGGTTTGAACCGCGGTTCGAGACCGAACCGAACCAAACCGTATGGTTTGGTTCGGTTTTTACACACTAGTGGTTCAGCTACGGTCTTGAAAATCAATAAACCGTGTGGTTCGGTTCAGCTCACGGTCTCACCACTGAAGTCGAACCAAACCAAGCTAAACCGAACTGTTCAAACCGAATCGAGGAACCGAACCACTAAACCAAACCAGGTAACTGTTGGACCGTTGATATTTTACCTAACCGTGTGGTTTGGTTCGACTTCTATTAGTTTTAATTGTGTTTAAGTACAGTTTAATATCAACTTCTATTAGTTGAACCAAACCGTGTGGTTCGGTTCAACTTCTATTAGTTTTAATTGTGTTTATGTACAGTTTAATATCAATGAACATGGGCTGCGGTTTGGGCCATGGTTGGGGCTGCGGTTTGGGCCGTGGTTTGAACCGATATATCAAACCACGGTTTGAGCTGAACCGAACCGAACTATTGTGGTTTGGTTCAGTTCGGTTTGGAGTTTTTGGCGGTTCAGCTCGGTTTGAGATTTTCTCAAACCGATGACTAGCGGTTCGGTCTCTAAAACCGCTCAAACCGAGCTAAACCGAACCGTTTACACCCCTAGTTGTACTGAGGGCCCATTCCATCATAATTTGGTAGCTGGCATAATGAAGAGATTACCTCTTTGTGACATTTTTTACTCAATGGAATTTTAAGGCTATACTATTTTTACTAATCCCAAAGAAGTTGATTACAGTTGTGTGTATGCCTGGTTAAGTGCAATCGGCTGCATGACAATTTGGATTATTGTCGGTTTTATTCTTATCTGTTTTCTTGTTTCTCACTTTCCTCTGAATTACCTTTTGACAACTTGCCTTTGCTGATGATGAACTCATGTATCATCTTGAACCACATGAAGAGGTTGCCTGGCTCTATTCCAGGTTCACATTGTAGTTTTCTGCATCAAATAATCAGATTAATTGTTTCTTATTCATTTTTTCTGGAGCATCGACTCGTTCTGATAGGCTATTTTTGGAGTTGAGACTCAAGTGATTTAACCATTTCTATTTAGCGGTATACTCCCTCCGTCCCAGCACATCCCAGCACAAGTAGGACTTCTTTCCCTTTTAGGCCGTCCCAGAACAATTGAGACTACCCAAAATGGAAATGTTTTATTATATTTATATTCAACCAACCCCACCATTTAACCCCACTCATTCTCACTCTTCATTTTCCACCACTCATTTTATTCAGCCAACACAACTATTTACCCCACTTATTCTCTCTCTTCATTTTCTACCACACATTCACTACTTTCTCTTAATTATTGTGCCCACTCCTCTAGTCCAACTTATGTTAGGACGGAGGGAATACTTGTTTTAGTATTAGAAGACAAGGTGATTCTTTATTCTGCAAGTGTTTGAAAATGCTCTCATGATGGCTGGTATTGATGTTGGACACCAGTTCTTTCAAGGTGCCCGTAGGTTTCCACATCCAATGGCAAATGTAATAATTATATTAGTCAAACGGAACTGCTCTAAAAGTAATGCATGATTAGCTCCAGTCAAAGCACTTGAGAAAATGCTTGGATTTTCTTAATCAAAACTACTCTTGCTGTTTTCTGTCCTAACATAACTGAAGACTTGTCGATTTTGCCGGAACGTTGCTCATGTCTTTGTAGTTTACGCTTGCACGCCTGTTAGGGTTGTATGCGGCCATCATCAATCTTCGAGTAGTTACGTTGGCAAGGTTTACTTGTATAACTGCTTGTACCAGGTAACCAACGAAGCATTTATAATTATAGGAGGAATGGAGATTAACTCTTGTTTCGTCAAGTTCATATAGTCTTTATCTACATTTGTTGATTATTATTATTTGTAATATTATCGTTGGATAGGAAAAATTACCACTCGATGCAACGTACCGCACCTTCGGTTATAACAAATACGACTTACTCCAACTTTACCACTTAATCCAGCGTACTTGTCAATTTTGTTTCAAATAATGCAATTTTCGTTTCAATTAATGCAACGTTGCATTATTTGAAACAAAATTGATAAGTACGCTGGATTATGTGGTAAAGTTGAAGTACGCTATATTTGTTATAACCGAAGGTGTAGTGCGTTGCATATTTCGGTCGATCGCCCTGAGTAGTATTTTGTTTACGAAAATATTTATAACTTCCAAGGAACCTGCATAGAGCTTGAAGTTTTCAACACTTAACCTATTTGTCATAATTAGTTCTTTTAGGTTAAATGAATAAGATCTAAGCTAATGAAAGGACTAACATTGTTTTTTAGATAAGGTGCATATAAATTGGTTCACCGGATCAAGTCAAGTCAAAAAAAACTCTACAACCGTTTTCTCTCCCTGTATGTGATTTACCTATTAGTTTTATTATTTCTCCTTCCGTTATGGAAGATTTGATGCTTAGTAGTGAGGCCCTCTATATAGCATATTAAATTTCAACATATTTCTGATGTAAGATTAGGGGTTGTCACAGTTGCAAGTCATTTGCTTTCTCTTATAATTGACAATCATTTGCTTTCTCTCTCCCGTATGAGAGTCAGTATTTTTAGAATATTAAAAGTATGTTTGTCAATGAATTTGTCCACGTGATTTTGATTCATATGACTTGTATCCGTGAACTTTTTCGCGGTGGATGGCGGTGGATGTTTCAGAAGCGCGGCTGGAAATTTCTTTTCGATTTGAATGCCTTTGTTAATAGAGCTCTCAAAGGCAAATATTTTCTCGAGTTGATATTTTGAATGTGAATATAAGGAAGTATCGAAATTACACTTGGAGGTACATTTGTTATTCCAGGACATTGTCAAACGAGGTCTAAGGTCGAAGATTGAGGGTGGTGAAAGGCTTTGTGTCGCGACCCCGGACCCCGCTGGCCCGAGACCGCGATCTGGACGTCGACTCTAAAACCAAAACTGAGAAATACTGAAGTTAAAAATTCCATTTGATACCAAAAGGTGATAATCCAAAGTTTTACAAAACCAAGTTTGATAAAAACCAAATACAACTATCATAAACTTCCACAAGTTTATGCCCAACCAAATATAAATATACAATTCTTAGTGACGTCATTGTTTGGTACAACTATCCCAAAATGGTTACACATTTACATAATGTAAACCAACCTATATCAACCTTCCCCAAAAGAATGTATCCACACTCGACGTCCTCTTTCTCGTGATCAGCGAGACTAATCCTTAGCACCTGGGGGGGGTTAAGGAAAAACAAAGATAAAAGAAAATGGGGTGAGATAAATCTCAATAAGTTACTAATGCAACTACATGACATGCTATGATGCAATATACAATAAACAATAATAAATATCACATAGCACATAGCATTTATCACATAACAGATAGCAGCGGAAATAAACACATAACAAAGGATATAGCCAAGGTTTTCCAAACCGGAACATCCAAATAAAGGATCGCTGCGCAGCCTCAATAATCATCAAATCATCATCTTCATAATAGCATGAAAGCCGAAGAGAAAACCCCGGTACCGGAACCAATAACCATAAGAGTGTCACAAAAGACAAGGACCATGACACAAAGTCATGCCCGTTAGCTAGATACATTCACAAAGGAACGCTAACTTATCCTTTCCAAGGCCAATCTGGAGAAGGGGTATAGAAGGGGGCAAAACAATGGTCAACATTATAATGGACTTGGCTTTGCCATTATAATCCTTCCCATCGCCCGATGCAACAAATATGTCAGCTGGGCTTCCAAATAAATGCTAAGTAATGAAATACTAGCATGATAAACAATAAAGGATTCCAAAGTAGGGAATCATGCCAAATAATCACCAAAAAGATGAATTGAACCAACAACACACAATAAAGGTGCTCCAAAATCCCAATTAACAATTAATGAATTTCAAACACAAACTTGATCACAAAGGACCCAATTCTATCACTAAAGTGTACAACAATGTTCACTAGGGTCAACTAGAAGGACACCCAAGACTTAGACCAAAACGCATCCTTCATTCACACAATTTTAACAAATGTAAATTTTCAGGGGTTCTGTGCGGCCGCCCAAAGTGGAATGTGCGGTCGCCCAAAAAGCCTCAAAACAAGAACAAAAGCTTTCAGATAGGTGCGCGGTCGCCCAGACCATTTTGTGCGGCCGCCCAACCTTCTGAATTGCCAGAAATCGGGAAGAACAACATGGGTTCTTCCATTTTTATACCCAAAACACATTTCTACCAAAATCCAACATTCCAACTAGTATACTAATGTACCAAAACAACTTATAAGTCTAAAAAGACTCATACAACAACATTTTACAATCAAAATCAAGAATCAAACCCCACATTCAAGATTTCACCATTTTTGATCAAAAACTCAAATAAATTCCAAACAAATTCAAAACCCAACCAAACTTCAAATATAACACATCAAACATCATATAAACATGATATGAACAATTTAGCATAAAAATGGGGGGAAAAGTAACTTACTTGAAAATAATGAAAGTTGACGGAATTCGATTCTTTTTTATTCTACGCGATCCTATCGACGATCTAAACAATGTTCATGTTTTAAGAAATGAGAAATAACTAGAAGAAGATGAAGGAAATGAAGAGAGAAGGAAGAGAAAGAAAAACTTACCAAAGGATGGAGAGAGAGAGAGAGTTTCCAGGGAGAATGGTGAGAGTGAGGGAGAAGGTGAGGGAGGAGGGGGAAGTAGGGAAATTATTTCAAAATGTTGCACTTAGGGCCCCTCCCCTACACTACTCAAAAACTTACACTCCCTACTAACAATTAAGACTCAACATTTCAACACTAGCACAAATGACCCAAATAAAATGCTAGGCATAATTATTATAACACATAAATTGCACACATAAATATTTAAATAAATAATAATTTAAATAAATAATTAAGCAAATAAATAAATAATAACTATTTATTACTAAAAAAATAGAGCCTAGATTTCGGGTCGTGACATTCACTCCCCCTTAAAGAAAATTCGACCTGAATTTTAACGAGACTCACCTTAAACAAAAAGCCACGGAAATTTCCTCTCGATCTCATCTCGGAGCTCCCACGTCGACTCCTCGATGTTATGATTCCTCCAAAGGACTCTAACCAACGCAATGCTCTTGGTCCTCAACTCTTGGACTTTAGAATCAAGAATCCGAACCGGTCGTTCCTCATAAGACATATCGGGCTCAATATCCTCCGGTATCCTCGGTAACACGTGAGACGGATCATGAACATACTTCCGAATCATAGAAACGTGGAAAACGTTGTGCAACCGGTCCAAAGATGGCGGTAACGCGAGACGATACGCTAGAAGTCCAACCTTTCCCAAAATCTCAAACGGACCAATAAACCTCGGAGCCAATTTGCCTTTCTTCCCAAACCTACGAATACCCACCTTTGGAGACACTTTCAAGAACACCAAATCACCAATCTGAAAACTAAGATCTCGCCTTCGGTTGTCTGCGTAGCTCTTATGTCGACTCTGGGCTGTTTTCAATCTATCCCGGATAACTTTAACCTTTTCAACCGAATCCTGAAGCAAATCAATACCCACGACCTTCGCTTCACCAACTTCATCCCAACAAATAGGCGATCTACACTTCCTTCCATACAAGGCCTCAAACGGTGCCATCTCGATACTAGCCTGATAACTATTGTTGTAAGAGAATTCCACTAACGGTAGGTGCGAATCCCAAGAATCGGAGAAGTCTATCGCACAAGCTCGCAACATATCCTCAAGAATCTGAATAGTCCTCTCGGATTGACCATCGGTCTGAGGATGAAAAGCCGTACTGAATCGCAAATCTGTACCCAAAGCTTCCTGAAACGCCTTCCAGAATCTAGAAGTAAACCTCGGGTCTCGATCTGACACAATGCTAACCGAAACCCCATGCAATCTCACGATCTCATCGATATAAAGGGTCGCAAGCTTCTCCATCGAATACCTGATGTCAATAGGCAATAAATGGGCACTCTTGGTCAATCTATCCACTATTACCCAAACACTGTCATACTTCCTACGGGTACGAGGTAGTCCCGTAACGAAATCCATAGTCACATGCTCCCATTTCCACTCGGGAATCTCTAATGGCTGAAGTAGTCCCGCGGGTCTCTGATGCTCGGCTTTGACCTGCTGACAAGTTAAACACCTCGATACATACTCGGCTATTTCCCTTTTCATATTAATCCACCAAAATTGTTGCTTCAAATCCTGATACATCTTCGTACTACCCGGATGAATAGTATACCTCGATTTGTGACCCTCATCTAAAACTCTCTGTTTAATTCCATCAACATCCGGAACACACAATCTTCCACGGAAAGTCAACACTCCACTCGAGCTAATAGAAAAATCCTCGAAGTTCTTCTCCTTCAATTTACCCATTATCTTCACCAACTCGGGATCCTCTTTCTGAGCCTCCTTTATCCTCTGAATTAGGGTCGGAGATACCCTAATATTCGCAAAAATAGCCCCATGTCTCGATTCACGAGGGGACCAATCTCGAACATCCTCAAGCATTTTCCATTCACGAACCATCATCGAAGCCACATAAGATTTTCTACTAATCGCATCGGCTACCACATTCGCCTTTCCCGGGTGATAAGAAATCGCACAATCGTAATCCTTCAACAATTCCATCCATCGGCGCTGTCTATTATTCAACTCTTTCTGGGAGAAAAGGTACTTCAAACTCTTGTGATCGGTAAAAATTTCGAACTTCGCCCCGTAAAGATAGTGCTTCCATTTGTGCAACGCAAAGACTATCGCCGCCAACTCCATATCATGAGTCGGGTAATTCTGTTCACTAGGGGTCAACTTCCTCGAAGCATAGGCAATCACTTTCCCATTCTGCATCAACACACAACCCAAACCCTCTTTCGAAGCATCACTGTAAATCACTAGGCCATCGCTCCCATTAGGCAAACTCAAGATCGGTGCTGTAGTCAACCTCTTCTTCAGTTCCTCGAAACTCTTGTCACATTTCTCGGTCCACACAAACGGAACATTCTTCCGGGTCAACTGAGTCATCGGAGTAGCAATCCTCGAAAACCCCTCAATAAACCTTCGGTAATACCCGGCTAAACCAAGAAAGCTTCTAATCTCTGTCACTGATTCGGGTCTCTTCCAATCCACTATGGCTTCAATCTTTGACGGATCCACCGAAATCCCATCTTTGGAAATCACATGCCCCAGAAATGACACCTTCTCGAGCCAAAACTCGCATTTGCTAAACTTCGCAAATAATTTCTCCCTCGCAAGAACGGATAAAACTGTCCTCAAATGCTGCTCGTGCTCCTCTCGAGATTTCGAATAGACGAGAATATCGTCAATAAAAACCACCACGAAAGAATCAAGATAAGGATGGAAAACACGGTTCATCAAATCCATAAACACGGCCGGCGCGTTAGTCAACCCAAACGGCATAACCAAGAACTCATAATGACCATACCGAGTGCGAAAAGCAGTCTTCGGAATATCCTCCGATCGAACCTTCAACTGATGGTACCCACTCCTCAAATCAAGTTTAGAGAAAACCACGGACCCTTGAAGCTGATCAAATAAATCATCAATATGCGGTAGAGGATACTTATTCTTCACCGTAACCTGATTCAACTTTCGGTAATCAATGCACAATCTCAACGAACCATCTTTCTTCCGCACGAATAAAACCGGTGCTCCCCACGGGGAAACACTAGGGCGGATAAACCCTCGATTAAGCAACTCTTGCAACTAAACCTTTAACTCCTTCAACTCTGCGGGAGCTAACCTATAAGGTGCTTTCGAAATCGGAGCCGTACCCGGCAAAAGGTCTATACAAAACTCAATCTCACGATCGGGCGGCATATCATACTCGGTAGAGAAAACATCGGGAAATTCCCGAACTACCCGAACACTATCAAAACTAGGGGATTCCTTCCTAGTATCAAGAACACTAGCTAAATACCCCTCACAACCACTATGCAATAATTTTCTCGCTTTCATAAAAGAAATTAAGCGAACCCTTCTACTCAGAGGACTAGCCTCAAAAACAAACTTAGGCACATCGGGAATAGAAAAAGTAACAGTTTTCTTACGGCAATCAACAGAAGCATGAAACTTGCTCAACCAATCCATACCCAAAATGACATCAAAGTCCTGGATAGGAAGAACTACCAAATCCGCACAAAGGACTCGACCACAAATACCCACATCACAAGCACGAAAGACTCGATCAGAAATCAAGCATTCTCCTATAGGGGTCGACACCTCTAGCACGTACGGTAAAGACTCGAATGCAGCATTTAACATGGAAGCAAATTGCACAGAAATGTATGAATGAGATGATCCTGGATCTACTAACGCTCGTGCGCTCACATTAGACACAGAAACAATACCTCCAATAACGGATGGATCATCGGTAGCTTGTTATTGATTCATGGCATAAACCTTCCCTTGAACTTTGGGCTTCCCAGCGGCATCCATTTTCTGACCCTGATTAATACCAACTCCTGACCCGGATGCTTGACTTCGGTACCTCGTGCACTCTCTCGCAAAGTGCCCCATTTCACCACAATTGATACACTTGCCTTGCTTTTTCCAACACCTATCCTCCGAATGGCCTACCTTCTGACAAAAGGTACAAGGCTTCCTAATTTGGCTCCCTTGGTTCCCGAAAGTGGTACTCGGGTTCCTTGGGATCGGTTGCCCTCGGGACTGAGATTGTCCCCAAAAGGTACCTCGATTATCGATCCTTGGTTGTGACTTGCTCTGCGCTCCTTGCTTACTCGGGTTAGCCACCTCGGTCTTCCTCTTATGTTCCCCAATATCTTGCTCTATCAAATAGGCTCGGTCCACCGCATCTTGGAATGTCACAATCCGTTGAGCAATAAGTTGAGTACGGATGGAGGTCTTCAATCCCCGAATGAATCTCATAGCCTTTTGTTCCTCGGTCCTCACCAAATAGTCGCAATACCGGGCTAATTCTATGAACTTAGCCGAGTATTGTGCTATAGACAACAAACCTTGCTCTAGGTTGAGTAGCTCGATCTCCTTTCGGTTTTGATCAACAACCGGAATGAAATGCTCCTTGAATTTGCGCACAAACAATTCCCACGCATACACCGTGTGAGTATCATCCCAAGTAGCTTTAACACCCTTCCACCAATGTTCGGCGGCTCCCACAAGCTTGTAAGCCGCAAACCGGACCTTGTTCTCATCCGAACACCCAAACACATCATAAATCTTCTCCATCGACTCAATCCACAACTCAGCTTTCCTTACATCGGGTTCCCCATTGAATTCGACCGGTTTCAACTTCAGAAATTGCTCCAATCCATAGCGGGGTGGTGCTTGTTCTACCCTTGGACCTTGATCATGTATGGCCTTCATGGCCGCCTCGAACATGCCTTGGAACATGGCACGTGCTTCTTCCCTTGTATCATTCTGATTCTGTGCCCCACTAGTACCTCCTCTGTTTCTTCTTCCAGACATTGCGAGTAATTACCTGCATAAGACATCAACCGTTAATCACTCCGCACACTACTACCCACCTAGGTCATACTAATCCACCTAGACTTATACTTAGAGCTAATGCCATAGCTCTGATACCAACTGTCGCGACCCCGGACCCCGCTGGCCCGAGACCGCGATCTGGACGTCGACTCTAAAACCAAAACTGAGAAATACTGAAGTTAAAAATTCCATTTGATACCAAAAGGTGATAATCCAAAGTTTTACAAAACCAAGTTTGATAAAAACCAAATACAACTATCATAAACTTCCACAAGTTTATGCCCAACCAAATATAAATATACAATTCTTAGTGACGTCATTGTTTGGTACAACTATCCAAAAATGGTTACACATTTACATAATGTAAACCAACCTATATCAACCTTCCCCAAAAGAATGTATCCACACTCGACGTCCTCTTTCTCGTGATCAGCGAGACTAATCCTTAGCACCTGGGGGGGGGGGGGTTAAGGAAAAACAAAGATAAAAGAAAATGGGGTGAGATAAATCTCAATAAGTTACTAATGCAACTACATGACATGCTATGATGCAATATACAATAAACAATAATAAATATCACATAGCACATAGCATTTATCACATAACAGATAGCAGCGGAAATAAACACATAACAAAAGATATAGCCAAGGTTTTCCAAACCGGAACATCCAAATAAAGGATCGCTGCGCAGCCTCAATAATCATCAAATCATCATCTTCATAATAGCATGAAAGCCGAAGAGAAAACCCCGGTACCGGAACCAATAACCATAAGAGTGTCACAAAAGACAAGGACCATGACACAAAGTCATGCCCGTTAGCTAGATACATTCACAAAGGAACGCTAACTTATCCTTTCCAAGGCCAATCTGGAGAAGGGGTATAGAAGGGGGCAAAACAATGGTCAACATTATAATGGACTTGGCTTTGCCATTATAATCCTTCCCATCGCCCGATGCAACAAATATGCCAGCTGGGCTTCCAAATAAATGCTAAGTAATGAAATACTAGCATGATAAACAACAAAGGATTCCAAAGTAGGGAATCATGCCAAATAATCACCAAAAAGATGAATTGAACCAACAACACACAATAAAGGTGCTCCAAAATCCCAATTAACAATTAATGAATTTCAAACACAAACTTGATCACAAAGGACCCAATTCTATCACTAAAGTGTACAACAATGTTCACTAGGGTCAACTAGAAGGACACCCAAGACTTAGACCAAAACGCATCATTCATTCACACAATTTTAACAAATGTAAATTTTCAGGGGTTCTGTGCGGCCGCCCAAAGTGGAATGTGAGGTCGCCCAAAAAGCCTCAAAACAAGAACAAAAGCTTTCAGATAGGTGCGCGGTCGCCCAGACCATTTTGTGCGGCCGCCCAACCTTCTGAATTGCCAGAAATCGGGAAGAACAACATGGGTTCTTCCATTTTTATACCCAAAACACATTTCTACCAAAATCCAACATTCCAACTAGTATACTAATGTACCAAAACAACTTATAAGTCTAAAAAGACTCATACAACAACATTTTACAATCAAAATCAAGAATCAAACCCCACATTCAAGATTTCACCATTTTTTGATCAAAAACTCAAATAAATTCCAAACAAATTCAAAACCCAACCAAACTTCAAATATAACACATCAAACATCATATAAACATGATATGAACAATTTAGCATAAAAATGGGGGGGGAAAGTAACTTACTTGAAAATAATGAAAGTTGACGGAAATCGATTCTTTTTGATTCTACGCGATCCTATCGACGATCTAAACAATGTTCATGTTTTAAGAAATGAGAAATAACTAGAAGAAGATGAAGGAAACGAAGAGAGAAGGAAGAGAAAGAAAAACTTACCAAATGATGGAGAGAGAGAGAGAGTTTCCAGGGAGAATGGTGAGAGTGAGGGAGAAGGTGAGGGAGGAGGTGGAAGTAGGGAAATTATTTCAAAATGTTGCACTTAGGGCCCCTCCCCTACACTACTCAAAAACTTACACTCCCTACTAACAATTAAGACTCAACATTTCAACACTAGCACAAATGACCCAAATAAAATGCTAGGCATAATTATTATAACACATAAATTGCACACATAAATATTTAAATAAATAATAATTTAAATAAATAATTAAGCAAATAAATAAATAATAACTATTTATTACTAAAAAAAATAGAGCCTAGATTTCGGGTCGTGACACTTTGTGTATGGGTTGAAAGTTTAGGCATCTTTCGAATCATATTTGCAACAAATTTCAAACTCATACGAGGGCACAATAGAAAACAATACTTGTGGCTGCCACCGTCTTCACTATGCTTGTGTTTCTCTTGTTGTCTCTCATATGGATGTAAGATCATTAGATCTCTAAAGATCTTCACTTTCATGGCCGGTGAATCAACTTCAGTAGGTCGTTGTTCATTAATCATCTCAGGTCGGTTGTTGTTCAATAATCATCTCATTGAAAGTATTTTTAATTACTTTTCCATGGTTGGTTGTTCTAATTTTGTGATCCAAATACAATTATTGAATCAACTTCGGTTGATCGTTGTTCACAAGTCATTTCGTATAAAGTAATATATCTACTTTAGAATAGAGGTAGCCTTTTTCTCAACTTCATTTGTGTATAAGTAGAATCTCGATGCCAATTGTTTCGCGGATGATTTATATTGTACTTTAGTAGTCTTTTTGAAGATATTAATAACGTTTGAGGCAATATGGACCTTGGGTGGATGGCAAAAAATAAAATAAAATATCAAACTCATACACAATCACATCCGTTCGGATCTTCAAAACATTTTTTAATTGAGTTGTATTGTCCAATATTGAGATGAGTTTTTAAATATTGTGGAGACCCTTCTCCTTAACAATTATTCATACAATTAATATAACTTCATTATTTTTCATTAAACTGATAGCGAGTCAGTGTCGGCCAGGTTTCAACCTTGTGCCAAAAAAAGTGTGGAAGTATTGGGCTACAAAATATTCTCTTCTTTATGTGCCCCAATTGTTAGTTGAACAATGAAAATAGTAAATCAAATATCTTTTTTATCTTTTACTTTTTAAAAACAACAATATCAATTGCATTCGTGATAAGGAAAAAGACGGCACTCCTAATTTCTGGAAGCTCATTCCAAATATTAGTACTAGATTCATCTCTTAACTTACAATAATGATCTTTCTGATCTATATCTTGAGACTTAGATTTCACTCCAAGTAAACTTTAGACAATGCCTCGATTCGGTATTTAAGAAACCCCCCTTAAATAAAATTCAGTTTTAGCACTCATCATATTAGAGAATTCGGGTTGATGATTAAACGCAATCAAATGTACCAAAATCCATGAAAAATTCTTGTGTAATAAGAATAGTTGCGTCCTATTTGTTGCAAGATGGTTGGAGATTCAACAAGCATTAGCTAGAAATATATTGTGTTTACATATTGAAACAAACTCTCATACAACTTTCAAACTTTTGTGTAGAGTCCAGGAGGATCGGCATCAACTGCAAGGGCTAATCTGTATTACCACTTACGTTTTGTTTAAGAGACTGTGGATATCTTTTGCATACAGGGACGCAAATGGGAATGCTGATTGCGTAGCGAAGGTTGCAGCAACTTTAACTCCTCTTTTGTAACACCCCCTCTTTTTTTGTATCATAGTTTGTATCGGATAATATGGGGCCAAAACAGTCTAGGGAGGTATCATCTTTTGGGGGGAACAAACTATATCATCTTTTTTGGGAACAAACTATGGTTGTAATATAACTCTTGTCAGTATTTTAAGGATATTAGCATTTTTTTTCTTCTAGGGAAGAACGAAGAGAGATTAATGTTGAGAGAGAAGTTAACCTTGATTGAATGTAAAAACTTTATTTATATGAGTATGTGTACTTATCAACTCACGTTTGAATGTAAAAAAATTGGGGAAAAAAATAAACTAAATCAAACAACTTACAATATTAATTTTTTAGATCAATTTTTAGGCCTAACTACCCAAATCCAGCAAACCCACACTCCACAAATAACAAAACCAACCATTGGTTTTTCTTAATTCTATTGACTAGCCTTAGCTCCAACACAATAAACGAACGAATTTCAACAATTTCAATTTCTTATTTAAGTGAGTTTTAATTTGAGATGAGAATTAAGACTATTGTTCAATTTTCGTCAAATTTCTTAGTCTCTCAAGTTAATTCACGAAATTACCAAACACGGAGATGAGGTCGGAAATTTTGTTTGTTTAATTTTGAAGTACATCAATAATTATCTTTTGAATATCACGATATTAATTACTTTTAGTTGTGGTTTTCAAATTAAAAATCCCGATCAAGAAGTTGACCTGAATCCCAAACACAACATAACCACCCTTGCAACAATCTCACGATTGATTCAGTGAATTAACCATACTTTATTTACGTACTAATAATATCATCCATTCATATTTATTAAACATATGTTGAATGAAACACGTTACTTATTCTTCAATTTGGAATAAATTGATAGTTTTTTTTCTAAGTATTTTCAAAATATTATAGTGGAGTATAACTTAAACAATTCAATTTAAAGTGAACCTAAAGATCGAAAACGAAAAAAAAAAAAAAAAAAAACCAAAGGGAAGACGAAAAAAGGAAAGAGAGCGGGAAATATTGGGCTTTTGATTTCATCAAATTTGTTTGTCCGGAGCCAGCGCTCTATTGTCTCTCTCTCTCTCTCTCTCTCTCACTTTACTCTTTGCCGTCTTCAATTGCAGCGTCACCAAAAAGCCCTAGCATTTTTTCAACTTCTTCTTCCTCACATTTCAGTTCATCCGTCTCCGGTGACGACTGCCGCTAGAAACATGGTGCCCAAGGACGTTTCTAGTTCTGTTTCCGACGACACGGTGGTCGATGGAAGGAGGTCTAGTTCTCGTATCAAAAAGCTTAACTGTGATAAAGCCCTCTCTCTCTCGTCATCCAATCCTCTGGAGGACAAGGCCTCCCATTCTCCACCGGCGAAGAAACCCAAGCTGCTTCAGAAACGGAAGCCCAAGACGGTGCCTGCCGAACCCCAACAGGGTGAGCCACCGGAAGCTGTGGCGGTTCCTTTAGTTACTGTTACGGTTGACGATCCAAATGAGGGACAAGTCGGCGGCGAGAAAAGCGCATATGCACTTGTTACTGAGACTCTGAGGACTTTCAATAAGCACTACCTTCATTTTGTTCAGGTTTGGTCTGGATTAATCATCATCACCAGACAAATTTAATTTTATACCCATTGTTTGATCTTTGAAGCAATTCAATATTCTTTTATGAGATAATTTGGGGACTTATTTTATTTCACACCCTGATTGCACATGTACTACGATTTGGAGGATGATAACCAACTTTGTGCAGGTATTTTGAAGCTATTTAATAAGTCTATTTCTAGTCTGTAGAGCCAATTGGTGATGATGATGGGGCCTCAGTACTTTATATCAAACTTGTATTGTTTCTTATCTTAGCATAGCTTGTTCTTCTTCTTTTTTTCTTTTCTTCTTCTTCTTTTTTTTTTTTTTAATGCGGGGGAGGGGGTTGTTTTGTAATAGTTTGTGTGAATTACTCTTCAATATGGACAAAACTTGTTTCTAAGTAATAGCTTGGAAATTGTCTAACCACTTTGCACTTTATGTCCATAGGAAGAGGAGAACAGGTGTGCAAAAGTCAAAGCTGACGACATTAAACAGAAAGACTCAGAATCAAAGGTTAGCATTTTGTTTGTCTTCCCTATATCATTTTGTTCTCTTCCATGTTAGTAAAGTTTTCACTTTTGTATATCAATTTACTAAACATGCAAATTGAGAAAATGGTTTGAATATATACTGGTTCTTTAAGTTGCTCTTCGTGCATTTAAACTAAAACTAGGTTTCAATATCTGAATTATAATTAGGAAGGAAAATGAATCTTAAAAATATTTTTGTAAAAGACTTTCCTTAAAGGGAAATGTTACTCTTCAATTGAGATGACCCCAAAAGGAATACACACCTATTCTATTGAGAACAAAGAAGTACACAATCAATAAAAATGGAAAACAGAAAATAAGTACAGGAAAGGAAGAGTGTATAAAAAAACATAAAAGGAGGAGCGACATATATGGTACTAAGAATTCCCAAAATAACAGTCAAGCATTAGGCCATGACTAACTGTTTGAGATATTCGTGAAGCTTAGTCTTGAAACAAGACAGGTTTTGTAGAGGTAAGTCAAAAGTTGAGTATGGAGAAATCTCATGGCATTTAATCTTTTCTTAACCTCACTCATTTTCAAGAAGTTTTAGTTCTCCTGCCCTACCCAATCATCTTAATATTTCGATTGCCATCAATTTGACCATGATTCCTACTTAACCCAGGTATGACACCAATTTATGAAGCGATCCATGTGATTAAGTAAGAATAGTTTATCAAAATATAAAGAATGCAGCAAAACAGATTAAGCAATAATAAAAACATTGCCACATATATATAGAGAGAGGGAGAAATAGGAAAAAGTAATAAAAAATATTGCTATGTATTGGTAGTCTGCGCAGCCCTACAAAAAAGAAGATAATAAAATAAGACATTATTCCCTAAATTCAGTAAATAGACATTACTCCCTACATCCGAAATAAGTATCCCTGCTTGAATATTTTTGGCCCAAAATTGTGACCTTCTTTCTGTCAAACTACTACTAAATTCACCTATACTATCATGTCCTAATAGACACTTGGACTACTATAATGTGGACACTAAAAATTGATATATAGGGAGTATGTATTATGTAACACTAAATTGATCTTAGAGTTGACCTCCTTATTTTCTGATAAAATCTAAAAATTGATGCTCATATTTAGGACGGGAGTGAATGATTGTGTGTTGGCAATTGTATTACTCCCGCATCTAGAAACAAGTGTACAGATATAAATGGTTACTACTCCCATTTTCCTTTACCTGCAGCAGTTTCTTGATAATTCCTTCTTAGCTGTCCTGTAATTTATATTTACTTGTATTGTTGGCATTTTACCTTTATCACTTATTTTCTGTAGAAAAAGGTGCATAAAGAGGAGCCAGAACAAAATGCCAAAAGTCGTTCAAAGCGCCCTGATCTCAAGGCTATATCTAAGGCAAGTCGTTTTAGTGTTTGTTTTCATATTATTTTGAGGTGGCCCTTTCCTGCCTTATAATAGTTTGATCATGTACTTTTTTGAAACTTGTGAGCTTGTTAATTTGTTCTATCATTATTTTGCATGGCTACATTTATTTGCGCTTTATCATTATCATTATATAAAATCAAGGATATGTATTCCCTACTAGATTCTCCCCTTAGATATTGCTCAGATCTAGCTCCCTTTCGTAATGGATTTTGCCCACTCCTTAACTTAGGCTCCAAATTATACGTAAAATTACTAATCACTGTGAGAAACTCGGCATAAGGAGAATGGTTTCAGGTTGGGGAAACAATTGTGTTTTGTTGTTGTTGCACACATGACAAACTACTTTTGGGTGTCATCTTTTCTCATTTTGAGTTGAAATGGCTTTTTAAGGCCATACTACTTTTACTAATGCCAAAGAACTTGATTACAGATCTGTGTGTTTATATTTAAGTACAATTGGCTCCATAACAATTTGGATGTGCCTTGTTTATGATATTTGTGGCAAATACATTTTGATTTTTGTTTGTTCTATTCTTGCCTGTTTTCAATACTTTGTTTGGGCTGCTATATCTAAGTTTCTGATGGTTTCTCAGTTCCTCTCTCTGAGTTACCTTTTAACCACACGCCTTTGCAGATGATGGAGTCAAAAACAATATTGAATCGCGACAAGAGGTTTGGCTCTATTCCAGGTTCGCATTGCAGTTTTCTGTATCAAATAATAAGATTAATGTTTTTTTAATTTGTTTTTACTGGGATATCTACTGGTTCTGATTCGTGTAGTGATTTAACCCCTGTATTTAGAGCATTACTTGTTTTAGTATTAGAAAGCAAGGTCATTTTTGTTCTGAAATTGGCTGAAAATTCTCTCAATATGGCAGGTATTGACGTTGGTCACCAGTTCTTTTCAAGGTGTGAGATGGTGGCTGTAGGTTTCCACAGCCACTGGCTAAGTGGAATCGATTATGTTGGCCTAACTGCTCAAAAGGTAATACATGCATGCCCCAATAAAACCTAATTTACGTGCTCCTATAAGGGACATTTTGTCATGTTCATGTTCTTCCCCTTTACTTCTTATTTTTTCTTTGGAATGTTTAGGTTTCTCTTAATGTTACTCTTCTTTTCTTTATTCTTCTTCTTATTCACATGTAATAGTTTTGGGTTGTTACTGCAGACGTTTAAAGGGTATACATTGCCTCTGACAACAGCGATTGTCTTGTCGGGCCAATATGAGGACGATTTGGACAATTGCGAGGATGTTATCTACACTGGCCAAGGTGGCAATGATTTGCTCGGCAACAAACACCAAATTAAGGACCAAGAATTGGTCCGAGGCAATTTGGGTCTTAAGGTCGGAAGTTTTGTTTGTTATTAATGGTATTTTGTTATACTTGCATGTGATTACGAAATGTTTGTTGAGTCTAAATTACCAATAAATATGTGCTGGTTCATGGTTGCGTACGCTCTTACGAGGTATCTGTTTCCAAACTGGATGTTAACTGTTTCCTGTCGTGGTTTTAATGGATAACATTCACTGGACACCCTTGCTATGCCACTTCTTCTGAACTTACCTTCCATGTTTGCTTTTGCCTCACTTGGCTTACATATTTTGGCTGCTAAAGCGGGATATATTTTGAAAATCTAAAAAAATAAAAGTAAATAATGAAGTTTTGTTTGACTAGTCAGATGATAGTTAGAAATGAGAGGAGTAAATGCATCCATTTGGAAACATAGCCAATGGGACTTCAACTTTCTCTCAGTTGTGTCATCCAATCCAGCAATCGATGTTACTGTATGCACTTGTCAAAAATTAAGTCTGTATAGTCTGTTGTGTTTCTGCAATGTATCTTTTGTGTTTGAGATATGGAACTCCTTTCAGAAATAGAAATTTTGGAGAATAAGTCCCGAGAAAGTTTGATTCTCTTGATCATTAATTTGCCTTTACCCTCTCTTTCTGGCATAGAAGATCTCATCATCTTGGATTGCTAGTCACTACTATTGAAGCTCCTTTTTTTTTTTCCTATGTGTTTTGGTCTTCACCTTTTTAATTTGGCTAGTGTTGGTTAAGTTGCATGATTTGAGTCTCTTTATCAACGTTTACTGCATTGCAAGCTTAGTTAACATGTGAAATACTGCTATATATGCTTGTATGGTTGCATATAAGTATATATACTACTCCTTCCGTTCCAAAATACATGTAGTTTTAGGAGTTCAAGTTTGTCCCAAAAAGATTGTAGTTTTGCTATTACCTAGGCATTTTTAGCATTGTTTACCAAATATGCCCATATTTATGACTATGTAGTTGTGCCTAACTAAACATTTAATTACCTAGGTACTTGAAATGTTTCAAGGGTAGTCTAGTCCATTAGACATGCATTGATTGCTTTTCTTAATATGTGTGAAAATCCTAAAACTACAAGTATTTTGGGACGGAGGGAGTAGTGCTTATGCATATGCACATGCACATGCATATTGGTAATTTCCTGGTTAGGTGAGAACTTACTTTAAATTTGTGCTTGTCTTGATTTACGTCTGGAAATGTTTAGGTGACATTTGCTTCTTAATTGTGACGCTTTTGGTACTTTGTTGCATTTCATTGCAGAACTGTATGGTACAAGGGGTGCCTGTTAGGGTTGTACGTGGCCATAAATCTTCAAGTAGCTATGTTGGCAAGGTTTACACATATGACGGCTTGTACCAGGTAACCAACGACGCATTCCTAGGAGTGTATATTAACTATTTCTTTGATCAAATTCTTATTTTAGAAGAAGTTGTATTTTCCAATTTCCAGGTTGTCAACTATTGGGCGGAAAAAGGTGTTTCAGGGTTTACTGTCTATAAGTTTCGACTGAAGCGGATTGAAGGGCAGCCTTCTTTAATGACTGATCAGGTTTTTCAATAAGCCTTTTGTAGCATCAGATGCATTTGATTTATCGTAGCCCATTGCATATAAGACTTATCTATGCTATCAATTAGGTGGCAAAGCTATAATTATGTATTTAAGGGCAAATGAAAAATTAGGGTCCAAAGTTTAGGGGGTGTATGCCAATCGGGATTTATGCCAAATGAAAAATTAGGGTCCAAAGCATATAAGACTTGTACGGACCAAAATGCAAACAAAACCCAATTAAGTCGCACGTTCTTTGCATGTGCACTTAACTGGGGGGTTATTTTGATCTTTTGCTTGGGCTTTTTTAGTCATTTCACATGAAGAATGCCATGGTGAAGTTCACCCTTCCGTCAATAAAAATCACTCCCTCCAGCTCTCCTAACATCCGGCCACCACCATCCTTCTAAAATCTGGCCACCATCATTTTTCTAATATCCGGCCACCACCACCATCAATTCTCTTAAAATCCGGCAACCACCACCATTAAAATCAAAGATTGAAAAAAATAAATATAAGAAGCAAAATCCAAGATTTGGGCTTCCATAAATTTAAATCTCGGTAATCGGTAGAGATTGGGGAAGGGAAAACATGGGGAAGGGGAGGGGAGAACAAGAAGAAAAAGGGGAGTGGAGGCGGACATGGGGTGGGGTAGGAGGGGCGGAAGGGGGAAAAAAGGTGGACATAGGGCGGGGGAAGGGAGAGGAAAGGCAGGGAGGGGTGGTGACAGGAATATGACTCAGAATGTGGGTTGTGCTGGCTGATCGGAAAAGGGGAGAATGGAAGGGGGAAAGAATCTTACTTTCTATTTTGGTACGTCCCATAGTAAGAGTCCCTTTCCTAAAATGGCAAAGAATCTAATTACTATTCATCCCACACATTCTCTCTCCTACTTTACTTTTATACTCACAACACCAATCAACTTACTATTTCCTCCCACTCATTCTCTCTCCTACTTTACTTTTACACTCACAACACTTACTTATTTCCACCATTTTTTAATCTCCGTGCAAATGGGAGGTAGGACTCTTACTCCGGGACGGAGGGAGTAATATATTTTTCGGATGATAATAATGTTTTACTTAATATAAATAGAGACAAACTTTATATAGAATAAATTATTTGGTAAATGAGATTTTTATTTTTCAATTTTTTTTTTATATGCTCAAAAAAATATGTTTTTATATAAAATAAATTTAATATTTCAAAAACTAAGTACTATTTTATTTTACACATGCACGTAATCATATATTCTTCGTGGAAAATGACCAAAATAACCTCCAACTAAGTGCATCTGCAAAAACTCTTAGCTGACTAAGGATGTTAATTTGGACCATAAATTGACATAATTAGAACATTATACCCTGATTGCCCCCCTCCCCAGAGTATGACTCGGAATGTGGGTTGTGTTGGCTGATCGGAAAAGGGGAGAATGGAAGGGGGGGGGGAAGGAAAGGGTGGTTCGGGAGGATGAAGAGGAGGAATATGGGGGGATGAACCTAGACATGAGGGATTTAGTTTTATACTTCCTTTTTTGAGTTGGTTAGATTATTTTCTATTTATACTTTCTTCTTTTAAAAGTTTTCTTTTTTATTTTTATTTTTTATGGTTTTAAAGAAAAAAAATTACTTTTTATTTTTTCTTGATTTGTTTTTATTTATTATGTATTGATATATTTTTAGGATGATAATAATGTTTTATTTAATATAAATAGAGACAAACTTGATAGAGATTTAATTATTTTGGTAAATGAGATTTTTAGTTTTCAATTTTTTTTTGATACGCTAAAAAAAATATGTTTTAGTATAAAATAAATTTAATATTTTAGAAACTAAGTACTATTTTGTTTTATACATGCACTTAATCATATATTCTTCGTGGAAAATGACCAAAATAACCTCCAACTAAGTGCATGTGCAAAAACTCTTAGCTGACTAAAGATGTTAATTTGGACCATAAATTGACATAATTAGAACATTATACCTTGACTGCCCCCCCTCCCCCCCGAGTATGACTCAGACTGTGGGTTGTGTTGGCTGATCGGAAAAGGGGAGAATGGAAGGGGGGAGAGGATAGGGTGGTTGGGGAGGATGAAGAGGAGGAATATGGGGGGATGAACCTAGACATGAGGGATTTAGTTTTATACTTCCTTTTTTTGAGTTAGCTAGACTATTTTCTTTTTATACGTTCTTCTTTTAAAAGTTTTTTTTTTTTTTTTTTTTTTTTTTAAAAAATGGTTTTAAAGAAAAAAATTTACTTTTTAATTTTTCTTGATTTGTTTTTGTTGGTCCCAGAGGGCAACAAGGGTATGGAACCGCTAGAGGGGGGCGGTGAATATCGGTTACAACTTTTTCGAAAATACGCTTAAAATTCAACCGAGTACTTATCAGTTTGGCCAACTGCGGTTTAAGGCACTAGAACCGAACTGATAAAATGCACATCGGAGGTTTGCGGTTTGGCCAAAGAGGATAGATAAAGAGTTGGGCGGTTTGACTGGGTTGAAAAACATAATGATGCACAAGATAATCCGAACTTAGGGATCAAAGGAAAACACAATTCATTTTTCTGATCATATCATAGATGAACTTAGTGAGAAACCACAAACATGAAAATTAAAGAACAAGACAGAAAATAAATATCAAACACACAAATTTGAAGAGGTTCGTTCTTGAATGAACTACGCTCTACCTAGATGGTTAGTCTAGGATTTTCTAATAGCTACTAGACTTGTATTAATTTAGAGGAGCTTTTACAAGATTACAATGAAGAATCTAAACTCTAAATAAACAATCTAACCTAACAAAGCTATTATAACAACCGGTGTATTTGAAGTGTATAATCTATATGGTCATACAAATCGGGTGTGTGTGTGGAAAGGAATCAAATGCTCTAATGATCTAAATGATGTTGAGCAAGTGAAAACTTTCGGTGTACAAGGCTGAGTATGAATGGATGAATGACTGAAGCTTTGATGAAGAATTCTGGGTTTGCTAAGGAGATCTTTGAAGGTTTGAATATCTGGGTAAAATCTTCAAAGCAAACTTTGAACACTTGGGAATTTTCTCTCTTGAAGCTCAGCAACCTTCATTGTTGAAAAATGAAGGCTATTTATAGGCAGTGCACTCTTGTGACCGTTGGACAAAGATTTGAATCAAATCTTGATGGTACATCTGCTATTGAAATCCCATTGGTTGAGCTGTCATTTTGGTCCTTGGTTTTGTCTTGTAGTCCTAGGTAGTTGTAACACCACTACCTGACATTGTCCTTTGTTGCAGAGAAAGGACTAACGGTAAACATTTGAATTTACTGGACAAAACCGACATTCCTTGCAGAAACTCCAAGTTAACTTGAAGTTATTTGTCAAGTCATAAGTCATTCCTTTATGGTTGTAAAGAGAATGTTTGTCTCAAAGAATAAATGACATACTTGAATTCTTCATTCAATGATCTCCGGTTCCACCAAGGTAGCATGAGCGGTTTTATGAATGAACTTGAAAGTGCGGTTTCATCAAAACTGCAGCACGCGGTTTTGATGAAGACTTGCGGCTCCATGCTGGCGGTTCGAGTAGCAACGAGTGCGGTTTGAAGAACCAAACCGCTGAGGTCAAACCGATCATAACTCAGCATATGACAAATAAAAATCTAGAAATGGACTTGTCTAAAAATTGAAGTACAACTTCATTACATGATTCCTAAAGTCCATAAAAAGACACGTGGCATGGATCAATCAAATCAAGAGGTGTACTAACAACGAATCCTAACAGTTTTTATTTATTATGTATTAAATATTAATATATTTTTAGGATGATAATAATGTTTTATTTAATATAAATAGAGACAAACTTGATATAGATTAAATTATTTTGGTAAATGAGATTTTTATTTTTCATTTTTTTTTGATATGCTCAAAAAAATATGTTTTAATATAAAATAAATTTAATATTTCAGAAACTAAGTACTATTTTATTTTATACATGAACTTAATCGTATATTCTTCGTGGAAAATGACCAAAATAACCTCCAACTAAGTGATGTGCAAAAACTCTTAGCTGACTAAAGACGTTAATTTGGACCATAAATTGACATAATTAGAACATCATACCCTGACTGTCCCCCCCCCCCCCCCCTGAGTAATGAAATTGTAGGTGTTTATTTTCTAGAATGTTGATTGTTATAATTTAGCTATTTTTTGAAGGGCGTTTTAGGTATTATTGAAAAGTCCTCATGTTTCAGTTCATTATTTACCCCTCCCCCTTTAAAATTGTAATGGGATTGTCTAGTTCTTTCTCGTTGTTATTTGAGTTACATGAATAGTGATCCTTACATTTTGTTGCACCTGATTTCTAAGTTGTCTTAGTATCCTTTGGGTGGGATTGCTAATGTGATTGCCAATCATTTTTGTCTAATGGGTTCTGCATTTTATTGCTTTTGGCAGGTTCACTTTGTTCGAGGTCGTATCCCAGACTCAGTTTCGGAAATACGGGGGTATTACTATATCAAAGTCATACGTATTTTTGGTTGATTGAAGACAAGGGTGTCTATTTCTTACTTTCCTAACTTATTAGGTTGGTATGTGAAGACATCAGTGGAGGCCAAGAGAATATTCCCATCCCCGCAACCAATATGGTTGATGATCCACCTGTTCCACCAACAGGCAAGTACATTTGTGTAGATCGCTGCACGTTTACGCCTGTGACATCTGCTTCAGATTTGCTTGGAATCCTTTGCTGCATTCAATGTGAAAAGACATCTTATTTTAAACCTAACGTGCTATTTATCTCCACTCCCGTATATTTTACTACCTTTGTCCCAAAATGAATGTCCAATTTTTTTTTCTTTTCAAATTTGCTCTTGATCAAGACCAAATATGAAATATTTTGGACATTCATTTTGGGACGGAGAGAGTATTTAAGTCATATATATTGGTTGCCTCACTAAACTTGTTCGTGTCATTGTTTTATGCTTGGACTATTTTAATAATGTGCTCATATACTCCGGGACAGAGGGAGTAACTATTTTAATAATGTGCTTTTGGTCTCGCTATCCTCAAATTTGGGGTGTTGAAATGTGTTATTTATTATTTGTGGAATTGTGAGGTTTATCCAATGTTTTATTTGTTCATAACATGTTCTAAGCGTTGTACCAACATTTTTTGCATATATACTCCCTCCGTCCCATTTTAAAATAAAAAAGGGACTCAAATATTAAGGAGATGGATTTTTTATTACAAAATATAGAAAGTGGGGTAGGGTGTTGTGAGTATAGAAAGTGGGTAGGAAAGAGAAAGTGGGATAGGGAATAGCTAGTGGATAATTGTTGTGAGTATGACATGTTGGGCCCATTGGATAAAGAAGTATTATGATCTTTTGGCAGGTCATCCTAAAGCATGTTTGAAAATCCATTTTGGGATTTTGAAGTTTAAAGTGGGACAAAGGGAGTATAGATTATATATATTTTTAGTATTTTTTCTATTTTTCTACCTTGTTCGTCTTTTGGCTGCCATTCAAACGCCTCGCCTTTTGTCTTTTTTGGGATTGTCATTCCCGATTTTTGCTGTTATTAATTATGTTTCTTCCCTCCACTTACCCAGTGCACAAGGTTCATGAGCCAAATATGCAATTTTATTGCTATTCTGAAGAATCTGGACCCATTTTTTTTAGTGGATAAACATTAAATTTACTGAGACTCCATCTATTTTTCAATCCTTACTACCAGGTTTTACCTATTGCAAGTCTCTTGAAGTGGCGAAAAGTGTGGCTCTCCCTGTCAGTGGTACTGGATGCGATTGCAAGGGTGAATGCATCGACCCCAAGCGTTGTGCTTGTGCCAGGCTTAATGGCTCCGATTTCCCATATGTGCATCGTGATGGCGGCAGGTAAAACATGATAAGGAAATAGTCTCTAAAATGTATTTATGCTGGCAATTCATTTGAATGCAATCTGAGCAGATACATTACATAGCAGTTCTAACTTTGAAATAGTTTGATACCTCAACTTGCTTTGATTGATTGAAAGTGATATGAGTTTACCTTGAATGGATGAAAATATGGGGTTTAAGAGAGCGGAGTGGAGGACAAAGATTAATGTGGGTGATGGGGTTTGATTTTCTTTAAACTACTATTATTATTATTTTTCCGAAAAATTCTTCCCACCTATATCTTCTTTTAATTATCTTAACTCACGTTTTTTAATTAGTAATTTACCTTTTTTTGTGTTCTATTATTCAATTATTATTTTTTCTTCCTTCTTTTTCCACAATTCTTCTTCTCGCCTATTTCTTCTTTTAAATTATTTCTTAGTTTTTTTTTTTCCACATATTTTCTTTGACGATTAGATATGGTGATTCATGTTAGCCGACCCCAAATCGTTTTGGGACTAAAGCTTTGTTGTTGTTGATGATGGATTGTTCGGCGTACTACTTAGAAAATAATTTGAAATGATTAGTTGAGAATGCTGGGCACCCTTTTCTAATTCTTTCACTCTCTGGATATATAAATGTTTATGTATTTTGTATGCTATCAAAGTACTTCTATTTTTGTCGTCCTTTTGAATGCAATCATTGGTTGTATAATTGGCACTTTAAAATGATTCCCTCCATTTCTGAGTACACATATGAAACATCTCACAATTAATAGATGTATGAGTATGCTTAGAGTTGTTTGTGGAAAAGCTTGAGCATGCCCAAGATTGTTATGTCAGGGTATATTTGAAAGGTTATGGCATGGCATACATTATTTTTGGAAGGGGAGAGCTCTGTTTTAGTCCATTGTACTTTGGGGCGTGTTTCATTTTTACCATCAAAATTTAACGCCGTTATCTTTATTAACAGAAAAAATATAAAAACCAACACCCATTACATATGTAATGGGTGTGTGTTAGTGTTAATTTTATAAATTTTTCGTTAATAAACATAACGGCATTAAATTTTGGATATAAAATGACACTATTTTTTATAGTACGATGGTAAAAATGGAAAAAAAGAAAGTTCGATGGTAGAAGTGAAACACGCCCGAAGCACAATGAACTAAAACAGAGTTTTCCCTTTTAGAAATGGTCTTTTTAAGTGTTCCAAAATGGAGTACTAGACTGTTGTCTTATTACTAAACCTTTTTTACA
Source organism: Campanula takesimana (assembly GCA_026119855.1). Taxonomy (NCBI): domain Eukaryota; kingdom Viridiplantae; phylum Streptophyta; class Magnoliopsida; order Asterales; family Campanulaceae; genus Campanula; species Campanula takesimana. The sequence goes on along the minus strand of JAOWBW010000394.1, from coordinate 926,490 downwards.
GGCTAATTGAACCCAAAGCCGTCGTTTTTGAATGTGGTCCAAACTGTGGCTGTGGAGATGGTTGTGTGAACCGGACATCTCAAAGAGGATTAAAATTTCGACTTGAGGTTCTGTTATGTTTACCACAATCTTATTAATTTTCGACTTCCATTTTTTGGCTGAGATTTCATTGATATTTTGGTATATGTTAAAGTGTTCATCAACTCAAGTTTTGTTCTCAACAGGTCTTTCGCACACCAAAAAAGGGGTGGGCTGTGAGATCTTGGGATTATATTCCTTCTGGATCTCCAGTTTGCGAGTATATAGGAGTTCTTAAAAAGACAGATGAAGTTGACTCTTCTCCTGAAAACAATTATATTTTTGACATTGACTGCCTTCAAACAATGAAAGGGCTGGATGGAAGAGAGGTAGCATATTTTAAAGTTGGCATAATTATTTAATCACTTTTTTTCATGGTTTTTCAATATAGCCAACTGATATTATCGTTGACTTGTTCTAACTGAGATTGGCAACAGTAATACCCCTATATATTTGAGTAATCAAGTAATTATCAATATTTGATTTCTTCATCCCCTATATGCTGCTTGTGATTCTTTAAACCCTCATGTGCTACTTGCATTTCTCTGGCTGTACAGGTTCTTTTTCTGGTCTTATAAATTGGCATCCCCCCGTCCCTAAATGAATATCTATTTTTCCAAACATTGTCCCAAAATGAAATGTCCATTTTTCTGGAATAGTTACTGCATCCTCCCTCATTAAACAACAAGTTTTAATTCATACTTTAACTCATGATACAATATGGTGAGCTTGTTAAGGGTTTTTATGAACTTACGCTACTGAAAACGCGTAATTTTTTTACTTTCCCAGCTGTCCCTGATAGTGAAATTGGCCATTCATTTAGGGACGGAGGGAGTATCATTTTTGTAGTTGCATGCACAAAATGAAAGGCACATCTTTATTCTTAGTCTGATGGTGGCAATAGTGCAAACCTGACTGCAGAAATCAACAAATGCATTTAGAAGAAAACTGTATTTCATGACCTATATAATTTACTATGTAGACAGAATATTTCTCTAAATGCTCATTTTTACGTTTAGAAGTGTCAGACTCCCCATCCTTGTATTGGCTCCACTTTTTGTTACTGTTAATCTATTAACCATTCTTTGACTTTAAAAGACTTTGAGAAGAGGTTTTATATAATTGACATGGTGGTGCTGGTAGTTTAAGTGTTATGTTTGACATATTGTGACTCGTGAACTCCATATTTACACGTATGCTATATATAATAGCGGCGAGTTGGTGACGTATCTCTGGGATCAATCGTTGATAAAGATGATGACAAGGACAATGGTCCAGAATTTTGTATTGATGCGGGAACAACTGGTAACGTGGCAAGATTCATAAACCATAGTTGCCAGCCAAACTTATTCGTCCAATGCGTTTTGAGCAGCCACCATGACATAAAATTAGCTCGGGTGATACTTTTTGCTGCAGACAACATCCCACCACTTAAGGTTCCCTCTCTTGCTCCCTCCCACTCATTCATTCACCCACACTTTTGCACATTTTTGCATCCAATGTTGTTTCTGTTTGCTTTTATCCTTTAACCCGTTTGTTTTTTGCTGCTAATTAATTAGTGCTCATTCTTTCTTTTCTTCCACTTTCTGCTATGCATTTATCTGATAAGCCAATTTATCACTCAACTGATACTGGGTTTTATAAGAAAATAAAACTTCTCCCATATTGGAAAATAAGTAACAAGTTTATTGGAACTCCATTTATAAAATAGAACTTTTTTAAAAAAAGCTCTGATTTGGAAATTATTGTGAATGCTCAATTTATGGACTTTTTTCCCTGTTAGACGTCTTGTTTTATATTAGGAGATACCTTAATACTACTCCCTCCATCTGTAAGAGTGTCCACTTTTCAAAAACATGCGTTCCTAAATGAATCTTGATTTTTTGGAGAGATAATCAAGGGTATATACGGTATGCTACTAAAATTGCGTAAATTCTCAAGTTTCCGTAGAAGTTAATGGACATGCATTTAGGGAGTGACTACTGAGGGATTACATTTTAATGAATGTTGCTTTGTACTATACAAAGCCTTGCAGAACTTCAACACTGTAAAGACTTGTAAGTAAAAAGTTAATTGTTAATGATAAACCTGACTGCTATCTTTTGATCGAATGAGAAAATAGTAGTTGAGAAGATTGAATTTTATGATCCTGATAACTTTTTTTATTGGTTACTATCTATCAGGAGCTCACATATGACTACGGCTACGCTTTGGACAGCGTAATTGGTCCTGATGGCAAAGTCAAACAACTTGCCTGTTTCTGTGGTGCACCTGATTGTAAAAAGCGCTTATTCTAGTGGGGTTGTCAGTTCATATCATATCATATTCCATCTATTTTTCATTGAAGCAAGGTCGGCCCTTGTTTAAAACTTTTGGGCCAGAATTTTTGGAATTATGATAGTCAGTTTAGATGAATTACATTAATTGTTACCGCCATTTTTCCTCCGCAACCTGTAAATTTTGGATGGGAGGTCCAATCCAACGGTAGTTGCAGTAATCACAACTATAGCTTATGAACAAGGAGATTTGGCTGTACTTGCAAAAATTGCAACTACAGTTTATCAACATTTCTTAACATTTTATGCTGATATGTCTTTGTCAAATGTATGCACATTCTGTCTACTTTCTCCTTATATTTGCAAGTCATTTTATGCATTTGTTAAGCTATGGAAAAAAGCATGAAATCACAGAAATTGGTTGAGCTCCTTGGTAAATTTTGATTTACTCCCTCCGTTCCATTTTAAACTTCAAAAATTTCCATTATATGGGTGTCTCATTTTAAATTTCAAAGCCTCTTCTTTATTTGTTGGCATACATGTTATACTCACAATAATTACTCACCAACTATTTCCTGCTTTACTTTCTCTTTCCCATCTACACTCACAACACATCACATTTTTCATAATTTTTGAACCCAAAAGTTTTTTGAAGTTTAAATTGGGACGGAGAGAGTATATGGTTCATTATTAGTTTCTGATTGAGAGTAATATAGCATCTGTTTGGCACTATATAAGTATATATAACCCCTCCTCCAAATATAACAAAGTATGCTTAGATAGGGGCTAACACACATTTCTTCATCTCGTAAAGTGATATTATCATTTTTATTTATTTTATTAAAATAAGAGAAAAAAAATGACTCTTATATTTAAGCATAAAAGTAATTATAATCTTATGCTCAAGTACAAGTGCGGATTGAGTAATAATAGATGAAAGTTTTTTGATATTTTTAAGAAAATCTGAAAAATTATGATGAAAAAAAAACTATTAGACATTAGGTATAATAGGTGAATTACTCTTATACCTAAGTATAATAGAGCGAACCGATTAATAAAATTAAGAAACTTTTTATGAGTTTTATTTTTTATAAAAATGTGAACAGTTATGGAAAAAATAACTTTTATACTTTTGACATAAGAGGTGAACTACTCTTATACCTAATATATGAGCGAACACCAGTTGATAAAATATGAGACTTTATGAGACTTTTTATTTATGATTTTTCTTTTCTAAAAAAATGGGAAAAAATTATGAAAAAAATGTTAATTCTTGTACCTTAGGTATAAGGGGTGAACCAGCATAAGAGTGAGCCGGTTAACAAAATATGAGACTTTTTATTTGTGATTTTCACTTTTAAAAAATGTGAAATATTATGAAAAATAACTTTTATAACTTAGATATAAGAGGTGAACTAGTCTTATACTTAAGTATATGAATGATTAATAAAATATGAGACTTTTTTTAAAAAAAAAAGGGGAACTAGTCTTATACCTAAGCATTGAAGCAGACCGCTAATAAAATATGAGAACTTTTTTATGATTTTTAAATAATGTAAAAATTGTGACAAAAAAAATAAGATTAGACCTAAGGTATAAGATTAATTTTAGTACTATACCATAGATATAAGAGCAGATTGGTAAGTATATGAGCAGATTGGTAGGAGTAGGTGTTGGGTATGCTTACTTCTTAACCCTCCTATTTATGTTAGAAATGATTGATACCATCACCTAAGAATATTTTATGGACTTTAGAACCCTATGTAAGAAGTTTTATAACTTCATTTTTTTTAGCATAGTCCCTTTTATAGTATAGGCTTAGAATATAGGACTTGGAGCGAAGAAGGAATGAAGATCTAAGCAAGATTGTGGTTACTGCGCAGGACTCTCTGCGCAGGACATCACTGCGCAGGCCTCCTCTGCGCAGCATTCAACCTTGCACAGTTTTCATTGCATTCAGATCACCTAACTTGGAAAGCGCTCAGAAGATGTACGCTTAGTTGTGCATAAACGACAAATCCTGCACACTCAGCATAGCCAACGGTGGAGATGCGCTCAAACATAATATTTCAAATGGAGACAGCTGTCAACCTTCCAGATGAAACATTTGAATTTGGTCTCCATGCTCAGTCTCTAACGGCTCAAAGATACCTGCGCACCAATCACATTGTGCCAGGTCATCAACCTTGATCAGAGCTCCAACGGCTATAAAGGACACCTGCGCACCAATCCTATTGTGCCAGCTCATCGTCCTTGCTCAGAGCACCAACGGCTAGTTTTAAGCTCTCTGCTATAAATAGCCTGCTCATCTTCATTTCCAAGTTGCTAGAGTTTGTGCTTACAAGTATTCCTGAAGTTCTGAAGTTTGCTGCTTACTATTCCCAGATTCAAGAACAACCTTCAAACCTTCATACCTTCAAACTCCTGCCCAGATCCTAAGCCTTATATCACCAGAATTCTTCGTGCTCTTCATCTCTTAGATTCATAGAGCCCAGAATTTCTGCCACACACACACCTCTTGAAGCTCCGATCATATAGATCTTACTTCTTGAGAAACACCGGTTTAGTCTAGGATTTGCTCTTCATTGATTAGATTTTGACTTGAGTTTTGATTCGTTGTAATCTTGTAAAAGCTCCTCATATCAATATATATCTCATTAGAAAATCCAAGACTAACCATCTTGGTAGAGGACGTAGATCTTTCATCGATCGAACCTCTCCAAATAGCTTGTTCATTATTTCTGCTATTTACTTCCTGCTTAGTTATTTCTGAATTACTTCTTTGTTTGATCTTACCAGATTGCTGCTATTGCTGCTGTGTTTGTTATTGCCTATTGCCTTAGAATCCGATTTTATCCAACAGTTTAGCCAAACCTTAGCGCGTGCGTTTTTACCCTGCGCAGTATACCCTGCGCAGTGTTGCTTTAAATTTCCGCTGTGCATTTCACACTCTCTCTGCGCGCTATACTTTGCTTATTTGAGAACTGTGCGCATAAGCCATTGATTTGTAAAAAGGGTTTGAAAAGAATTTTAAAACTCTATTCACCCCCCCTCTAGCATTTTTCATACCCTTGTTGCCCCTCTGGGACCAACAAGTGGTATCAGAGCTAACACCTTCATTAAACTTGCGTTGTTTATCAAGCTTAACAGCTTGGGTGCCGATTCAAGATGGCTTCAAAATCTTGGGCAATGGCTAACTATTCACAGGTTCCTGTGCTGAATGAAGATCACTTTGAAATATGGAAGCACTGCATGCTAACTCATTTTTCCTCAATCGATGAGATTCTCCATGACGTCGTTATCGAAGGTCCTTATATTCCAATGAAGGCTAATCCTGATGCTGCTACAAATAAGGATAATCCCACTGTCAAGAAGAACAAGGACGAATGGACTGATGAAGAGAAGAAATGGGTTGGCTATGATGGAAAAGCAAGGAACATCATTCTCACTACCCTAGACCTCTCCACGCACAATCAACTTGTGAGCGGTGGAACAGCAAAGGAACTATGGGATGCTATTGAAGGCTATGTGAATGGAGACAAAGTAAGCAAGGAAAACAAAAAATTTGTGGTGCAAAGAAAATTCAACTGCTTCATGAGAAAGGATGGTGAAACATTGAGACAAACTTATGATCGCTTCTGTGTTGTTGTAAACGCTTGTAAATCTCTTGGAACTACTTTCACTAATAAAGAAGTCAATTCTCAATTCTTAGATGCGCTAGGTTCCAGATATGTGCACAAGGCAAGTCATCTAGAAGATTCTGGATTCTTAGATACTTGGCCTCTGCGCAGCTTATACGCTAACTTAAAAGTGTATGAGCTAAAACTTGATCGAATTGATGAAACCGAAGGCAAAGGAAAACTTGTTTCCTATGTTGCGCAAAAGGAACCTGCGCCTGCTCAAAACTCAGACAAAATATCCACTTCCTCTCTGCTTGAAATGGATGATGATGACTTTGCTATGTTCGTAAAGCGATTTCAAAAGTTCAGGAAATCCTCAAAGCCAGGATCCTCAAGTAAAGCTCCAGTAAAATTCTCTCGTGGCAAAGACTCAAAGAAAGATGATGATTTGGTTTGCTACAACTGTAGAAAGCCTGGTCATTTCGCTTCAAAATGCCCAACACCAAAATTTGAGTACATGAAGAGGAACAATGCGCAAAGATCGTATAAGCAGCGCGGAATGGTTGCTGAAGAAGACTGCGCAGACAATGAGCTCAAGACATGGATAGAGACCGACACAGAGGAAAGTGATGAAGATGACTCCGAAGACGGACTGCTCTGCTTGGTGGCAAATGCTGATAGTGATTCAGACAACGATCCTGATGTTAACACAGGTGCTGCGCCAAAGCCAATTAAGAAGAAAGGTCCCACTATCACTGAATTGGTAGAAATGGGGCATCTGACTCCAAGCAGACAGAATGGCAAGTACTTATTTGCCAGAGCAGATCTAACGAAGAAATTTGTAGCTGCGCCTTCGCGCAAGGAATCTCTTGAAATTCCTGCTGAAATTGAAATTGAAAAGGATGTCTCTGCTGTTGAGCGTGAAACTATTTTTCAACAAGCTGAAAAGGTAATCAAGAAATTTAATTATATGAAAGAAGCAGTGGACTTATCAATTGGAGAAATTTCACAGCTTAAGACGGAGAAAACTGTTCTGAAATCTGAAATCACCCTCCTTAAGGAGCAGATTAAGAGCATGACTCCTCTTACTGACAAAAACCGTTTTCTAACAGATCAAAATGCGTTATTTAAAGTAAGAAACGAAGAATTGGCTGCGCAGCTTGCTGATCTCACAAAGATCACAGATGTGTGGACCAAATCTCGCGTCACTATGGATCAAATTCTAGAAATCCAAAAAGCCAGTGGTGATAAAGAAGGCTTGGGGTTCTCAACTAGTGACGACTTTAAATGCGCAGTTTGTGCTGAAAGAGAAAAGGAATTTACACCACAGCAAACTATTGAAATTCCCAAAGCAAAGCGTTCCACTTCAATGGGTAAAGGACAGGAGAAAGTCCAGAGACAAAATTTCCATTATGTCTACCCAAAGAAGCAAACTGGAAAAGCCAAGGGTAAGGCTAAAGTTGAACCTGCGCATGACAACTCATATTCTGACTATGGTTGCGCTTCAACTTCAAATGTCAAATCTGCGCAAAAGGGTCATGCGCATGAAAGCCATGCGCCCCAACGCCTGATGCGCATTCTTAAGAAAAGCGCACCCAAACCTCAGAAAATGATATTTGTCAAAGCAAGTTCATCTGCTCCAGTAAAGAATGCTGCGCCAAAGAAAAGTAAAGAGTTTGTAAAAACTCAATCTATAAGTGGCTTTCATCATTGTGTTGTGTGTGATGGTTTAGGTCACCAGGCTGCAGAATGCCTTTTGCGATTTGCTCCTAATGCCAAGGGACATAAAAATCCTAAGGTCAGACAGGAGTGGGTTGTCAAAAGTTGCTAACTCTAGGACCCAAGAATAAAGGGGACCTGTGTTTTTAATGTCTATCTTTCAGGTCTCCTACTTTACTGCGCACTCTTCACAACCTAAAGCGCATATATGGTATCTCGACAGTGGATGTTCTAGACACATGACTGGAGATGTCACAGCTCTTGAAGATGTGCATGAAGGAAGAGGTCCCTCAGTAACTTTTGGTGATGACAACAAAGGGCACATAGTTGGATATGGAAGAATCAGAAAAGATAAAGTGTGCATTGAGAAAGTTGCACTCGTAGAAGGACTCAAGCACAACCTGCTATCCATATCTCAATTCTGCGATAAAGGTTTGGAATGTCATTTCACTGCTACGCACTGCTACATCAAAGATGGCATATCCGGACTAACTTTGCTCACAGGGACTCGTAAGACTAATGTTTACATTATTGATCTTACTGCTATAGATTCTATCACTAATCTCTGTTTTGTAGCAAATAATGTAAGTGAAAGCAGCTGGCTATGGCATAAGCGCTTAAGTCATTTGAACTTCAAATATTTGGCTAAGCTTGGAAGGGAAAATCTTGTCAAATGACTTCCCAAAGTAGCAGACCATCATGATAAAAAATGCGCAGCATGCCAGCTCGGTAAACAACCTAAGCAGTCTTTCTCCAGCAAGATTGCTTCCTCAACTTCCAAATGTTTACAACTGCTTCACATGGATTTGTTTGGACCTGTCACCACCGCAAGCATTGGAGGAAACAAATATACCTTAGTCGTGGTGGATGACTACTCAAGATACACATGGGTCGAAATGATGATATCCAAAGATGACTGCTATGATATCTTGACTGCGCTATTTCGAATGCTCCAAACTCAAAAAGAAGACGACATCGTGAGTGTTAGATCAGACAATGGAACTGAATTCAAGAATAACGGTGTTGCTCAATACTGCGATGACCATGGAATTGATCACAATTTCTCTGCTGCTGGAGTTCCTCAACAAAATGGGGTTGTGGAAAGGAAAAATCGCACGTTGATTGAGGCTGGGAAAACAATGATCGCAGAAGCTAAGCTTCCAAAGTATTTCTGGGGAGAAGTCGTCAACACTGCTTGCTTCACTCAGAATAGATCCCTCATCAACAAAACCTACAACAAAACTCCATATGAGCTATGGAGAGGAAGAGCGCCCAACATTGCTTTCTTCAAGATCTTTGGCTGCAAATGCTATATCCTCTACAATGGCAAAGATCATAGAGGTAAATTCGATGCCAAAGCAGATGAAGGTATTTTCGTTGGGTATGCCAAACATTCTAAAGCTTTTCGTGTTTTTAATAGAACTACTCTAATAATTGTAGAATCTGTACATGTTACTTTTGATGAGCATTCTCTCCTTGAGCCACATTTGGCTCCAAATGATTCTGATGATTCTGCTGAGAATGTTGAGACAGGTACGCAGCCTCAAACTGTACCTGCGCAGAATGTTAATCAAGAAGATCAAAACCAGAATCAAGCAAGTCCATCGCATGCGCATACACCAGATGCTGCGCCAGAAGTGGCGACTCCTGATGCGCAAACACCTCCTCCTGCGCATAACGTTTCTCCGCTTCAGCAAATCACTTTTGATGATCTCGATACTGGAGCAAATGAAGTACCCATTGAAGATCTTCGTATTCCTACCACTCAACCTAACTTACCTCCCGAGGTTCGTGAAGTTAGAGATCATCCAACTTCAAACATCATTGGTGATCTCAATGTAGGGGTTCGTACTAGGAGAGCATCAAACTTTGATGATTAATATCACTCTTTAATCTCTCAAATCGAACCAAAGAAGATTGATGAAGCGCTCCAAGATTCAAGCTGGGTTACTGCTATGCAAGAAGAGCTTAACCAATTTGAGCGCTGCAAGGTTTGGACTTTGGTACCCAGACCTCATGACCAAGGAGTTATCTGTACAAAATGGGTATTCAGAAACAAGATGGATGAGAATGGAAGCATCACCAGAAACAAAGCAAGGCTGGTTGCGCAAGGCTATAGGCGAGAGGAAGGAATCGACTACAACGAAACATTTGCGCCTGTAGCAAGACTTGAAGCTATAAGAATTTTCTTAGCTTATGCGTCTCACAAGAAATTCAAGCTTTATCAAATGGATGTGAAAAGCGCATTTCTCAACGGCGAACTCCAAGAGACGGTCTACGTAGCACAACCTCCCGGTTTCGAAGATAGCAAATTTCCAAATCACGTCTTCAAACTTCAAAAAGCTTTGTATGGACTTAAGCAAGCTCCAAGAGCATGGTACGATACCCTATCAAAATTCCTGCTAGAGAAAGGCTTTAAGCGCGGTAAAATCGACACAACTCTTTTTATTGCTAAGTATAATGATCATTCTTTACTTGTTCAAATTTATGTCGATGATATTATATTTGGTTCTACTAATGAGTTACTTTGTAAGCGCTTCGAGAAGCTCATGAAAAGCAAGTTTGAAATGAGAATGATGGGAGAACTCACTTTCTTCCTCGGGCTTCAAATCAAACAATTGAATGATGGCATCTTCATAAATCAAGCCAAGTACACAAGGGACTTAATCAAGAAATTTGGACTTGAAAATGCTAAACCATACGACACTCCAATGGCCACTGGCAATAAGCTTGACAAAGACTTAAAAGGTAAGAAAGTTGATCAAACTTTATATCGAGGTATGATTGGCTCTCTTCTTTATCTTACTGCAAGTAGGCCAGATATTATGTTTAATGTTTGTGTCTGTGCGCGCTATCAAGCGGACCCTAGAGAAGCGCACTTAGCTGCTTTTAAACGCATTATTCGTTATCTTTCTGGAACTGTTAACCTTGGACTTTGGTACACCAAAGATTCGAATTTCGATTTGCTAGGTTATTCAGACGCAGACTACGCAGCATGCACAATAGACAGGAAAAGCACTAGTGGGACTTGTCATTTCCTTGGAAATCGACTTGTTGCTTGGGCAAGCAAGAAACAAGCTGCTGTGTCCATTTCCACTACTGAAGCTGAATACATTGCTGCTGGAAGCTGCTGCTGCCAAATCCTTTGGATGAAGCAACAACTTGTGGACTACGGAATTAATGAAGGAAATTGTCCAATTTTCTGCGATAATATGTCCACCATAGCAGTATCCAACAATCCCGTCATGCATTCAAAGACAAAGCACATCGACATCAAATATCATTTTCTCAAGGACCACGTGGAAAAAGGAAACATACATTTAGAGCACGTGGGCACAGATAATCAAATTGCTGATATCCTCACAAAGGCTCTTGATGCAAAGAGATTCATCTTCTTGAGAGGAGAAATGGGTATGCTTGAACTCAGCTAATTTGTCCATATGATTTGTTATTACTAACAATCTTGTGTTTGGTTGATAAGTATTCATATAGGTAAAGTTTCGTGCATATAAGCAACACCTGCGCAACATTGCACTGCGCAGTAATTCATTTGCGCATGAAATTAATGAGATTTAAAGAATCTATTACGCTACCTAAAGCTCTGCGCATGACTTTAACATGCGCAAATTCTTCGTGGATCGCAGGTAAGTACTCTATTCATTAGAAATTACACATAGGTCCCTGACTAAAAAGTCAACGCTAATTCACAAGGGTACTTGTGTATTTAAAATTTTCCCGCGCCTTTAATTTTTGAATCTTTTTGAGAAATTACTATTTTACCCCTGCGCATATCCCAGTGTCATCAATGCAAACTGCGATTGTGACAGCGCCTGCTTTCGAATGTCTGCTCACCATTAATGGGGAAGGTGATGCGACAACCGTCAGTCACTATTTCGCTGACACACGCGCGCGTAAAGACTGCGCACGCGCGTTCCCCATTCGGCCACGTCACCCCGCTAACGTGCGCCCGTTCTTTCACTAACTCCGCATTAATGAGGAAGTTGACTCGACTTGACCGACCTAGAACTTCTCACTCACGCGCGCGCTAGGCCTGCGCACGCGCGCATCCGGTTGGTCCACGTCATCGCAGCACGTGTCCCACTTCTGCGAATTACATCGCTACCCATGCGCTGACGTCACGCATTTTCCTTTTCTGGATAAAAACAACCGACCCCTCTCTTTCTCTCTCTTCTGCTTTTAATCTCTTTCACCAAATCTCTCTCTTTTCTCACTCATTTCTTACCAACTTCCAAAAGTTTCCCCTTTTCAATCATTTTCTCCTTCTCTGCAATCTCTCTTGCTTCTCCAAAGTTTTCCTTTTCTTCTTCGTTGACTATCTTCAACCGCATCTCTCTCTCTCTTCTCTGTCAACACTTTTCTTCTATAAATGGCTCCCCGTAAATCGAAACCAAAGGTAGTTGAGGTCCATGAACCGGTCGTTGAGGTTCCACTCGAAGAAACCAAAACCGTCGACGATATGCTAAGAACTTCTGATCCTCAAAACTCAGTTTATTCATTAAACGCCATTGTTGTTATTTCGAGTTCTTGAAACTCCCTTTTTCGATTTCTCTCTTTTCTGTTAATCATTTTTGAAATCGTTTGGTGTTTTGGATTCGTCTCTCTCTGATCTACTCCTTTATGTACTTTATTTTATGATCAATGCTCTTTTTAATCGTTTTCTGCAGATTTTTTGGTCCGAAAATTTCCTGAGCAGACGAACAGTTATTCTTGATTTCTGGGCTTATTTTGTTGTTGTTGACTTTCATACTTGCTTGGTTGTTTTCGTCTCAGTTATGCGGTCATTTTGACATGCTTTTTGTTCATTTTGGTCAATCTTTGATTTTTAGTGTTCATGGTGTTATTCATGTCCATGAACAGTTATTTCGTGTTCTTCAAGTTCTTATTCTTTAAATATGCTTTGGATCGCTTAATTTTCTTTAAGTGTTTATGATTTTGCGCATGCATCCTTGTATTTTGCGCATTCTTTATATCTTGTATGGAGTTTCTGCGCATCAATTTCTTTGCGCTATCTGCGCATGCGCAAAGCTCCATGCGCAATAATATTTGTCTAAAATATTTCTTGTCTTGCGCAGAATTCTTTCTACTTTCTACAAGGATGGGAATTAGATATCGCTGCGCTACAAAAAGACGCAGTGGGACGCAAAATCATCAATCTAATGGACGTTTCTGGAATTCTTCCTCTCTTCACATTGGATCAGGACTTCTATGTCCCTTCATTGGTGGATGAATTTTTCGAGAGCGCAGAGCGTGTAACCATGACGCACAAGCACTCCAGGGAAAAGATCGATGTGATCCGCTCCATTGTTCAGAACTACTCAGTGCGCATTATTCCTGCGTCACTGAAGAAGCTGTGCGGTTTCAACGTAGATGATGCGCCAGAAGTTTATTCTGAAGCTAAACAGAACAAACTAGCGCAGAAACTGGTTGGGGAACCCACTCTTGTGAAGAAGTGGAGTGTCCATGATCGCAAGGAGTTTGGTGAGGTGATGTATCACCTGTGGACCATCATTGGTGATTCTGTGAACTGCAAGAATGGAAAAAAGGGCAAGTTCATTTCCAAGCAGTGGGCTTACTGCGCTGCCATCTAAAACGGCGATGCCTTAGATTGGTCTTCAGTTCTATTTGATGAACTTTGGGACGCTTCTGAAAGCTACGACAAGCGCATAGACAAAAAGGTTGCCAAATACAGAACTCACTGTAGGCTCTTTTCCAAGTATCTGATGAATATCTCTGAGCTGCGCACCTTCGTACAGAAGCGCCCAGACCTGAAGGTGCCCTGCTCCAAAACATACTCTCTTTCTCATCTATATTCACTGCGAAATGAAATTGGCCGCAGTGAGTATCACAAGATCTGGAGCATGGATGAGAGCCCCAACAAGGAGGCATGGGTTGATAGTGATGGTGATGATGATCTTGAAGAAGCACCTCAACCCAAGTCGAAGAAAGCTGCTGCGCAGCCCTCTAAGGCCACGGTGTCTGACGTGCCTGAAACGGCAGCTGCGCAAGCAAAGCGCAAGGGCAAAGGTATTGCTGAACCTGCGCCCGAAAAAGTTAAAGTGATTCCTGATGTCAGATCTACTGCTGGCATCAAAATCAGGACTGATGCGCCAGTTCCTCTTGCTCCTAAACCTTCGAAGAAGCGCAAGGATCCTCCTGCGCCCATTCCTGCGCCATCAAAGAAAAAGTCTGCATTCACCAGACTTCCTCCTGGTACTGCTGCTCCTATTGCAGAAGAAGACAGCGAGTCTCGTATGGATGAGTCTGCTGCTGAGGATGAGGCTGCGGATGATACCGCACAGGGGGAGCAGGATCCCAAGGTTGCTGCAAATCCTACTGCTGCTCAGGGACGCGCAAACAGTGATGATTGGATGGATGCCGCGTTCCCTGACCCTACACCGTCAAAGGCCCCTGCTGCTGCGCCTGCTGAGGATGTTCCTGTTCGAACTCCGCGCAAGAAACAGACTGTGCACAGCACTGCTAAGGGTAAGCCAAAGGCAGCAGATCCTCCCTCACCTGAGGCAAGTGCAAGTGCCTTCCGCCGTCTCAATATTCCGGTTGGCACTACGCAACCTGGCACTTCTGTCCTCCATGATGGACTGGACTTGGAGGATGAGGATGAAGATGAGGATGAGGTTACCAAAGCTGCGCAGGCCGATGATGCTGCGTAGGGTACCCCAGTTATTGACCTCACCGAAGGGGATAAGGAGGGTGTGGTGCGCTCAACGGATACGGACAGCAGCAGTGCGCACTCTCCTGCGCAGAAGTCACCTGCTGCTGATCCTATTAATCTATCTCCTCAACAGCTATCTCCTTCGCGCACTCCTCCGTTTGATCCCTTATCAACCAACTCTCCACCAAAGGCCTCCGCACAAATTCCTCCTGCTTCATCAATTCCAGCGATCTCCACATCTTCTCTCTCCACGTCAACTGAACTGCGCCAAATTCTTCAAGCCTTGAATACTATTCAAGTGAACCAACTGGCAGCGCAGTCTCAGATGGCGCAACTGCTTACTTCACAGACAATGCTTCAAGAACAGCTTGATGCGCAACGCATAGAGATTGCTGCCATTAAGGGGGAGAGGAGTACAACAAAGGCAGGTGCAAGTACCTCCGCCGGCCCCTCTGCGCAGAAAATCCCCGATGCTCTAGATCAGATGATTTTGGACTCACTGAAGTCAATTGCTGGGATGCTCGAAGACGTTTGCACCTACACTGCGATTAATGATGGGTTTGTAGGATTGCTGAAACGTCTGCGCAAGAGTCTAGCCGATGGCCTGCATGAAGGCTTTGCGGAAATTGAAGCACAGATCTTGGAGAAGACTATGCAAGGTGGTTCTGCGCAAGCTAGTGCGCTCAACATGGAAAGTGTCAGGGAGTGCATTACTCAAGCGATGACTGATTTCGCTGGTGGGTTCAACGCTAGGATGGATCAAGCAATGTTCGACATTCAAGCCAGCGTGAATACTCAGCGCCTCCACACTGACCAACGACTGGAAGCTACGCAGACCACCATCTTGAATACCATAGAGGCTGCGGAGCAATCCTACTTCAACCAAATGACTGCTTATCAATTGCAGTATAAAAATAACTTCCAAGAGCTGCGGGACGACAACAGAGATATGCGCAGAGGAATTGTTACATATGTTGAAGAAAGTGTTGCGTTCAGGGAAAGGTTTCAAGCGCTGAAGATTGAACTTATGAACAAGTTCAACAGCCTGCAGAACGAGCTGCGTGAAGCCCTGCATCGCATTAATATCAATTAGTTTCTTGTATTTTTTTTTTTTTGCGCAAGGTATTTCTTTTTGTGCGCAATTTTTGTTTTTCTCTTTCAAACTTGTAATCTCCAACTTTTATCATTTCAAGTTTTAATGAGAAAATCGCATCATTAGTTTCAAAACCTTGTTCAATTCAAACTTTTCGTTTGTGGAAAAATGAATGCTTTATTTCACGTCATGCGCATATTATTATCTGCTCATATTTTCTACGCATGATGTTTAAACATTCAGTTTAAACGCATACTCAAACTAAAATTCACATTATTTGTATGCGCTGCATGTTATTTCTGTCTTTCCCATATTGTAAGTTATATCTTTTGGATAGACTAGAAATCTATAGCATTGGCTAGTGTGTGCATTGACTTGAGGCATGATTGACCATTTTCATTCTTATGGACATGCTATTATCAAGTACAATGAATTGCTTTTGTTATAGTAGGTAATGGCATCAATCCTTTAGGGGGAGATTGTTGGGTATGCTTACTTCTTAACCCTCCTATTTATGTTAGAAATGATTGATACCATCACCTAAGAATATTTTATGGACTTTAGAACCCTATGTAAGAAGTTTTATAACTTCATTTTTTTTAGCATAGTTCATTTTATAGTATAGGCTTAGAATATAGGACTTGGAGCGAAGAAGGAATGAAGATCTAAGCAAGATTGTGGTTACTGCGCAGGACTCTCTACGCAGGACATCACTGCGCGGGTCTCCTCTGCGCAGCATTTAACCTTGCACAGTTTTCATTGCATTCAGATCACCTAACTTGGAAAGCGTTCAGAAGATGTACGCTTAGTTGTGCATAAACGACAAATCCTGCACACTCAGCATAGCCAACGGTGGAGATGCGCTCAAACATAATATTTCAAATGGAGACAGCTGTCAACCTTACAGATGAAGCATTTGAATTTGGTCTCCATGCTCAGTCTCCAACGGCTCAAAGATACCTGCGCACCAATCACATTGTGCCAGGTCATCAACCTTGATCAGAGCTCCAACAGCTATAAAGGACACCTGCGCACCAATCCTATTGTGCCAGCTCATCGTCCTTGCTCAGAGCACCAACGGCTAGTTTTAAGCTCTCTGCTATAAATAGCCTGCTCATCTTCATTTCCAAGTTCCTAGAGTTTGTGCTTACAAGTATTCCTGAAGTTCTGAAGTTTGCTGCTTACTATTCCCAGATTCAAGAACAACCTTCAAACCTTCATACCTTCAAACTCCTGCCCAGATCCTAAGCCTTATATCACCAGAATTCTTCGTGCTCTTCATCTCTTAGATTCATAGAGCCCAGAATTTCTGCCACACACACACCTCTTGAAGCTCCAATCATATAGATCTTACTTCTTGAGAAACACCGGTTTAGTCTAGGATTTGCTCTTCATTGATTAGATTTTGACTTGAGTTTTGATTCGTTGTAATCTTGTAAAAGCTCCTCATATCAATATATATCTCATTAGAAAATCCAAGACTAACCATCTTGGTAGAGGACGTAGATCTTTCATCGATCGAACCTCTCCAAATAGCTTGTTCATTATTTCTGCTATTTACTTTCTGCTTAGTTATTTCTGAATTACTGCTTTGTTTGATCTTACCAGATTGCTGCTATTGCTGCTGTGTTTGTTATTGCCTATTGCCTTAGAATCCGATTTTATCCAACAGTTTAGCCAAACCTTAGCGCGTGCGTTTTTACCCTGCGCAGTATACCCTGCGCAGTGTTGCTTTAAATTTCCGCTGTGCATTTCACACTCTCTCTGCGCGCTATACTTTGCTTATTTGAGAACTGTGCGCATAAGCCATTGATTTGCAAAAAGGGTTTGAAAAGAATTTTAAAACGCTATTCACCCCCCCTCTAGCATTTTTCATACCCTTGTTGCCCCTCTGGGACCAACAGTAGGCTTGTGTAAAAAAATTACTCCTAAACCTGAAGTAAAGAGTAATTCTTGTTTTATAACTTATATATGAGCAAACTGATTGAGGTATACTTTAAAAAAAAATGCGAAAAAAACTGAGAAGAAAAAACCTCTAATACTTGAGGTATAAGAGTAGTTTTTGTCTTATACCTTAATTAAGGAGCAGACTGATAGGGGTAAATTTGTCTTATTATATGTTTAAAAACAATATGAAAAAAAAAATGTGAAATAAATACTTTGTACTTGAGGTATAAGAGTAATTATAGTCTTATAACTTAGGTATAGGAGACTGGTAGGAATAGATTAGTCTTTTTATATTTTTTTAAAAGAAAATGTGAAAAAATTACTTTTATACCTAATGTATAAGAGTAATTTTAATCTTATACCTTAGGTATAAAACCGGACTAGTAAGAGTAAATATGTCTTTTAACCAGAGATGGATTTACATGAAGTTTTGATCTCGCCGCTATAAGTTTATATGAGATTTTAATCTCGCCCAAAGCGTTTACGGTCCAAAGCTCATTGTCAAAATACTCTCTCCGTCCCACCTCACTTGAGACTTATTTTCATTTTGGTCCGTCCCACTTCACTTGAGACCCCCCAAAATGGTAATCTTTTTATAATTTTATATTCAATCTACCTCACCCACTCATTCTCTCTCTTCATTTTCCACCACACAATCAATTCAACCAACCTACTATTAACCCCACTCATTCTCTCTCCATTTTCTATTACATATTTTCCTTATTTAATTCTTTTTCCTTAGTTATTGTGCTCACTTCTTAGGTTTAAAGTGAGGTGAGACGGAGCATCTTTATTTAAAAATGAACCCTTTTTTGCCATTTGATGGCTCCACAGATGAGTGGCACGTGGTTTAAGGGAATACTGTACTGTATGCCACCGAGATTCGGATATAGTAGTCGGTCGGGGGTTGATATAAATTTGGCGGTGGGTGGGTGGGTAGACTCTTTCTTGTTTTTGTTTCGTTTTGATGCTCCCAACCCAACCATCATAACACCGGAGATTAATCTAATCAAATCGACGTCTTTCCCCTATTTCATGTCCATCTTGCCCTCTCACAATTCTGGTTCAACTTCATCTTCTCCCTCTCCGGTACCCTCCCCTAACCCTAACTGCAATCATGGCCCACCGCACCAGCCGTCCCTCCGCTCCCTCCAAATCTCCGAATCCACATCTCCCTCAGGTCACACCCTCGATTTCTTTTCTCTTTTCTCATCTATCTGTCGCTGTCCCCTCCATTATTAGCCTTAACTATTCCCTCGATTTCAATCCTCAATTCCATTGATTTATATCTTTTACATCTTTTCTATCATATGCCTATTCTAATATTCCTACACTTGTCTAAGTTGATACATTTTTATTTTTATTTTGCCCTTCTTCTCTTTGTCACTGTTTACTTACCTTGATTATTTGTTCTTCATTTGCAGGAGCTATGCCTCGAGCTGCACATGATACGCATGAATCCTCCAAAAAGGTTTTTTTTTTTGCCTTCTTTTATATGATCCTAAATAGTTTTATTTGAGATTTCCCTGTTACTGCAAATGGTTACAAGTATGAATCCTCCAAAAAGGTTTTTTTTTTTGCCTTCTTTTATATGATCCTAAATAGTTTTATTTGAGATTTCCCTGTTACTGCAAATGGTTACAAGTGATCTGAAAAGACAGAGATTCTCAGCGCTCTTATTGGTCAGTAGGTAAATGAATAAGATAGACAGAGATTCTCTGTGCTCTTACAGGGGATGTTATGAAATATCATTACCATGTGTGCTTCGAACCGATCAGGACATTACACTACTAGTCAGTCCGCTTGTATTTTTATGTCGTAGCAAAATGTCGTACAAGTTGTGCATTTACCTTATTTTGCTTGTCATTCTAGGTGAATGAAGCTGGGGCACTAAATAACAAGAGAAATTTGGCCCACCAGAAAACAGGTTCACATTTTCAGCGTGATCCATCTGCTCAATCTGGGGCTGGTTCTGCTCAACATAGAAGGTCTCCCCGCAACCAGCACAAGTCTGGTTCTACCAATGGTCAAGGGAGCACTCCACAGTCAGCTGGAAGAAAAACACAGATGGTTAATGGTAACCATTTACTGAATTTTCACTATGACCCAATTTCGCGTCCACAGCCAAGGCCTCCTGCGAAAAGGCAGCAGAAGAGAAAGCCTTACAACAAAGATTTGTTCCTTCAAGCCAATTATAAGTTCATGATGTTAGATTCTGGTAATTACACTTCTGAGTTGATAGATCCAGATAAGACGTTAAGATGGGAAGACATCATATGTGTGAAATACTTCACTCCTGTCCCTTCACATTGTCCAATATGTTTGGAAGATCTTTTGTGTCCGCAAATGACGTCATGTGGCCATATCTTCTGTTTCCCATGTATCTTGCGTTACTTTCTTTTGGGTGAAGACAACCACAAACGCGAGTGCTGGAAAAAGTGCCCTTTATGTTTCATGATGATATCTTCAAAGGATTTGTATACCATCTACATTGAAAGTGTCAAGGAGCTCTGTGTTGGTGATACAATAGAGCTTATGCTTCTAACACGCCAAAAGGATTCATTGACTTTATCCCTGAAAAGTAAACAAGATAGTGGAGAGGAAGTACATGATTCATTTTCAAAGTTTACTTTTACAACAGATGTGGATCTGTCGGTTAGAAAAGCAATCTCAGAACTAGACAGTTGGCTTGCAAAAGCAGATTCGGGGCTTGTTGACGACCTGGAGAGACTTCCATATGTTTGTGCTGCAATGGAGCAGCTAGAAGAGAGGAAGAAGTATTGGAATGGCCATCGGGTTTGTAATGGAAACAGCGATAGTAAAGATGAATACTTCTGTTCAAAATCTCCACCAACCGAAAGTTCTGGTAATGGTGATGATTGGGAAGATCCATGGGGAACATCTGCTACCAGTGTCAATGACAAGTCAATGTGGTTAGGTAGCTCAATGTCAGATGAGAGCAATGCAGAACCTTTTCTGGACCAACCTGTTGATGTGATAGAATCAAATGATGACCAAGATAAAGCTCTTTCTTCTTCATCTGAAGATACCAAGAATATTGAGACGCAAGTTGATGGATCTAGGGACATAAAGATCAAGGATTCATATGATTTCTATCAGGTGATTATGAACATTTTGTTGTGCATTCTTTATTTTCTCGATTACATCGGGGTGAAAATCTGTTGTCAATATTCAGGAATAGCCACTCAGTTAGGAAGACATATTTTGTTGTTGGTACCTCTGTGTTTATCCGGATGATGCACTTGCTATCTACTTTAGTATTAGTTTTCAGTTCAACCTCAAGTATTATGCTTATGTAGTTAGATCTTTCGTAGTATTGCAAGGTAACTCGGTGCTCTGGGCTATCTTTTGAAGTAAGGTCCTTCGATTTTATTAGCTGTCAATAGCTTCGACATTCGAGGAACTCATTTTATCTCGACAAGGAGAATAGTTTCAAGGGTAGGATTTGCTACTTAGATTTGTTAGACAAAGCGACAGTTCTTAACTGCTATTGTCCAGTAGGGGTCAAGCTAGTTTTTTACAATCTTAGGAACTCTGTCATCTGAACTCTTTCAGTGACCAAAAGTGATGGGAGCAGTCTTATTAGGATCCTGCTTCACTGTTTAAGAGGAGTCAGGAGCATCTGCTCCTTGTTAGATATTCTTCATTTGGCACTCACATTCATGCAAGTGTACAAATTGCATCTAATATAAGTTAGCACTTATGAGTACGCTACTTGGTTTCATGAAAATAAGATGCAGCAACAGGAAACAAAAGATATAGAAAATGTGTCCAGTTTAACCCAAATGCCTAAATATTGGAATGAGTAGTATTAGTTGCACTGTTTTGACTGACTGATAAGATGCATCAATCTTTAAGGTTTAGAGATAGCATAGTATTAAGGTAGTATATTTCTAACCTTTTCTGTTTACTCAGTTAAGTCAAAAATTGCTGGTGTACATAGAAGCATTCTAAGCTAGTGTTCTATTGCCTATCCTGAAATGCTACAATGGTTGCTTTCTATGTGTAATTGATGCAAAAGACAGTTCAGCTCCATTTGCTTATACCCTGTTTGTTTGCTTCAGGCAGTTGATGGTCAGTATCTCATCCTTCATCCCTTAAACATGAAGTGTCTACTCCACCACTATGGGAGCTATGATAAGCTTCCCCAAAGGTATGGCTAAAGTTACATTCTTGCTGAATTTGTATGCATTGTTCTGGGGTGTTGAATGTAGGAAGGGAACATGTTCATTTGTAAAGTTGCTATTTCTCCTGTATTCTAACTGGTTCGGTCAGTAGTTTGTTGATGGAATATCGGCGGCACTAAAATGGGGAATGTGTTCATTTGTAAGGATGCTATAGCTCCGTATTCTTGGGTCGGTTGGCTGATGGTACACTTGGGTGGGTTAATTCAGTGTTTTTTTTTTATTTTTAAAACCATATCGTATTGTTCAAGAAGGGATGTATCATCTAGATAATCAATGCTGCCCATAGTCATTAATAGAATGTGTAGACTAGAAATACATTGTAAAATGGGTAACATATCTCTTCTATATGAGATTCCAAATTTGTATGGCTGACAAGTCCTTTTTGTGCTGCACTCATGGTATATATGACATACTGAAACTTGCGGAGCCTCAAGTATTGGTGAAGGGTTCGTGTTGGAGATGGGCAGTCCCTACATGATTAAGTGTGCATGTTTATTTTTTTAATTGAAGGTTCAGATTAGTGGATACATAAGGAACATGAGCGGAAACAAGCATTTATATAGACAAGTGTGTAGGTACAGTGTTCTTAACTTCTTTTGAGTGTTGCTCTCTGGTATACTCCCACATCCCAGAAAAAGACTCTTACTGTCTATTTTATCCCGCCACCCCACCCTACAAAGAAAAAATAAAAATAAAAAGAAAAAGAAAAAGAAAAAAAAGTAACTTAACTTATAAACGCCCGTCTTTCTTCTTTCCCTTTAATATTTTTATTTTCCTTCCCCAAAAAATATAATATTTCTCTTCTTAATATTTCTCTTACACATCAGATTAACAAAAGATGTTCTTCATAGCTGTGTATTCTTAATCGATTTCTCTGAAACAGATAGCTTAAACTAATTGCTGTCAGCCAATTTTTATTCTTACTACCTGCCAGTTTTTTTTTTTTTTAATTAAATGGGAGTGGGTATGAGGGGCTAAGAGCTAGTTTACGTGGACTTGTACTGGAAATATTGCATACACTCTTTTATGTTCATTGCTATTTTTTTTTAATTACCTGGATTCACAATTCACAGATTAAGTGGAAAGATTATACAATTAGAGACGGTGACGCAATCTGAAGCCATGAGGAGGCGCTATCGTTACTTGAGTCATTTTTCTTTGACAACAACATTTCAGGTACTCTAAAGTGAAAGGAGAAGAATATCTGCAACCACGAAAAAAAATCTGATAGAGGATCAAGTTTAGATATCTATATTATTAACATGCTTTTTATCATGTGAGTTGTTTTTGCTATAACTAATATTTATTATTGTATTTCAGCTTTGTGAAATAGATCTCAGTGGGATATTGCCCTCCACTGCACTTTCTCCATTCATGGATGAAATCAAGAATCGGGAAAAGCAGAGGAAGCGGCTTGCAAGAAAGGTATCTATCTGTGCCTTCAGCTTGTCATGTGCTTTGTTAAAAGAATGTCATTTCATAAGCTTACGAGACTTAAGGCTTCAAATGATCTTCCCTTAATCTGCGGAAAAAAAAAGAAAGGAAAAGGAGAGTAAATTGCTGGCAGAGCAGTGTAGCCTTGGTTATGTTTTTTTCAAGTTGTCCTGGCTGGTTTAAGTTCTTACTAGTTCTTCGTACATTTGTTTATGTTGGTAAGAACAAGACATGGGAAAATTAGAACCAAATCGATAATTTTAAAGATACAAATTTTTATATTTTTTGAAAGATACATGGCTTTTTATCCATGATTGCCTTATACAGTAACTGTCTTGGTCACCTAATTTGAAGTTCCTAAATGAGACGGTTATAAGTTGCGGCTTGATTGGCCTTGTAAGATATGTTACCTGGATTTGCCAACGCGGATAGGAGACGGGTGTTGGATCTGCCAAAGTTGTAAGATTTTACAACAAATGTGATGTGAAACTGCAACACCCACACCTGCGTTGTTGTGGGAACACGGGTACTTTGGCAATAATGAAGGGCCGAGGTAACATAGTTTGTAGGGATACAATCTGGGCTCGCGTTGTTGTGTTAATTAGCCAAACTTCCTTCTCGTCGAACTCACAGCTTGTGAGCGGATGTACGCTAGCATTTCCGTATAGCTGGTCTTGAACATCTTCCGCAGAGGCCGGCTCGAGCTTAGAATATACTCCCTCTGTCCCTAAATGAATGTCCATTTTTAAGAATTTTTTGCCCCAAAATGAATGTCTTTTTTGGAAATAACTTTGTTCCTAATTTTTTTTTTTTTTTTTTACCAAATGTTTTTACTAGTCTCTTTATACTTGCAAAACTAAATGTTTGGAAAGTGGATTACATGATTGTATATGAATCTTTGCCACTTAATTGTATGAAACATAGATATTTTCAACTGTCCCTTAAAAATGAAATTTGGACATTCACTTAGGGGCGAAGGGAGTACTTAACTTCTACAAGCCAAGCTCGAGTTGGCCAGGTTTGTGCTGGTTGCATTCCTAGTTGACCTTATAGGTTATTTGGTAAAACTGGTTTCCGTAAGGGTGGCCATCTGCAAAGGTTTAATGTATTATAGATCAGCTCGTGTCTAATGTGAACTTTGTGAGATAGTTATCCAGGGAGCTTATGCTATTCACCATCGTGCTTTACTTTTTATGTAACCAAGTAGATGTGTTCGGTTCACTATTATGGAAATGATTGTGGAACCTCCATTTTGTTGAATTGGGATTAGTAATAATGAGAGTCTGATAACCCAGGGTCAGGGAAGTTTTCGTAACAAGGCTTGGAAACTTATTCCTATTAGTGTGGTGGTTTGGGATTTCATCGGCTTTGGATTGAAATGAATATTTCCCTTCACAATGATCTCTTCTCGAATTTATTTATGCATAATGACTTGATTTAATTAAGTGATTGATTTCTCCCAGCTTTCCGTGACTGATTCTGGATTACTCCCATAGTCCCATAATAAATGTCACGCTTTCCTCTTTTGCTGTCCCGAATAAGTCACGTTTCTAAGTAGGGAAATAGTCTTAGTGTAATTTTATCATGGTTCAAGCAATGTACAAACAAGTAAAGCACAGTGCTTTAAAATGTTGGCAAATCAATTGTGACACTTATTATGCGACGGAGGGAGCATAGACTATTAACTCCTCACTCATGTCAAAATGTGTTAGTACGTTTGTCGATTGAGTCAGGCGTATTAAACATCAGATTGCAGTATTTTGATTGAACTTTCATATTGATCTTTTTTTTATTTTTTTTAAATTTGTTCCTACAAAGATTCCACATTTAACCAACGGAGGTCACTGGAATCCACCTTGATTTGTTGCTCTTTTCTTTCAGTTCTTTGTGTAAGGTTATGGTCAGTTACTGTATTGGTGCACTAAAGAATGCTCTTCGATTGCACTTTCTCTATTTGCAGGAGCAAGAAGAGAAAATCAAGGCAGAAGCTGCAGCTGCCTCGCATTATATGTCCTTGCCCTTTGATGCTTTGCAGCCGTCACATGATTATGCTCCAGTTTTTTCGTTGGATGACTTTGAAGGTAACGCTATCTTATGATGTTAAAATAATAGTTAGTTGCCCACTCATCTGGCCCATGTCCTACAGTTTTAAGATTTGCACCAGTGTGCACTGGTCCAAAACTGGTTCAAAACAAGCTATGCACCTTTTTGCTTATTGCAGCGGTGTGAACCGGGCTGTACCAGTTTGAAGTGGTGTGAACTCTGAACCGGCTGAAATGTCGAATTTCGGTGGAATGCATATAATTTATCTTGTAAAACAGTTTTTTTTTTTTTTTTTTATGTTCTTTTTATTATAATGTTGGAATTTTTTTCATTAACTTGTGAGAATTATGCTCTTCTTAATTGAAGAAAAAAGATGTCCTAGCGGATTGACAACAACTTTCCTAAAATTATATATTTTCATTAGTAAAAGTAAAACATTGCGATAGACCCAGAACTGTGCACCTTTGCGCACCAGTACTGTCACGTATACGAAATTTCCAACTATGCTACATCTGGTGAAGAGTGACAAGGTAAAACAATGGAACGCATTACGGATGCCTTCGAATGCCGTAGTCTAATAGTGGCAAAAGAACTACAAGCGTTTCATATTAGATTATTAGCCCAGACCCTTCCGGGCACATCACTTCGAGGCAGTCATTCATCCCGATGAGCCAGAAAAAGGTTGTGGATAGAAAATCTACTTTTGAAATTTAATGTTATACCTAGTAGGGTTACTTGAGAATGTTGTCTAAGGTATGGGGTGAAATGGAAAAAACAAATGGTACTCCCTCCCTCCGTCCCAAATCCTAATAGAAGATGTGATTACTCCTTTTGTGAAGGCATTATATACTGATTACTATTTTGCTGATATTAGTCTGTTTTAATCTTGTGGTTGTCGTCAGCTTTGGGAAATTCTGGTGTGACGTCCTCGAGCCCTCTAAATGTAGGGGAAAGGCCGTTGTTCTCAAACGTGACTAGGCTTGGTTTTGCTGCTGTTGCCCCTGCTTTGAGAAGTGACAAAGCTCATGCTCTGGGTGCGTCTATGGCTTCATCTGGTACACTCAATTTTCCTGTTACCATATGTGAATAAAACCATGTTAGTTTATCTTTTGTGTTGTGAGAGGTGGGTTAACAGTGGGGTGTCGATTAATGTATGAACAGATAATGGAGGTACGTCATCCTCCTCGTTTGCCAACATAATAAGCAGGGGGGGAAAACCTGTTGTTGAAGCCCCCAAGATAAGTGTGGTGGCGGGGGGAAAGAAAGGAAAGAAGCAGAGTCGAGTCCTCCTATCAACAGCTGGTGGTCGTAGGTACTGAATGTCATTGCAACCACAACCTTTGTACATTATCAACATGTATACCTTTAGCAACTCTTTTTCTATTACTTTTTGTATTGAGCTAGAGGAAAGTCTTAATTGTTTATTTCTAGTTATTGTTTGTCCTTTGCTATATTTTAACGCTGAAGGGCAAGTGTGGTTAAAGATAATTTGAGGGTTTGATGTAAACTTGAGGTGTGGTGTTGGTCTTTCATGGAAGTGTGACACATTCAAAGTGTAATGTAATATGAATGTTGTTTTACGGGACGGGAGTGAAGCTGTCCCTTTAAATGGATGACAGTAACGTTTGCAATTGGGATGACATACTTTGCCTAGGCTAAAAGCATCCCCATATGCTTGGGATCATTTTTGGTTGCAATTTGTCTGTCGTTAAACGTTTTTCCCTTTCCAACCTCATCTAAAAGTTGAACCACTCTTGGCCTCTTCTTCCCCGACTCTTCTGTTGAGGTACATATATAAACAAGCCCTTGAGGCTACATGCCCTGGGGTCGTATGAGACTATCTTTTCACTTGTGCACACTCTCTTAGGTCTAGGCTTCTCACACTGCAATAAATTTGCAAACCGCCTCTTCTCCTTCACTCCCTCCTCCCCTGTCGACCCTTCCCTTGACCCAAACTACGCGCAACAATTGCCCACAAAACGTAGATCCTAGCATAGCTATAGACATGGACCCCACAACTTCGACAGCGATTATTACCAGAATTTGGTTGCGGGCAAGGGCTTGTTCACTTCAGATGAGGTCCTCTTTACTGATCCAGCTTCTCAGACGACTGTCACTGAAGGAGAGATAAGATTGAACTGCTCAGCCTTCAATTAACCCTCAAGTTTACCTGCAACATCTCCATATCTACAAGAGTTTGTTAGTAGTTTCTGTTAAAATAAATTCGTTTTCTGTCAGAAAATCTTAAAAATGCAGCTGCTAAAACATATTTCCTTTGATCTAGTAAAATGTTACCAGTATCTCTATAGCTCAATAAACAAGATATATTTCAGATACTATCAATAAATACAATCAACATTATACCAAAAATCAATAGAATAAACTGATATGGATCAAACAAATTTTCAAACCAAGTCTAATTTTCTCAAAATTGGTGAGGAAAAACACACAAAACTCAACATTCAACAAGTACCCTGAGGGCTGCTCGTTTTCATGTTTGTTCTCAATTTACTCAAAGAACCTTACTAGGTTGGTTGCAGATTCTTCAAACTTCTTGACAACTTTGCATAAAGATTAGTAATAATCTCAAGTTGTGAAAGTCCACTCTCTGACCAAATCAAGACCGTGATCTCCCATATAGATTGTGGTAGACAACCTTAGTCCGGTACACAAGGATCATACATAAAAA
This sequence comes from Campanula takesimana, assembly GCA_026119855.1. Classification (NCBI taxonomy): domain Eukaryota; kingdom Viridiplantae; phylum Streptophyta; class Magnoliopsida; order Asterales; family Campanulaceae; genus Campanula; species Campanula takesimana. The sequence continues at coordinate 898,692 of JAOWBW010000394.1, read as the reverse complement.
GACAGCAATGATACAGAGTCCAGACATGATCATAGATGTCAGAAAGAAGCAAATGGCCCCTTCACACTTCAATGGTTCATCCAGTTTAACAACATTTAACAACATTGCTCCGATATTTTGTTGGGGATGATGGTGCTGTCGTGCTTGCTTCTCTGCTTCACTGTCATATATACTGCTGGCTATCAGACCTGAAAAGACTAACGAACCTGCAGGGTTTGCGAGAGTGAGAAAGTTGTACAAAGCTCCAAACTTTTTCAACCCAAACAACTCTGAGGCAGCAGCAGGTACAATAGCCCAGTGGGCCCCATATCCAAGCCCGATTAAGAGGGTGCCAATGTACATTGCCCCCGGCCAACCCATGGCAAAGAAGAAGTGTCCGATTGCCATTATGACCTGGGCAACAGCCATGGCTACTGGCCTTGGGTAAGCATAATCCCTGCAAAGCAAGCAACATGACCCGGTCAAATAACCCAAACTAAAACCATTACCAAACCAAAGGCTAAAGATGGAACTTAGAAAAGAGTTCAAAGAAATACATAATGCAAAGGTCTGAAACTTTAGTCCGCCACACAATGGCGGGACCTACATACTATATAACCTATCCCATGTATCTTGCAATCCACATTGTATAAGTTCTTTTCTAACTCAGGCCTATCCATATATTTATGTATATGCATCACCATACATATATATGTAATACGTTTTATGGAATGAGTATATGCAATTTGTACCTGACAATCATTTCGGAGTAGTAACCCCCACCAACACGGCCTAGAAAGTTCCAAATGCTGATCATCGACACAAATATATGTGTATTGTTGTACCCTAAAGACTGGCTCATTTGACCCAAATTATCAATCACGGTCAACCCAGAACCAGATCCCAATAAAAGGGAGAAAAAGATGAGCCAAAAATCGGCCTTGATAAGAGCTTGTGTCAGTGTAAAATCTTCCCCTCTATGAGGCCCCCTACGCCTCTTGACTCTCACTGCTCCTTCTGCAGCAGCTTGGGCTAGCTTATTCTGGAGATGGGCAATCCTCTTTTGCCTCTCCGAAGCGGGAAGCAAGTCCACATCCCTAGGCTTCTCGTCTTCCACCTCACTAAATATTATCTCATTTACATCGTAATTCGATTTTCCACCTTCTTGTTTTGGTTCGGGTAGAAGCGGCTCGTCTGCTTGACCCCTCGACTCCGGGGAGACACTCAACCAAATTGGAATCACAATGGGAATTGCCAAAAGTACAAATAAAATAAGTGTGAAAACTGTGATTACGGTCTGGCTTAACTCAAAAATATCTTCCACAAGCATAACTCCCATCAAATAAGCAGCCAAAATGATACACACGCTATAGATAAATGAGAAACTTATCCCGTCCGTTGATCGGACCTGTCTGTGACCCCCAACTGGCCTGATAATGAACATTAGAGAAATTACCACCATTGATGGCCCTACTGCAACCATAAACACAAGGGAAGCATGATCCGGCGAGTGGATCAATGCGTATACTTGCGTCAATATAGCCCCGCCCAAACCGGCAAATCCTTTTAATATTCCCACAACTGGCCCCCGGCTTTTGGGGAAGTTTTGTACGCCTGAGACTAGTGATGCTGTGTTGAAGTAGGTCTCTCCATTAGTTCCCACAAATATAAGAACACACATCTGCATAATGAAATGAAAACTCCCCCACTAAGTTCAAACAAGCCAAAAGTTTTCAACATTGATAGATAGATAGATATATTAACATGAACCCGAGCTGCCAAATTCTAATACAAATACCTTTAAGATCAAGGTGTGAACATGATAAATGAAATTTTGTCAAGAAGATAAGATTTTCAGAGTTAAACAACATTAACAATGCCAAATATCCATTAGATTTTACAAGCATAAACTGATTATGTATACCATCAATTGCTAGTCAATTCAAATGATTCAAGAAATTCAGATTACACAACTACCAGCAAATTCAAACAAAAGACATCCTAAAATGGATCATAAAACTATCATCAGAACCTAATTCAACAGTATCAATTAAACCAGTCAAATCCAAACCATCAATATCAGATAAAAATCATAAAAAAAAAAATCCTTATCAAACCATGTCTCAACCAATCATACATCTCTACCTCGAATAAGCTCAAGAAAAAGAGAAACCCAGGAAAAGTAATGGAATCAAATTCAGAAATAGAGATGGTTTTAAGGTACTTACAGCCCACAAGGGCAAAGTTGGAACTCTACCGGTAATGATGAGCCAAACCCAACCATAACCAATGAAATTCTGGATAGCTCCGACAAGAAGAATAGCCCACAGAGGAAAAAACTCGGACAAACTTCCGGCCAAGAATCCAACACTGTCCCCAAGGTCCTTTGCCACACCCAACCTCGAAAGTTGTCGTTGATTGTAGTTCAAGGAGCTCTTAATCACCGGGGAAATACTTCCGAACAAATACCCAATTCCGGCACACGATTGTATCCACATTGCAGCCACGAAAACAAGCCATCTGTTGTTGAAAAATGAGACGAACCCACCCGTGATACGAGCCATTTGAAATTGAATTGGCGTCAAAACAGAGCCAATTTTATTTTTTCAGATGTAATTTTTGGTGTTTGAAAATGGGTTTTAAAGATCTGCGAAAAAAGAAGAAAGGGGAAATGGGTGGAAATTTTGAGTGGTGTTTCTGAAATGGGGTTGTTCCACAGCTGTAATGACGATGCCTCTCTCTTTTATCCTGAGCTGAACGCAGAGGTCGGAGTCGGAGCAATGATAATCATGTTGGTGTTGGTGGTGGTGTCGCTATCTTTAGTTTATTTTCAATTTTAACCCTTTATTATATCGTTTCTATAAATTTGCACCATACAAGCAGAAAAATGACTACTTTCTCCCAAAATAACAGCCTAACATACATTTTTCAGTTAAAAAATTTACCCTCTGCCATATCGATTGAGAGTCTGAGTCCGCGTTAAATTGTACACATGTTATATTTTTAGAGTTAGTCTCCTGAAAAACGCGTTTTTTCTAGTGATAAGAAAAACATGTTTTTAAAAAATCGTGCGGTAGCATTCTTGTAAATAATCAAAACTTGTCACACCATCTGGCACTCCTCAACACAATATCTGGACCTTTGTAACAGATCAACTGGTCATCCTAAACATTGTCACTGGCTATCTGTTACTCTCAAAATTTTCTTTCAGATTTTTTTCTCTAGCTATCAGTTTCAAAGGTTCTGCCTATCAGCCTCAAAGGTTCTTTCAAAATTTTTACTGGCTATCAAAAACACTATAACTGACTATCCACAACCTCTTGAGCTTGATATCCAGAAAGTTTGGTGGCCATGACCTTGTTCAAATGTGCTTGAAATCAGTGGCGGACCCAAGATTTTTTTTGAAGGGGGCAAAATAATTTTTATTAGTATAAGGAGGCAAGAAAAAATTTTTGTGTATTTTTTTCTTCTCTAAAAGGGGGGCAAAGTTTAATTAATTGCACTAATCTAATTAAAATTTACAAAAATTGGACTAGTAATTATTTTTATTTTTTTTACAAACGGGAGCCACGGCCCCCTTATGCATGTATGTAGGTCCGCCAGTGCTTGAAATCATATCTAGAATGCTTTATTATTGTTGTCGAGAATGTTTTGAGGTTGATATCCAGAAGGTTTTTTGGCCATGACCTTCAAATGTGCTTGAAAATCATATCCAGAAGGCTTTATATTCATATCCAGACCCGTTTGAGAAGTTTTGATTATTTAAAAAAATGCCACCGCACGTTTTTAAAAGAAGTTCCACATATTTACAAAAATGCCATCACGCGTTTTTCCTAAGAATTGTGATATTTTTAATAATGTTATCCAATTTTAGGTCTTTAGCTCCCCATGCACCTAGTATTTATTCTATCTATTTAAATAAAATGGAATATATAAAAAAATTGTCAAATTGACATTAGAGTTACTTGAACTCTCTTCTTTATAAGACTTAAAAATCGACTTGTCCCTTGTATTCCACAAGGATTTCCAAAAGAATACAGTAGAGATCAATTATGGAAGGCCAAGAGAGTTGCATTGTACTTTGTATACCTAACCATAACCAACTTTTCCTTCGGTACATAGTATAGGAAAAGTTTTTTTATAATTGCTAATAAATGCAACACAGGTATCGTCAACTACATTAAGTAAGCAAAAGTTGTTAAAAATTGATAGTAATATTTGTTCCTGCAATAATATTAATTGTATCTTGTTGTTTTAACTATTACTATTGATATTTTTCACTCCACAACAAGCATTGACAATTGACACACAACACCTCTCAGTCGGATTCGAGCCCACTCCACAGCAAGCACTGGCAATTTTGACACACAGCAGTGACAAATTTCAGCTCATGACTTTTGACTCGACTATCAAGGTTCATTTCTCGTTATCCCGGTTTGACGGTTTCTTTCTGCTCTTTAATCAAAAGGACATGCTGAGGGGTGTTTGTGAAATAAAGAAATATCATGTATGTCAATTATAGGGCTCATAATGAAAAGGGGGTTAACTGTAACTTTCCAATCTCTCTATAGACTCTGGTCTTTACTAAATGGATTTTCGTTTGTGCTTTTCTTAGCCGCATGGACCCACGTAGTGTCAACAGCAGTATAGATTCTTTCTAATCGGACAAAATCCCCTCAAATTGTAAAAATAAGAACTAAGAAAAGCGGCGGTTATTTAAACTTTTTAAAAAATTTATTGATAAACTATTTAGTTGATTAAAATAAATTTTTAATCAATGACAAAAACTTGTATGAGACGGTCTCAGACTGAGACGGATCTCCTTGAGAGATTAAATGGTTTGCCCCCTATGGGTGGGGCGGGGCAAACCCATTTCTTCTCTTGTCAAGATCCGCCTCATGTGTGAGTCCGTCTCACAGAAGATTTCCTCTTTAATCAATTATCGATGTAGCAGAGGTATAAAAAGTTAGAAGTAGATTTATGGTAGCAATAAGTATGTGACGGAGGGAGTAGGTGAATTTGTAATTTCGCAAGTTAGTTGATTTATCGAGATTTTTATTGAATAAACTCGATAGTTTATTTCTACTTCCTAAAAAGTTGATTTAATTCCTTTTTATGTCAATTTTCAGCAATCGTGTGTGATTCAGAGATCATTCACCGGTAATTGTGTGGGATTCAACAGTATTTGATATCACGGATTTACAATTTTTATCCTTTTATCTTTTTATACCTCTGCTACATCGATAACTGATTTAATTCTTTTTTATGTCATTTTTCAGCAATAGTGTGTGATTCAAAGATCATTCACCAGTAAGTGTGTGGAATTCAACAGTATTTGATATCACGGATTTACAATTTTTATCCTTTTATCTTTTTATACCTCTGCTACATCGATAACTGATTAAAAATTTATTTAATAACCTAAATAGTTGATCAATAAAATTTTTAAAAACTTTAAATAACCGGCGCTTTTCTTAGTTCTTATTACAATTTCAGGGGATTGGCATCGAAAAGAAATTAAATCAACTTTTAGGAAGAAGAAATGAACTCTCAAGTTTATTCAATAAAAATCTCAACAAATCAACTAACTTTCGAAATTACAAAATCATCTATTTTTATAAAGCTCCTAAGACTTGAAAATCAAGTAAACTATGTTTAAAAATAACCCTTATATATATGGTAACCTAATAGACTCCTAAAATATTATAAAGAAAGTCATAATCTACTTCTAACTATGAAAATACTACTTATCAAAGAATAGTTTCGAAAATTACAATAATAATAATAATAATAATAATAATAACAATAATAATAATAATAATAATAATAATAATAATAATAATAATAATAATAATAATAATAATAATAATAATAATAATGATAATTAAAGATAAACATCAAATACATTATATTTCTTATACAAATCTTCATCAATTATAAAACTTTTAAAGAGCCTATTAAGTAGCAGAAATAAAGTAGGCTTCTTCTGAGTGTTTCAAACCCATAAAATATTGGGCCTTGGACTCTAGGACCCCTGAGCCCAGATTTAAACTCAAATAAGGACAATTCAGATGGAAAATTCCTCATACACCCCTCACTAGCAAAATAATGTAAGAAGACTAAAATACCCTCATATGTCTTCCCAACCTTACGTTTTTTGTTAAATTCTAGTCAACTCTTATAACTTACACATAATTATCATATAAGAGTTTAAAAAATTACTTTTTGATTTTTTTACAAAAAAATATTTTTTTTTGGTAAAATTTGGTCAAACAGCAGTCAAACTCTTATAACTAACACATAAGAGTCAAAAATTTCACTTTTTCCATACAAAAAAAAAAAAAAAATTTTTTTGTCAAACTTGGTCAAACAGCCGTCAAACTCTTATAACTAACACATAATTATCATATAGGAGTTACAAAAATTACTTTTTTCATTTTTTACAAAAAAATAATATTATTTTTTTATCAAATTTCGTCAAACAACAGTCAAACTCTTATAACTAACACATAAGAGTAAAAAAAAATTTACTCTTCCCATTTTTTTACAAAAAAAATAACAAAACATTTTGGTCAAATTTGGTCAAACAGCAGTTAAACAGCAGTCAAACTCTTATTAGTTACACATAATTATCATATAAGAGTTAAAAAATATATTTTTTTCAATTTTTTACAAAAAAATAATAATTATTTTGCTCGAATTTGGTCAAAGTTGGTCAAACAGCAGTCAAACTCTTATAACTAATACATAATTATCATATAAGAGTTACAAAAATTACTTTTTTCATTTTTTACAAAAAAATAATTTATTTTTTTCAAATTTGGTCAAATTTGGTCAAACAACAGTCAAACTCTTATAACTAACACATAAGAGTCAAAAAAAATTCACTTTTCCCATTTTTTTACAAAAAAAATAACAAATTTTTTTGGTCAAATTTGGTTAAACAACAGTCAAACTCTTATTACTTACACATAATTATCATATAAGAGTTACAAAAAATATTTTTTTCATTTTTTACACGAAATAATATTTTTTTTTTTGGTCAAATTTGGTCAAACAACAGTCAAACTCTTATAACTGACACATAATTAACATAAAAGAGTCAAAAGTCTTATGAACATGTTCATAAGACTAAAGTCTTATTTTAAGCCGTTCCTAAGACTTTGCCCTTATGAATAATAATGTGTATTTTAAGAGCTATTTTTAGTCTCATTAAAACATGTTCATTTGAACCTGTGTTCATAAGACTAAAAGTCTTATTGAAGCTGTTCATAAGACTTTTCAATCTCATTAAAAACATGTTCATTTGTATCAAAATAGGTTCAATAAGACTTTAGTCTTATGATCAGGTTCAGACCATGTTCATGAGACTTTTCAGTCTTGTTCGAGCAAAAAGTCTTATATATTAATAGTGTAGAGTTTTTTTTTTTTTTTTTTTTTTTTTTTTGACAAAGCAAAACTATGACATTGATAAAATAAGGATGAGTGCCATAAAAGCTACATATTCATCTGCATATCAATTTATCCTGTAATTATTTTGATTCATCAAAAATTAAAACCAAGAGCATCAATTGCTTGAAGATATTAATACCAATGCCGGAGAATTTCAATGGTCGGAGTGAATCCTTTAACCAATACTCATACACTGACATAATACTTGAAAACACACATACCAGTGCATTCTTTCTACTCAGAAAAGAGTTGAAATTTAAATGTTATATGCAACAAAACTAAAAAAAAAAGAGAGGCTATATTTCAACTGGATCTAAAGCCGGAGATGAAAAAAATTGAAAAAGGAGAAAAGGAAATTATAAAGTAACTCATCAAAATTACCACACAATGAAACAAACTAAACTGGAGATGAAGGCTGGAGAAGATACTGATGTCGGCCGGAGATGAAGATTGTCAGACGAAGGCCAGAGTGGGGAAGACGACCGGACTGTGTAGATCTGTGATCGGAGAGAGTTAGCGATGTCGATCGGAGGCCTGAAGTTGTCAAACCTGGTTCGCCATAGATGGAGATGTTGGACGTGGTTTCGCCGGAGCCGGATCTTGAGATTTCGAAAAGCTTTGTGCGCCGGAGACGAGGACGACGGATCTACGCAGATCAGAGACGAGGACGAAAATCTACACAAACCGGAGTGGGAGAGGACGAAGACGCCAGCGAATCACGCAAAGGACGGGAAGGTTGTCGGTTTGTTAAGGGGAAGGAGAAGTCGGTGGGCAGGACAGAGATGTGAGAGAGAGTGTGTGTGTGTGTGTGTGTGCGCGCATGAGAGAGATCTGGGCGAGCGTGAGAGGAGGGAGGAGAGAGGAGGGTTTTGTTGGGGTTAGGTGTAGTTTGGGTATGTAGGTGTTATATTTGACCAGTCAAAAGGAAGCTAAATGAAGCTAGGGGTGTGGGTGGAATTTTGATCTCGGGTGAAGCCTTTATCTGGCATTTGGTCTGGGTTAGGGTTTATGTGTAATAAAATCTCGCCCCAGGGGCTCTAGGGGAAAAATTCCTAAAATATCAGTAAAAATTTTCCTTCTCCACCGCAAATTTGAAATCAAATTCATCGTCAACAAATTTTGTCTCTGTGTTTGTCAGAAAAAAGCTTCTTCAGGTAATCCACCCAACTCACTCCCAATTTTACTCGTTTCGAAGGTTAAATCCTCGACTCGTGAATCTTCTTTATGCATAAATAAACCTAATTAATCTCTCCTTCCCTAAAGCCATGTTTACTGGTTTGGTTCATCTTCTCCACTGCCCTCCCCCACTACCGCAGCCTCACCAACTATGAACCCTGCCCCAACATCCCAACTCCTTTCCATCGAATCTCCTTCATATCCAAATCAATTTCATCCCAACTCTTTTTATCCTTGAAGATATATAACTATATATTATCTTGAACGGGACAAATGAGGCTTTAACAAGGCCTTTTAAGGGGATGAAGACTCAATTCTAATATGGTATCAGAGCTGGGCCAAATTTGATGAAGGAGTTGTTTACCCGTGTTGGGTTTGAGCCGAAGGTCACGCCGGCGTTTAATGGTCCACGTGTAGAGCCGAAGGTCATGCCGGCCTACACGTGAGGGGGCATGTTAGAGCCTCATTTGTCCCACATCAACTTGGAGAACATAATTGATTAACTATATAGGTTGGATAACCTCACCCCTTAACAAGGCCTTTTAAGGGGATGAGGACCCAATTCTAATATTTTATGTTTCAAAAAGGTAGAATGGGAAGAGTGACGGAAGTGTCTTGTGTTGATTGTAAAAGTTGGAGATGTTATGCATATTCAATAATTTTACGGGTACAAATAACAACACTTATTCTATATTTTGCTCAATGGCTCGGTGCATGGTGCTTATGTAGCGCATCAGGTTTTCAGGATTAGGTCGTCAGAAATAGTATCAGAGCGGAACCCCGACCATAAGGCTGCGAGCTCGCCTGGGTACGATCTACGTATTGATTTGGGCCACAAACTACAATGATTTGAATAGAAGAGATTATCGAAAAGACGTGGGAGTTTAGTGTGATATTTATAAGCTAATAATATTGCCATTAAGCACCAATAACATCTATAGTCTTTTGAGTGGCATGTGATAAGCCAAGTGGACTCAAGTTGTTTGTTCACAGTGGGCCAATGCGTGGTGATTATGTAGTGGACCGGGTCTCCGGTCTCGGGTCTTTACAATTGAGAGTCGTTTCTTTCTCTCATCTGTTAGTAGTATGTGTTTGTTTGTTTGTCTGTCTGTTGTTTTCTTCGTCTTGAAAATGACAAATCTTGTACTATCTCACAACAAAAAGTGTCATTGTTCTTACTGCACAGTGATGTTTCGTGAATTTTGAGATGTCTGATTGACATTTACTTCTGAACCAAAATTCTCTAGTATGTCTAGTGCTAAGAGCAAAATTTCATCGGGGAGGGGGGTGGTGGTTATATGCAGGATGCAGGTAGTGTCCAAATTTTTCTTGTAGTGAGTTTTGAGCTTCTCAAATTTTTGATTTAAAATGTCATGGTCTTAAAATAAGAGAAAAAACATCTACTCATAATGTTGGTGAACTTTCGACTTTTCTGAAGTGACATTTTTTTTCTGATTTTGAAATAAATTTAATTTTGTCGTTTACTAAAAAATATAAGATGCTTGGATCCATCCGAACTAGCCTTCATGAATTTGATTTACTCATATAAATTCACTCTATCCCAATCTTAAAAAAAAAAATAGTTTCATATTTCAGTTGTGATTGAAAAATTGTCTAATATTTTAGGTTAACTATTTTAATAAGGAAAAATTTCCCAAAAGTCCTCTAAACAAGACAAATTTCGTAAGTAGGACAAATATTTAATTTAATTTTCCTCGGGTACACTAGCTGGATCATTTATTGCTCTTAGGTCCCTCGATTTTTTTAATGAAATACAGTAATCCCGAAATTACCCCTCCCACCTAACCTTAAAACATGTAATCCCCCCCCCCCTCGCTCATTTGCGTTGCTTTTTTGTTCTCTTTAAAAAAAAACCCAATCCCTTCTCTTCCCAAACCCTAGCTCCCGTCTCTCTCTCTCTTCTTCTTCTTCTCCGATAACAAATCCGGCAAGGCTCCGATGACTTCAATCTCCCCTCTATCTTCTCCAGATCTGGACGACCTCCATGGTGGTGGATGTGCTTTTGGCGGAAGATGCGTAGAGGTAATTGGGGATGAGTGATTGAAAACCAAAAGGTTTAACTAATATTGCAATTCAATTTTTTATTAAATAAAAGCTTATTTTCAGAATACAACTTGAGGCCTGTTTTATATTGCCCATAAAACTTGAAAAACAATCCTAAACCTTCTAGGAATAACCCTAACCTATATGGTAACATAATAGGACTTAAAAATAGCAAAATAACTCCTAATCTTACTCTAAAACATACTTTAAATGACCCATCAAAATTAATGACGAAAATACTAATAAAAATACTAATTAAAACTAAACTAATAATAAAATACCAATATAATTGTAACATGTGATATAATTATATTCCCGTATTGCATCATTCACCACCGCTTCAAAAGAACTCGTCCTCGAGTTCGTTCTTGAAATTTGAAAGCGTCCACTCCACTTGAATAAATACTTGGAATAAACATATGCTTGTCCGCGCAGTAAGAAATCCGGTACTGCTGCACCCGGTAGGAAATAAGACAACCGTTGAACACCGCATTGAAAATAATTAACCTTCCAGGCGGATTGCCGAGCACGGTCGTGCCCTTGATATGGCATGGTCATGCCAAGCAATTCGAGCTCTTTTTCTTGAATAAATACTTGGAATAAACAAATGCTAAGTACAAGGACCATACAATTATAATATTTGATATAATCAAATACTAATTAAACCCGAAATCAATTCTTGATTTCGGATTTGGTTTTCAACATACCAACTGATGTAAACGCAGCGGAATAGTAACAAGAATTGATCTACGAACAATTCTTCTGCAAGGATTAATGAATCCCAAACAAGAAATCAACAAGAAATCTTGAAAACCAAAAGGTTTAACTAATATTGCAATTGCAATTCAATTTTTATTAAATAAAAGCTTATTTTCGGAATACAACTTGAGGCCTATTTTATAGTGCCCATAAAACTTGAAAAACAATCCTAAACCTTTTAGGAATAACCCTAACCTATATGGTAACATAATAGGACTTAAAAATAGCAAAATAACTCCTAATCCTACTCTAAAACCTACTTTAAATGACCTATCAAAAATAATAACGAAAATAACAAATAAAAATACTAATTAATCCCAATTAATAATAAAATACCAATATGATTATAATATTTGGTATAATCATATACTCGTATTGCATCATTCACCACCGCTTCAAAAGAACTCGTCCTCGAGTTCGTTCTTGAATCTTGAAATCGTCTACTCCACTTGAAGAGATATTTTGAATAAACTCGTTCTTTTCTGATCGTCAAGAAATTTTCCACTCCCGCACAAGGTAGGAAATAGGACAAACTTGCAACACCATCGACGTCACAATTTTCTGTCACAACTCCCCTTTGTTCAGCCAAAAATTGGACTTGCAGTGACCAAAACATTCCAGGTCCGGCGGGTCAAGAACCAGGTGCGGGCGGACCGACCCATCTGGTCCGGGCGGGTGTGTAGCAGGGAGCGGTCGGACCAAGGCACTAGGTGTGGCCGGAGCTTGTCCAAGGTCCGGGCGGATGTGTGTTGGTTCCAGGGAGGGCTGGGCTTGTTCCTGGCTTGCGTTTTGTGCGGGGCTAGGGATTGCTATTTTGCTTCCTGCATCTGTCGCATCCAACCGCCAATCCTCACATTCTGCCGTCACCACCACTTCAAAAAGTGGCTCATCGGATTTCGGTTTGGAAGTAATCTCTCCACCCACGGGAAAATTATTACCAACCGTATTGCTTACGACATCTTCAATCAAAGTTATTGGTGCTTCCAAGTCACGAACCTTCTTAGTCCACCAAATTTCTTGAGCAACCCATTGTTTGAAAAATATAGAGTCATAGATTTGCATGTGTTGAACATACTCAACCATGAATCTAGCATGATCCAAACTATTGTTGTTGGTGAAAGAATCTAGAATATTTCGTGCCTCGTATTTTCCTTCATGAACTGATGGAATATCCGCCTGAATATGAGGTTTTTGTGCCACCGGAGGAGCTCCCATGTCCTCTCCACCATCATTAGCTCGAAATCCCCTTCTAACCGGTTCATCATGATGGAGGTTATCCCCACGAGGATCATGTTGGTTATTCGGGTTGCCACTACCGCCACCAACTCGCAATCCCGCCAAGGCCGCTAATAATTGGGTATGTTGTTCGCGTCGGAGAGCTAAAGCCTCCTGTGCATAACGCTATGAACGTTCCCTAGATTCGCGATCTTGAGTTGCTATGCGCTCTAGGATAGTTGCAAGAGTGGAATGAATGGCTCCGTCGTCTCCACCGGAATTGGTCATCGTTCAAGGATCGTTCCCTCTGATACCAACTGATGTAAACGCAGCGGAATAGTTAACAAGAATTGATCTACGAACAATTCTTCTGCAAGGATTAAGGAATCCCAAACAAGAAATCAACAAGAAATCTTGAAAACCAAAAGCTTTAACTAATATTGCAATTGCAATTCAATTTTTTATTAAATAAAAGCTTATTTTCAGAATACAACTTGAGGCCTATTTTATAGTACCCATAAAACTTAAAAAACAATCCTAAACCTTCTAGGAACAACCCTAACCTATATGGTAACATAATAGGACTTAAAAATAGCAAATAACTCCTAATCCTACTCTAAAACATACTTTAAATGACCCATCAAAATTAATGACGAAAATACTAATAAAAATACTAATTAAAACTAAACTAATAATAAAATACCAATATAATTATAACATGTGATATAATTATATTCCCGTATTGCATCAGAGAGAGAGATCGGAGGGGCAAGTCAATCGACCTCACAATTTTTCTCTCAGTGTCCAAATAGCTAATGAAACTGAAAGGAGAAATGGGAAAGCACGCTCGTACCCCGTTCCGTTCTTGAACGGGATCTAAAACGGGGTGTTTGGTCAAGTCATGCGTATCAACACGACGTTTTGATCCCCATACGTTCTTGAATTGAGTCATGAATTTGAACGCTACAAAATGTAGCATCTGCCCAAACGGCACCCACGAAACTGAGCATACAAATGATATGGACCAAAATAACCATTGTTTGATCTGTTTAGATAGAGAGAACGGCATGACAAGAAGCAATTTGGTTTTTAGATCTGTGTTTGAAGGAGGTGGCTTTCAGATCTGTTTATAGTGCAAAGAACAAAAGTGGGGAAAAGGGAGAAAGAAATTGGAAGATGAAGTATTAAATAAGATACCTGATAATCCAATACATGAATGGGAAGAAAAGTATTGAGATTTTACCCTGAAACGGAAGGAAGGAAGAAGAGACTGATAGAAGGGAAAGGAGGAGGGGTTGGTGAGCATGGGAAAGTGTTGCTGACTTGCTGATAAAAGAAGAGAGAAGGAGGAGATTAGAGGACAGTGGAATTTTGGATATATATATTTTTTTTGTTTTACTTTTTATCACAAAGATTGAACAGCTGAATAGTCAAATGCATTATGTTAAAAAATACTACTGTTTGAAAATCTTTATTCAATGAATGTCATTTTATTTTATTTTTTTAACAAATGAATGTCATTTTTGGGTAATTTGTTTTGTACTAAATTCTCTTGACCAGAATGTTAAGAATCTGACATCATCGTCAGAAACTTGGGACTAGAATCAAATAAAAAGCTTATGATCGTTGTAGATACCCCGGGGAAAACACAACTTGGCTAAAGCGGTGAATTATCCTAGGATGTCTAATTGTGTTTTAGAGTCGCCACCCACGTTTTTGAGGAACGTAAGAAAACCTAATGTTTATGAGCCTAAGTTTGATTTACGAAAACAGAGATTCTTTGGGATGAAGGGTTCGGGGGTTAGGTTACGAAATGGGAAGTACTTAAACACCCATTTCGCCCGAGCAATGTCGGTCTTGTTTGCCCATAATCCACTTTAAAGATAAATGTGTTCTTCCAATTTAAATAATGATAAAAAGGGTTTTAAAAGGGGTTTTATTGTTTAGAATGTAGGGAGATAACTCCTAGGCCAATTCAATGTAATGAAAGAGCCATTGGTGTCATGTCCCAAGTGGTTTTGGGTGATTGCACATTGATTGAAAAAAAAGAAGAAGAAGAAGAAGAAGAATATTAAGAGATAAAGTAGAAGAGAATTGTACCTATAGTAATCTTCAAAGACAACCTTTTGAGAAGGTATATAATACTTGTGAAAGAATGTGATGCCAAAGCTTAATGGAAGATCTTGGAATTTCAGGTTCAAGGTCCCCCTCCAATGATGGATTGTAGGGGTTTTTATAGTTGAAAATGTGTGTTTTTTTGAAGCCAAACGGAGTCTCCAAGAAATATTTCCCGGGCAAAATCATGTATAATGAGCAAGGGAGAGATTCTTGGGCAGAATCTGTAATTGACACACCCCAGAAGCGCGCGTATCCAACCTAGGCGGCGGAAGGCGCGCGCGTCTGACCTCAAGGGGCGGAGGCGCGCGACTCTGAAAGGCAAATTTTGACAGAATGGACTAGAAAGTTAGAACTGTTATTCAGTTTAGTCCCTGGACTTAACGGAGCCCGTCTGGAAGTTAACCAAAGTAACAGAAACTAACAGAAAACACTTAAAAGAGGGAGAAACACAAAATCAACTGTGCAATCGGGGTGAGAGGTCCAAGGCGGGGTGTCTACAATCGTTAATTGAATTTTTTGAACAATCATTTTTTAATATTTTTTCTCTAAGATAACCACAATGTATATTTTGGTATAAGGGTAAAAATGTCACAATGAATAAACATTTTAATTCTATATTAGCATTTTAAGATGATGCACCAAACATATTTACAGAAAAAATGTTCCGTTGAAGAAAGCTCCCTTTCAAAAATAGCTCTGTTTATAAACTCTCCATTTGTAAAACTGTGTACAAGACATGGTTCTCATTGTTTTTTAGGTATGTGATAGGGCTCTCAGTGTTTTTATAGGCCTGTGACATGTCTATCAGTGTTTTTATAGGTCTGAGACATGGATCTCAGTATTTTTATAGGTATAGGACATGTCTCTTAGTGTTTTTATAGGTCTATGACATGGCTCTCAGTGTTTTTATAGGTATATGACAATTTTCTTAGTGTTTTTTGTAGGTCTAAGACATGACTCTCAGAGTTTTTAAAGGTTTGTGACATGGCTCTCAGTTTTTTTTTATAGATTTTTAATATGCTTCTAAGTGTTTTTATATGATTGGGACACGTCTCTCAGTTTTTTATAGGTTTATGAGATGACTCTCAGTGTTTGTATAAGTATGTGGTATGTCTCTCTGTGTTTTTATAGGTTTGAGACATGAATCTCACAATAGTGTTAGGTATGTGACCACGCTCTCAGTGTTTTGATAAGTATGTGACATGGCTCTCGGTGTTTTTATAGGTCTGTGATATGACTCCCTGTGTTATAGGTATATGACATGTCTCTTAGTGTTTTTATATGTTTGTGATTTTTATAGGTGTGTGACATGTCTCTTAGTGTTTCTATAGGTTTGTGGTATGACTCTCGGTGTTTTTATAGGTATGTGACATGGTTTCAGTGTTTTTTTTATAGTTATGTGGCATGTCTCTCAGTGTTCTTATAGGTCTGTGATATGGTTCTCAATGTTTTCATAGGTTTTTGACATGACTTTCAATATTTTTATTGGTCTACGACATGGCTCTCAATGGCTTTATGGGTCTCTGACATGGCTCTCAGTGTTTTTAGAGGTCTCTAACATGGCTCTTAGTGTTTTTATAAGTCTGAGACATGGATCTGAGTGTTTTTATAGGTCTGTAACATGGCTCTCAATATTTTTATAGGTTTGTGACATGGATTTCTGTGTTTTTATAGGTCTGTGACAAGGCTCTCAGTGTTTTTATATGTCTGTGACATGGCTTTCCTTGTTTTTATAGGTCTGTGACATGGCTCTCAGTGTTTTTATTGGTCTGAGATATGTCTCTCAGTGATTTTATAGGTGTGTGACATGTCTCTCAATGTTTTTAAAGGTCTGAGACATGGATCTCAGTGTTTATAGGTATAGGACATGTCTCTCAGTGTTTTTGTAGGTCTGTGATATGACTCTCAGTGTTTTTATGGGTTTGGGACATGGCTCTTAGTGTTTTTATAGGTATGTGATACGTTTCTAAGTGTTTTTATGGGTATGTGACACGTCTCTCAGTGTTTTTATATGTATATGACATGGCTCTCAGTGTTTTTACATGTTTGTGACATGGCTCTCAGTGTTTTTATAGGTCTGGGACATGGCTCTCAGTGTTTTTATAGGTATGTGATATGTTTCTAACTGTTTTAATCGGTTTGTGACATGTCTCTCATTGTTTTTATAGGTATGTGACGCGGCTCTAAGTGTTTCTATAGGTCTGAGATATGTCTCTCAGTGTTTTTATAGGTCTGAGACACGTGTCTCAGTATTTTTTTAGGTCTGTGACATGTGTCTCAGTGTTTTTATAGGTATGTGACATGTTAGTGTTTTGATAGGTCTGCGACATGTATCTCAATGTTTTTATAGGCCTGAGACATGTATCTCTGTATTTTTATAGGTATGCGACATGTCTCTCAGTGTTTTTATAGGTATGGGACATGTCTCTCAGTGTTTTTATGGGTCTGCGACATGTCTCTCAGTGTTTTTATAGGTATACGGCATGACTCTCAGTGTTTTTATAGGTATGAGACATGTCTCTCAGTGTTTTTATAGGTTTGCGACATGTATGTCAGTGTTTTTATAGGTATGCGACATGGCTCTCAATGTTTTTATAGGTATACGACATGTCTCTTAATGTTATAATAGGTATGTGATTTTGTTGTCAGTGTTTTTGTATGTCTGTGACATGACTCTCAGTGTTTTTTTAGATTTGGGACATGGCTCTCAATGTTTTTATTGGCCTGTGATATGTTTCTAAGTATTTATGGGTCTGTGATATGGTTGTGGGTGTTTTTATAAGTTTGTGATAGTGTTCTAAGTGTTTTTATATGTATATGATATTGTTCTAAGTGTTTTTATACGTCTGTGATATATCTCTAATTGTTTTTATAGGTTTGTGGTATGACTTTCAGTGTTTTTATAGGTATATGGAATGCAAAGTGAATTCATTATTTTAATTTTTTTGTTACTCCACTTAGGAAGGTAGGAAATAGTGGCAAATACTCATATGCGACGGTCGCACGCTGTGCGACGAGCCGTCTCATGAGTATTTGTTCCGTTGCTTCTTGCATCCACCTGCTCCGCTACAGCCGACCGCCGGATCCAGCCTTCCCACTTTCCAGATCGCGACACGTGTCACCCTTTTAAAAACAAAACCCCTAATAACTTTAAAATGCTATATCTTGAGATTTATAAGTCGGATTTTTTTTTAAAAAAAATACCGTTGTGTTCGTCTCGACGAGACTAATAAAACTACATAGGTCATTATATGGTTTGATTTTTTTTTATAAAAAAAACATATTTTTTAATACACAAAAAAATAAGCTGCTCGTCAACTAATATGTAACACTCTTTTCTAATAAACGTATCAGTTTCATCTTTACAAAGTAACACTTTTACTGTCAAATGTAACAACATTTTTGCAAAAAAATATAAATAGCTTTGAATTGTTTTTGTGGTTAGAAAAAGTGTTACGTTCTCAATAAAAACTGTTACATTTAAGAATATAAACTGTTACAATTGAGAAAAAAAAATATATTCATTTTTTATAAAATGTAACATTAGTTTAGTTTGTCAATCTTTTATTAATTTTGAAAAAAAAAGTGTTACATTTGAAAAAAAGAGTGTTACATTCCTTTATAAAAAGTGTGACATTAGTTTAGTTGTCAATATTTATGTTATCTTTAATCTATTGCAGCAAAATTGTGGTACATTTTGAAAAAAAAGTGTTACATTTGAAGAAAAAAAAGTGTTACATTTCGGTATAAAAAGTGTTACTTTTGTTGGCGAGGAAAAATAAAGTGTGGAGGCAAAAAAAAAAAAAATCTCAAAAAATCTCAAAAAATAATAATAAAATGGCTCGGCTCCTTGCGAGCCGTCGCACGCTGTGCGGCGGCGGCACAAGAGACTGCCCCGGAAACAGTAGTGTTCAACGTGTCTAACACTACTACATAGTGGATGTTTAGTATGCCACCTGTCCTATGCGTGTCCTACTCATTTTAAAATTGTCCACTATGATAACCGTTGGGCAGTCTGCATATCGGTAAATTCACTCTTTTCCAAATAATATACTACGTATTCAAAGATAAATTATGCTATTGGTTTGCAATTTGGTGAAAACGGTTCATTAATTTCAAATTTTAAACTACAACCCATTCACACTGTCTACAAATACATAAGGGGGTACACAATTTCTCCTCCGCAGTTCTCTCTAAATTTACTTAGTCAATCAAAATGGCACCTCTTTGTAAGCTGTTTCGTCAACTTGAACCTGCAAACATTAACCAAGTTGTGAAGGTTCGATTGGTACGTTTGTACCCGTTTACTGTGGCTGATGATGCCTCCAATGTCTACAATTTCAATGTTGTCTAGGGTGGAAGGCTTCATGCTTCAATAAGGAGGAACTTCATTCCCAGATTTGAACACACATTGAGAGAAGAGCACCTCTATCTAATCAAGAATTTTGTGCTCGTTTGAAAACTACTGTAACACGTAGGGGGAGGTAAATGAAAATTGAATACCGTAAAAGAAAAGTTAGAGGGGGATGTTTGCAATTATCCATTTCTAAAACCCCGTTAGGGTACTTGTTGTTATAGGAAAAGGCTCCCCAATTCCCAAGGGCCCATTGTTAGCGTAAGATTGCAGCGGCACTTACAAACACACACACAGAGAGAGAAGTTAACGCCGAGAAGAAGTGACAGACGGCGCCATGGATCCCGACGCTCTGGCCAAAGCATTCGTGGAACACTACTACTCGACCTTCGATACAAATCGGGCAGCCTTAGCTGGGTTGTACCAAGATGGATCGATGCTTACTTTCGAGGGTCAAAAGATCCAAGGCGCTCAGAACATAGTCGGGAAGCTCACCAGCCTCCCTTTCCAGCAGTGCAAGCATCACATCTCTACTGTCGATTGCCAACCTTCTGGTCCTGCTAATGGTATGCTTGTCTTTGTTAGCGGCAATCTCCAACTTGAGGGCGAACAACATCAACTCAAGTTCAGTCAGGTATACTCTATTTTACAATCCACCTTCTTTTTGTTGTTGTTGATAATTTGTGTTGTTGTTGTTGTTGTTGTTGTGTGTTATGTTTTGTTTGGTATCGATGTGATGGGTGGGAGAACAGATCGGACTGGCTATGATTTTGAATTTCCTATTTGGTATACTAAATTTGTGGGATGTGTTCATCCATTTGATTTTATGATATAACATATGTCGTGGTTTTATTGATTTTTCTGATAGATTAGTTGCCTGATTGATCTCATTAGTGGTAATGATTTTCAATCCGGTATTTCATAGAAAGCCTCAGCCATGTATATATATGAGTTTTAAATATGATTTTTGTTATTGCTATGCTAAATTTGTGGCATGTGCTATGTGTACTCAATTGATGTTACGGTAGATGTTGTATGGTGCTATTTGATTAAACTGATTATTGGTTATGATTTCTGTTGCCTTAAATGCATTCTTTTATGCTTAGTTTTACTATTTTTCATGATTCATTTGCTTAATTAGTGTGATTTGCTATGTGTTTTAGATCAATATAATTCTAGATAGATTATGGGGCTTTTGATTTTTCTTAAAGATGCTAATCAGTGGATGGATTTGAGGGGGACAAAGTGGCATGAAGATTTAGTCTAAGTTATATTTTGATGCCTTGGATTGGATACTTAGTTGGGATTTCTAATATTTGTCACATTTTTGTCTACGATACTCATTTTTTAACTCCTATGTTTAAGGTGGCAGTTGGTAGCGAGTAGAGTTTTCAGTAATTATAAGAAGCCGAGCTTGTTTGTGTCTTGCAAATCATATACTCCCCCAATCCCATTTATATTGTTCACATTTCTATTTTTAGATAATTAGATGTCCCAATTCTTTTGTCCATTTAGAAGTTGATGCAAGTTATGAGATATTTTCCCATTATGACTTTTGTTATTCCTTTTTGGATATTGGCAATGTAAATCTCATTTTTGAAGAAGGGTTTGAATGAAAATGCAAAATTAAACGAGGCAATCATTATGGTTTCTTAAACGAAGATATATAAGTGGCCAATATAAATGGGACAAAGGGAGTAAGATGCGTGAGGCCTTAGTGGCATTTTCTGCCTTTAAGTGTCTATGTTTTAGCATGATATGCAAGAAATAAATTTATGGGCATAATGCGTTAGGATGTGGATTACTATGTAACACTACGGAAGAAATAGTTGCATCCTATTAAATGTTAACTTCATGTCTTGTAAGCACACAATATAAGCTATGCTGCAATATGGACATTGAAGCTGTGGTACGTGGTTTTGAAGGAAGGGTGGGATTACTAACGACTTGGAGATTTGAGTACCTCCTTTATGGCGTTAAGAGGTGGGTATCAACCTGTAGAGGTTCATTTATTATATTAATAGTTCCATTGAAAAATTTGAAATATTTAGTTGCCCTTTTTATTTGGCATTGCCTGAGTTCTCACTTGTAATCGTTACAGTACCCTTTTTTATGGAGGGGATGGTGTTCAAAACTTATTTTGATGGGAAAAATGGGTGTGATTTGTGCTCATTTGTTCAATTAAGATGATAAGGGGAGAGACTAGAGAGATAGAGAGAGAGGGAGGGAGGGAGGGAGGGAGGGAGAGAGAGAGACGGCCGATGAATTTGTCACATTGTTCAAAATTTCTACCAGTCGCATGATTTCGAATTTGCAAATGTCAGTTACTGATATACTCCCTCCGTCCCAAAACAACTTGCACCATTTTTCTCCGACACTGGAATTAGGAGAGATTATATATACTTAAAAGTATTGTGAGTGGAAAAGTGATTGTGAGTATGATGATTTGAGAGTGTGACCCTTAATTTAAGTGTGTGAGTATGACAAGTGGGGTAGGATGAATAATGAAAGAATAAAAGCTAGACATTTTAGGAAAGTTGGACTTACTAATGGGCCACCCAAAAAGGAAATTAGTGCAAGTTGTTTTGGGACGGAAGGAGTACTTGACAATATATTTGACCTTCTTGAACTTACAACTCCTTAGATAGTGAAATAACGTAGTGTTGATACACCATGACCAAGAGGCTGTGCACTAAAAGATACTAAGATGCTCCCTCTACCTGGAACGTGTATTTTTCATACTTCTCAAGTTGAGATTATATGCCAATTATTAGAGGATTGTCCCTATATTTTGACGGAATTCCTACTCCCTTGAGAAATCTTAGTTTGCGCTTAAACCTCCAAATGTACTTCATTCATGAATGTGCATGTAATGAAATTCAGCTTTTACTTAATTACAACTTCTTTCCACTCATTATTCTCTACCCCACTTTCTCACTCCTGCTTCACTTTTCGTATTCACAACACCCACTCCACTAACACTTTTTCCTTAATCCCCGTGCCCAACCCAAAAATCCTAATTCGGGTGGGACGGAGGGAGTACTAAGAAAATTGAACGTACAAACAAGTAGTGAGAAAATGAAAAAAAGAAAAAGAACGGAGAAATCAGGTTTAAAGCATCACAAAGAAGGTTTCTAATCTGCTGCATGTCGGTAATCTGTGTTACCCGGACTTGGCAATTTTGCGATCATACCAGTGTCGACACGACACCGACACTGGTATGAAATCTGGCGCGGATACGGCTTACAACCTCGGACACGGCAGAGAGAAGGAAAGGGCAAAAAAACGCATTACGCAAGAGCAAAAACCTCACCTTTTAATTGTCGTCGGCTAATGGGTTTTTTCCGACTTAGCTAAACCCGTCAATTGTTGTCGGGAGTCTTCAATTTCTTCGCTAGACTTCAATTACGACTTCTCAGACGCCGACTTATCTCTAGAAAAAATGGATCGTACAACCCTTTTAAGAATAAAAGGGTGTGTGTAACCAAACCCTCAATTTTTTTTAACCAAACCCATCTATTGTACACCCTTTTTTAGGAATAAAAGTGGGTGTGTTTAAACAATTTGAAAGTGTATATAGCAGATTTCTAAAAAAATCAGCATTTTTTATAATGAGTTGATTTGCAATCCTTTTTAAAACCAATTTCCTATTCCTTTTTTAAAACCCGTTTCCTATTCCTATGTTTACCTTAGCTTTTTTTATATATATACATACACATATTATATTTGCTATTACCGTATCCCGTACCTGTGTCCAAATTTAGGACGGTGTCCCGGTGTCCAAAATTATTAAGAAAATTGTATCCGACACTAGGATCCGTATCCGTGTCGGATCCTCGATACCGTGTCCAGGTAACATAGTCGGTAATAGCCATGCCCAGAAAAGCACCCCTGCACTGAAACCCTAGGACAAGTAAAGAAAACCAGTCTATCCCACAGAAGACTGTCAAGCACTAGTCCCAGAAAAACTGTGACTTCAAAGGATATTGAAAACATCAGCTTCCATTATGTCTTCTCATGCCTCCCTCCATCAAGACCTCTAAAACGAATTAGTAGAAAGGAGGTGCTGTAGCAGGACTAACACACTCCTAAAGAACACCCACCCGAGCGTGCCAAAGAAATATTGAGTGGAGGCAATTTTTCGTCTGTTTTAGTATATGTATGGAAAAGGGTGTTTGTATTAAGCATACTTACACCTCGCGGTCCACATAGGACCAAAGCGATTTGGATCTTGCTAATTGAGCCACAAAAAGATATATACTAACCTTCTAAGACTCAAGGATGCAGTACCCTACGCATGGGAATGTTTGCATGATTTCTCCCAAAACCATAGATTGCTAAAATATTGTACATTCGTGTTTTGCCTGATACAAGTGTATTGAACTTACAGTTCTGTTTTTGTAGTTAATTGATAATTGAGAAAGTGATTTAGTCATGACTAGTGTAATGAGCTCTTTTACAAGAAAGTAACTGACAGAGTTGTTTGCATGATTCACATTATGATGAATAATCTTGTTTTGATTTATATGGTAGTATGGTACTATTTTAGAAAAGTATCAATTCTGATCACCTAACCTAATGTGATACTACCTCTGTCCCGGAATAAATGTTGCCGCTTTTTGTACGTTAGCACAAAGGAACCTTGAGCGATAAATTTAGGTTGATTTAATTATCCTAATAAAATTATAGAACTTGTTATTTTTTTTTAAAATTGGGTTTTTTTATTAATTGATAATGCCTTAAAGGCTACAACTGGGCCTATATATAGGCTAACACAAATGCCATGAAGGCTACAACTAGGCTTATAAATAGGCTAACACAAATCTCCCTAACGGGATTCGAACTTGTGACCTCCACATGGGAAGCTAGCACTGGATACCGCTTGAGCTGGAGCTCTTTGGTATAGAACTTGTTATTGATACACCAATATAAATACTATCAACAACAATTTTTAAATTTTCATTAGGATAATTCAATTAACTTAAATTTATTGCTCAAAGTTCCTTCGTACGAACTTACAAAAATCGGCGACATTTATTTCGGGATAGAGCTAGTACTAAATAATTGCAGATAAACTATGACATTTTGAAATCACATTATTGAAAAGAATAATACTAGGGGCACAAAAAAGTCGCAAAAACTTGATCACAAAATTCTAGGTGTAATGATGTTATTGGTGTTTTTAATTAGAGTGTGGCGGGTCCATTATCGATGCAACCAATAATATATCGCCACCTCATTTTGTGAGCAAGATTTTGTGATCTAATTTTGTGCCCCTAGCATTGCTCGATTGAAAAAGCTATACAATCGTCTACCTCTTCAACCGTCCAGAAATTAGCATTTAGGGACAACCCCCTCCCCTCACGGCCCCGAGAAATGGACCCTCATTGATGGAGGATTGAGGGAGTAATGTATACTGCACGTCTTCGTTGACCCCTCCACGTTTGGTATTCTCTCACTTTATTGCTTATGCAGTTTGGTGCAATGTATGAAAGTGTATGGTACTAGTTACGTTTATCTGTGGTGTACCATGTACTAAAGTGTAGGGATTTTTATTGTTTGCGATGCAACCTAAGAGGTTGAGCGCATTTCAGTTGTGCATACAGTATACTGTTTCTTTAACTTCATTTGTAAACAGGTTTGAGTGTTTTTTTGGACAGTATGAAAATCCTATACGGTGGCTGTGTGAGGATTTATACACTTTTTAACTATTTAGTCCATCATTTAACGTATGGAGTTTTGAAGATATGATTTTTACCTTGTGCTTGTTTGTGTGCTCCTTTTTTACAGATGTTTCATTTGATGCCAACAGCACAAGGAAGTTTCTACGTGTTCAATGACATATTCCGCCTGAATTATGCATGAAGAAGACAAGGAATCATTCAGCATTAAGTAATGAAATCAGGTTGCCAAATAGTATGCAGTTACTTTTAGGAGTTGAATGGCAATGAAACAATTTCTCCAAGTTGGTTTTTTTTTTTTTTTGTGTGTGTGTGTGTGTTGTCTATTGATGATTACATAATTGGTGTGTTCATGGATGGAAAATGAGGGATTGAACTCATAGGGAGGGAGGGCATAATGTGCTGAAATTCCTTTGCTATTGCGTAAATTTTCTCCGTTTAAGTTGGATGCATATCTGCGAACAGGTTTCATTAGTAGAGCTGCCTTAAAACACCTTATTTTTGTCCAATTATCTTAAACAAATATCCCTCACTTTAGATATATAAAGATTAAAGATGATACAACTGAAGGAGATTCCAGTAGATAGTTATTAAGCATTAGATGCCGAGTAGAACAAGAGGGGGGGGGGGGGGGGGATGTGCACGAACATATAGAGGGAATGGTGGTCTGGTTTTAATGTTCATGAAATCGAGGGGTCTTTCTTTCCTGGGCATTGGACCCGGAACCGCTTCCCCAAGTTAACTCCACCTCTCCACCCAATAGCTCCGATCAAAGCCATATAGGCGAGCGGTTTGGGTGTGCAGCTAAGATGATTTCAATTTTTTGTAGGTCCCACCTAGTTCGGACACATCTCAATCGGTGGGTGGAGCTAAAATGAGGTGGCTCCAATTGGAACCATTGGGTGGAGCTAAGTAGGGGTGTAGCGGTTCGAAATCCGATTTTGAGTTATGAAGAATGAGAAAAGGTAGTTTGGATAAAGAGTGAGAAAAAAAACAAGCTTCTTTGTGAAAATAAAATAAAGGTGGTTAAGACCGAAAATTTAAAATACGATGGTTAAAATAAAAAAAAAGCCTTCAAATGAATGCTTATTTAAAGTACGATTGTTGGTTAAAATTGCAAAAACAAAACAAAGGTTGTTAAGACGGAAGCTTCATCAAATCAAAGTACTCCTTCCGTCTCATTTGAAACTTCACTATTTTGGTGATGACACACAAATTAAGAAAAGTTATAAGTGTAATAAGGGTTGTGAGAGGGAAGAAGTTAGTGAGTATGACAAGTGGGGCTTACAATTTAAATATGTATGGGGAAAGTTAGTGGGTATGACAAGTGGGCTCCATAATTTAAGTATGTGAGAGGAAGAAGTGAGTGGATATGACAAATGAGGCCTATATTTCTTACCATTTTAAAAAAGGATGAAGTTTTTTTAACGGGATATCCATTTGGGTAAAAAGTGAAGCTTCAAATGGGCATTTGGGTAAAAGGTGAAACTTCAAATTGGACGGATGAGAGAGTATTAATGTTAAAAAAGTGAATAGGCCCCACTCTCTCTCGTACCACAACACTTATTACGCATGTGGGGTGGCCCCACCAAGCTTCTTGTGCTTGAAAGAAAATCCAGAATCTCGAAGTGTCCTTTGTGCCTTTATCTAGCTCCGGTGGGTTCCTCCTTTCCCTTCCCTTCCAGCGTTGTCCAAAAGCTACTTTGTTCTTCTCTTTCCCCTCTCCTCTCCTCTTATTAAACCTCAAAAAGCTTAGTTAACAATGGCGGACTGGGGGCCAGTGATAATCGGAGTGGTGCTGTTCGTTCTGTTGCAGCCGGGGCTGCTGTTTCAGCTACCCGGAAATGGGAGACAAGTGGAATTCGGAAGCATGAAGACAAACGGCAAGGCCATCGCTGTTCATACTCTCATCTTCTTCGCTCTCTACGCCATTCTCGTCCTCGCCGTCCACATCCACATTTACACCGGTTAATTTTGTTTCAGATCCCATCTATATACTAGTATCTGTTTCTGTAATCTGGCCTATAATTAATGGAGCACTTATTATGATTATATGTCAATTGTTTCTTCTGAATCGTTGAATTTTGCTGTGAGTGAGTGAGGATGATTTGCATGTGTAGTTTGGTTGGGGTCTTCTCCGTCTCCAAATTTCATTTCAAGTGACATAGATTTTTGTACAATTTGGTGGCAAAATTCATAGATAATTTTGTAATTATCTTTACAAACATTTAGTTTTTATAAGTATAAAGAGACCGGTGAAAAAAATTTCGAAAAAAAATATATTTAGGGACGAAGTTATGATCAAAATGAACACTCATTTTGAGATAAAAATTTCCTGAAAATGGTCTCTAAATTACTCCCTCCGTCCCACCTCACTTGAGACCTTTGAGGTGGGCACAATAACTAAGAAAAAAGAATAAAATGAGGAAAATGTGTGGTAGAAAATGAAGAGAGAAAATGAGTGGGGTTAATAGTAGGTTGATTGAATGAATTGTGTGGTGGAAAATGAAGAGAGAGAATGAGTGGGTGGGGTAGATTAAATATAAAATAATAAAATCATGGCTATTTTGGGAGGTCTCAAGTGAAGTGGGACGGCCCAAAATGGAATAAAGTCTCAAGTGAGGTGGGACGGAGGGAGTACTTATTTAGAGACAGAGGGAGTAGTAGAGTACTTCTCCGTCCCACCTCATTAATTTGAGACCTAAGAGATGGACACAATAATTAAGAAAAAATAATAATAAGAAAAATGTATGGTAGAAAATGAAGAGAGAGAATGAGTGAGGTTAATAGTAGGTTGGTTGAGTGAATTGTGTGGTGGAAAATGAAGAGAGATAATGAGTAGGTGTGGTAGATTGAATACTGTCCCAAAATGATTTTTGCATTTGACTATTCAAACTTTTTAAGGATATAAACACTTGCTACACGATCTATGCTATGTTTATAAACTTTTAAGCCTAAATTGTGGAAATGAGAATAACTTTTTGGGACAATGAAAAATGATAAATAGGAAGATCATTTTGGGACAGAGGAAGTATAATATTATAAAAAAATTACCATTTTGGAGAGTCTCAAAATGAAGTGGGACAGACCAAAATAGAAATAAATCTCGAGTGACGTGAAGTGGACGGAGGGAGTATATTTGTAGAATTATTGGGAAAGAAAGCGTAGTTAAATGTGGGTCATTGATGTTGCAGCATAACAAATTGCTTTCAGTCTAATTCATTGACTGTATAATGGATATGAGCCAGCCATTGTCCCTAAAACAAAAAACTAGTATAGAAACCATTTACAAGAAAAAATTACAAAGAAAATGATGGAATATATAGAGAAGGCTGTTAGCTGGTTAGTTACCGTTGAGTTAATGTCTTTGAATTTAGGATGCCGAATTAAAGGATTAAACAACAGAGAAGATTTCGTAATTCTGGGACGGAGCACAGAAGAGGGTCCGACCGGACCAGGGCAAGGACCCGACCGGACCAAAGCACGTCGGAAATCAAGGACTTAAGGAAAAGGGTAGGTCCGCCCGGGCTATAGAGGAGATCCGCCCGGACCAGTGAAGGGTCCGACCGGACCAGGCTCTATACCCGGCCGGCCAAGGTCCCAGATTCTTGTTTCGGTCAGTTTTTCGCAATTACGCAGAAGGAAGGTTTTCGAGTCAGTTTTGGACTTGTATTCCAAGTTCCTACTAGATTTTGAGATAGAATTTAACTGGTATAACTAGAGGCCATTAGTTTAGATCAAAATCATCTGTAACGTCTCAGATAGATTATTAGAGTGCTCAGAGAGGTCTGTAATTCTACAGTTGCACAGTTAAGAATTTTGTGATCAAAATTCGTGCAGCAGTAATAGTGTGATCTTGTAATCGTTTCTCCAGATTGATAATAATACTCTCTCCCCTCCCCGTGGACGTAGCCAAGTTGGTGAACCACGTATATCTGTGTTCTTGTGAATGCTTGCTTTTCTTATCAAGTCTTGTTTATTGCTCTAACAAGTGGTATCACAGCTCTGGTAGTACCAGAGCTTTGTTCGTGGTTAGAGGTTCAGGGATTCCGCTGCAGAGAATGAGAAAATGGGTCAAGGAGCAGATTCGATCGACAAGTTCAATGGGAATAATAGTTTTTCTCTATGGCAGATCAAGATAAAGGGTTTGTTGATAGGCAAAGATTTATGGGAACCGTTGGAGATTGCAATCGGGGACCGTAAGGATCCCAAGGGTAAAGAAATTACCACAGAAGCGTTAGAGAAGGACAAACAAACAGCCGCCAAGGAGGAAGCAGCGTTGAAGAAGTTAGATCAGAAGGCTCACGCCAAGATCATCAGACAGTTGGATGATGTGATCCTAACCAATGTTGCAGGAACAGACTCCGGAAGCGATCTTTGGTTAAAGTTGGAAGATATGTACATGACACGTTCATTGACCAACAAGTTATACCTGAAGAAGAAGTTGTATGATTGTCGTATGACCGAAGGTACGCCCATAAATGATCATCTTGATATATTTACTTCTGCATTACTTGAACTGCGTAATAGGAGTTATTGTGGATGACGAGGATGCAGCCTTGCAGCTTTTAGTATCTTTACCTATGTCTTATGAACATTATGTCGATTCGTGCATAAACCGTAAAGATGGTATCTCTCTAGAAGAAGTGAAAACTTCTCTCAAGACGAGGGAGTTACGCCGAAAGGTGAATGGGAATGAGGCAGGTACCCAGTTATCAGGTTTGGTTGCTTGTAACGCCCGTCCTAATTCCTGTTAAATTCTCGACTTGCATAATTATATGCTATTTTATTTGAGTTAATTATTTAACTAATTGAGCAAGTTTAGGTCCTAAGTGTTCAAAGTTTGAACTTTAGGGTCAGTTGTGAAAAATAAAGTTTGGGGGCTAAAATGCTCAAATTGAAACTTGAAGGACCTTTTGTCAAAAGTGAAACTTGAGGGGCCATTATGAAAATTTGCCTAATATATATCCAACTTCTTGATCTTTCTTTCTCTTTCTCTCCAGAGAAGCAACTCCCGTCCCTCTTTCTCCATTTTTACTCCCTCAGTTCTACGAGAAGTTCTTTTAACTTTCTGCCTTAAATATTACTCCGTTTCAAAATCCGATTGCACCAAAATGATCAGGGCAACGAGTAGATCATTTCTAGCCGATCAGAAAAATATCTTTTCTGTCTAATTTTCGGAATAGGTAAGTCACTAGCCCCCCCTTGCTTGTAATAACATGCCTATATGTTATTCTTGATACTTGTGCTAGTTAATTTCGTGTTTGGAACAAGTTTGGTGATACTTGTAAATTGGGGACAGAGGGAGTATTATAAATCTCTGTAGAAAAGAAGGAAAATAAACTTGAAAGAATGTTCTGACTATGTAAAAGGGTGTTCTTGGAGTGTTAGTAAAGTATACTCCTACTTGTGAGACGATGAAATATTAACTTGACTTAAATGCTTATACAAGTATATTTAAAAAAAAGTTATACTTATACTTGTGGGACGGTGAAATGAATGAAAGTATCCCTAAATGAGTATATTAGTATATTAGAAAAATTATACTTATACTTTTGGGACGGTGAAATATTTAAATGGAATAAAAGAAAATTATCCTATTATTTGTGGGACGGTAAAAGAAATGAAATGAACTTGAAATAGTGTCCTGGGTATGATACTTCACTCCTAGGTACTCTTGGTATTGTTATTATGTTAGTAAAAGTATACTCCTACGCTTGGGACGGAGAATTGTAAGCCTGGGAAAGAAATGAACAATTGCTGAAAATTGCACCAGGCTCCTGCCTGCTAGGTTACCAAGAGCCCACTCGCTTAGGTGTGCGACCGCACATAAGTTCTTGGGCGACCGCCCAAAATTACTGAAAGATTTCCCATATAATATTTTCCGAGTGAGCGGCCGCCCGGTCCCCAGTGAGCGACCGCCCGCTTGCCCTGAAAAATAAAAATGTTGTTTAAAGTTTGTACAAGTTGGAAGTAACCCTCGTTAAGGCATAGAGCATTAGTATAAGATGTCCTAGCAAGTGTATATGTACCTTTTGGGGCATTAGAACCTGGTCTTGAACATGAGTACTTATAGAATTAAAATGAGAACTTGAGCCTAAGAGTAAGAACTCTTTTAATTGTCTTGAAAGTGCTATGAACAAGCACTAATGTGTTATATGTGTCTTGAAACCAATGTTTGTGTACCTTAGGGGTACTAGAACAATGTCTTGAGCTTGAACATCCAAAGTATAGGATTAAGAACATGCAAGTATGATATGTATAACTCATCTACTTAGCTTGAACTTGAAGTATAAGACAATTAAATCTTGTACATGACTTGAATATCCAAAGATTTGAATAATAACTTGAGTATAAGATAATTAATTATTGTATATGTCTTGAACATCCAAAGAATTGGATTGAGAACTTGAATGTAAGATGATAAAATCTTGTACATGACTTGAAACCAATACATGTGTATGGTAATGAACTTGAAAGTGCTATGAACAAGCACTAACGTGTTAGAACTATCCTTGGTGTGTATGTGCAAATCTTGCATATAGCTACTTGATAGAATGTGGCTTCTTGACTACTTGATATATGGTATGAATAACCAAAGAATTGGAATGTGGAACTAGATAGAGAATGAACAACTCTACTACATACTCGAATCTAATACGTGTGTATTGAAAGTGCTATGAACAAGCACTAATGTGCTAGTAATTGGTTTTAATCGTGCATATACACAATGAAATACATAAAGTATAAAGATGATATCCTGTTCCTGAGATAGGTT
The DNA here is from genome assembly GCA_026119855.1 of Campanula takesimana. Lineage (NCBI taxonomy): Eukaryota > Viridiplantae > Streptophyta > Magnoliopsida > Asterales > Campanulaceae > Campanula > Campanula takesimana. The sequence goes on along the minus strand of JAOWBW010000394.1, from coordinate 867,116 downwards.
CCTAAAGAAATAGGGACTAGTGTAATTTGAAGATAATTCATAAAACAATGATTATAGAACACAATATGTGTTGGAAAATGTATTCGATTATTAACGATACATATACGCGATATATGATTGTGACTAGGTACAATACGACCTATTCGACTATGTGCTTAGAGTCTAAGATGTTGGGCTCTACTTGGAAGTAAGGGTACCGTGATAGACACATTAATGTGTTAAAGATTATATGAATATGTACATGCAAATATGTCATATGACAAAGTGACATAGAATGATGTACCTTACTACTTGTTTGGGGTCTGTTAGTAATAGACTCTAACTTGGATTGATTATGTTACGTGGACACATTACGTGCCATTGTTATATTGATTTGTATTCGCAATTATTGCGTACGTGTACTGGTATTTTGGTGAGCACATGATTACATGGTTCATGAAGGCTTGGTCCACTACTTTTGGACTTAGTTCTATTCTCGTTAGTTTTGGTGAGCACATAATTATATGGTTCATGAAGGACTGGTCCACTACTTTTGGATTAGTTCTACTCTCGTAGTTCAAGTAAATACCTACTTGTGCATTCATGTGTGAGTCCAACTGGTTCTCATTGCTTGTTCGGAGATATATAGGTTCACGCTTATCGCGAGTGCTGGGGTTAAGTGATAATCGGGGATCTATGTATCTACGCTTGACCCCTTACTACAGGCCATAGTAAGGTCATAGCTTCCTTTATTAGAGCAATACGCCTGATAAAAGTGAATGCTAAACTCGTGAACACCTCGTGAATCTTGTTCTTGTGAGTGACACTGGTTACCGGGTCCCTCTTGTGTATTGCACAGCAGCAACTTGATTGATCGTGATTTGTCAACTGCAATAAGCAACGACAACAATGGTTTACTTGGGAGGAATAAGGTTGGAATATCCTTTGTAACATGATAGTTTAGCCTTATGTGTTAGCTACTTGATGAGTTGGCTTAGCCTCTCATATACTTGTTACTTGATGACATCTTGAGCATGATTACTTGATAATCTTCTTGATTTGCATGATTACATGATAACATGCTATATACTTGTATCTAGTAACTTACTGAGATTTATCTCACCCCGTTCCTTGTTTATTTGTTTCCCCCCTCCAGGAAAGCAAGTGGTAATACGTTGTGAGGCTCGACTTAGCAGGGGCCTACTTGGCAGGTTGTTCTTGTTGGGGATTGTTATCCTTTCCAGTTTTGGTGAGGACGATTTTGTATCAGTTTTTTAGACTCAGTATCTTGGGTAGACTTGTATAGTACTTGTATATAACCAAATTTGGTTTAAATTTCTTGGTATATAACTCGTTGTGAGCTATTTTAGCTCGTTTCTCTTGAGTATTTATGATACCAGTTGATTTATTCAGGTGTCATTCCCGTTTTTCCGCTTCTTGTTAGTTACGCGCACCAGGTTCGAGGTTCCATTATAGAACCCCGGGACTTGGGGGCGTTTCAGTTGGTATCAGAGGTATGGTTTAGCTTTAAGCCTGGATAGGGTCTATGGCCTAGCTTGGGTTAGTCTCGGGTGTGCTACCGACATCGAGTGCTTCGTTACTTGTTGTTATACCATGCATAAGACTGGTGTTGATAGTGTTGATCCCAATTGGAATAAGATGGTTTGAGAATCGAGAGCGCGAGTCTTTAAAGACTTAGGCGTATATATCTTGTGCAGTGGACATTGTTTCGTGCTATATATGCATGCTTGTCCTCATTTCTTGATTTACGTGAAAGTGTATTCTCTAGTTAGAGACTACATGATTGATATCGTTATTTATAAGAGCTTGCTAGAAGTGTGGGTGATAACACCATATACGTTATATGTTAACTTGGTCATGTTACCTATATGGGGCATTGATGTGATACGTGTTATGGCTTGGCTTTTACGTGTTATGATTTGGCTTTCTATATGTTATGCCATTCTTGTTTGCCATAATAGATGGTGAATATTTCTATGCTAGTATGCTTGACTATTTATATGAGCATGATATAATTATGTATAACATTCATGTTCTGCATTGAAAGCTCGAAAATGGTTATCAAGATTGTGCTGAATATTTAGCATATGTGGTTGATGGAAGAATGTCTACACCAAAAATTGAAGGCTGTATCCATTCTTTGTGAGATCTCAGATGTAATTTCTACTGAGTAGTACATGATACATGATGAGAACCTTGAGTTATCTTGAGTTGCTACAGTACAAATATAGTGCTGATATCTAAATCAATGTTCATGACATTGGTTGAGTAAAAGAGTTGAAGATTCAACTTGAGGAATTTTTTGATAGAGGATTCACCCAGCTTAGTATAATTGCGTGGGGTGTATCTGTATTGATTGTCATGAAGAAGTATGGTACTTTGCGATTTCATATTGAATGCAAAGAGTTCAACCAGGTGACTATAATGAACCAGTACTTGTTATCGTGTATGGATGGTTTATTTGATCCCTGAAGTTAATCAGTGGTATATTCAGTGTTTGTTTGATAAATGGCTACCATTAGTTGGAAAGTCAACTATGAGGATATACTGAAGACATCTTCTCATATCAGGTATGCTCATTATGAATTCGTGATTATGCTATTTCGATTGATATGTGATCTAGCAGTATTGATGGATTTGATGAATAATATCTTCAAACCATAATTAGCTCTCTTTGCGATGAATTGATTAATGACCTATTGGTGTATACCAAGTCGCAGACTGAGAATTGATTGTATTGAAATTTCTTGAGAGAAACAATTGTTTTCAAAAACTAGCAAGAGATAGAGGATCTATTATCTTGAAGTGGGTTTACTTCAGGCATCTTTGTTTACCTATATAAGTGGAAACAACCGAGGTACGCATGTTCTTGAGATTTTCTTGATCTTTTTAGAGATTCATTAATGAATTTCGAAGGTAGCTCTATTATTAACTATTTGACACAGAAAGCTACACTTTCTGATGGATTGATAAACGTGAAGCCAATTTTTTAAATATTGAAATGATGGATGACCACAACTTCAGTATTTGACCTTGCCTAGTGGATTCGACTAATATGATGGTTATTTGGAGGATATGACCAGTGTTACTATTTTCTCGTGTATGTGTCAAGATTCACCAATATAGTGGATATGATAAATTCATTATGCATAGTGAAGCTCGAACAAGAGATAAAACGTGTGTTAATTCAAAATGGTAACGTACTTGTATATGCTTCGAGGAGATTGAATCTTTATGAATAGAATAATTCTACTCATGACTTGAAACTGATTGTGATCCTACAGTTATTGTATTAGCGGATTCATTGAACATAATGACTTGTATTTCATGATTGATGGTACTGAATGGGAAGAAAATTTCTGAGCATTTAACTAAATCCTTGAATTGCGATTATTTGAAAGAAGAATACCAGAGATCGTTTGATTTGTTATAATCCTTTGAGATTTGTGAATATATGAATATATTCCGATAGATTTCGTGGAAGGATTATCATTTAATAGATAAGTCCCGATGATATTGGTTATAGTGGATTGATTAATCAAATCTGCTTGACTTTATATGTTGTGATGTTATGATCGATACATCTTGATTACATGGGATACCTGTGGATATAATATATGACAGGGATTCTTGTTCTACATCCTGTTCTACACCTTGTTTTACATCTTGATTATGATAATTTTTCTGAGCACTCTGGATATTTAACCGAGGTTGCTTCTTGATCATATGTTACGAGCATGTGAAGTGGATTTCCTTGTGGCTATTGTATGAGCTTGCTATTTAGTGAAAATTCCATCACACGAATTACTTAGTATATGGGTAACTGCTTGTATGGATACTTGATTCTAAAGGAAATGTCTTGAGCACGGATACTTCTTGTGAGAGTTTCATGGGAAAGTCACGGCATCGGGAAGGTTATGTGAGAATAATACTCGCAGGTAATTGATAATATGGTGTGGTATACCATATTCTTGCTATTTTTGAGTTCTATTTGTTATTTAAATGTGTTATAATTTTGATCAGTAAAATTCGAGGACGAATTTTCTTTAAGGAGGGGAGGATGTAACGCTCGTCCTAATTCCTGTTAAATTCTCGACTTGCATAATTATATGTTATTTTATTTGAGTTAATTATTTAACTAATTGAGCAAGTTTAGGTCCTAAGTGTTCAAAGTTGGAACTTTAGGGTCAGTTGTGAAAAATAAAGTTTAGGGGCTAAAATGCTCAAATTGAAACTTGAAGGGCCTTTTTGTCAAAAGTGAAACTTGTGGGGCCATTATGAAAATTTGCCTAATATATATCCAACTTCTTGATCTTTCTTTCTCTTTCTCTCCAGAGAAGCAACTCCCGTCCCTCTTTCTCCATTTTTACTCCCTCCGTTCTACGAGAAGTTCTTTTAACTTTCTGCCTTAAATATTACTCCGTTCCAAAAATCCGATTGCACCAAAATGATCAAGGCAACGAGTAGATCATTTCTAGCCGATCAGAAAAATATATTTTCCGTCTAATTTTTGGAATAGGTAAGTCACTAGCTCCCCCTTGCTTGTAATAACATGCCTATATGTTATTCTTGATACTTGTGCTTGTTAATTTCGTGTTTGGAACAAGTTTGGTGATACTTGTAAATTTGGGACAGAGGGAGTATTATAAATCTCTGTAGAAAAGAAGGAAAATAAACTTGAAAGAATGTTCTGACTATGTAAAAGGGTGTTCTTGGAGTGTTAGTAAAGTATAATCCTACTTGTGAGACGGTGAAGTATTAACTTGACTTAAATGCTTATACAAGTATATTTAAAAAAAAATTATACTTATACTTGTGGGACGGTGAAATGAATGAAAGTATCCCTTCATGAGTATATTAGTATATTAGAAAAATTATACTTATACTTTTGGGACGGTGAAATATTTAAATGAAATAAAAGAAAATTATCCTATTATTTGTGGTACGGTAAAAGAAATGAAATGAACTTGAAATAGTGTCCTGGGTATGATATTTCACTCCTAGGTACTCTTGGTAATGTTATTATGTTAGTAAAAGTATACTCCTACGCTTGGGACAGAGAATTGTAAGCCTGGGAAAGAAATGAACAATTGCTGGAAATTGCACCAGGCGCCCGCCTGCTAGGTTACCAAGCGCCCGCTCGCTTAGGTGTGCGACCGCACATAAGTTCTTGGGCGACCGCACATATGTACCTTTTGGGGCATTAGAACCTGGTCTTGAACATGAGTACTCATAGAATTAAAATGAGAACTTGAGCCTAAGAGTAAGAACTCTTTTAATTGTCTTGAAAGTGCTATGAACAAGCACTAATGTGTTATATGTGTCTTGAAACCAATGTTTGTGTACCTTAGGGGAACTAGAACAATGTCTTGAGCTTGAACATCCAAAGTATAGGATTAAGAACATGCAAGTATGAGATGTATAACTCATCTACTTAGCTTGAACTTGAAGTATAAGACACTTAAATCTTGTATATGACTTGAATATCCAAAGATTGGAATAATATCTTGAGTATAAGATAATTAATTCTTGTACATGTCTTGAACATCCAAAGAATTGGATTGAGAACTTGAATGTAAGATGATAAAATCATGTACATGACTTGAAACCAATACATGTGTATGGTAATGAACTTGAAAGTGCTATGAACAAGCACTAACGTGTTAGAACTATCCTTGGTGTGTATGTGCAAATCTTGCATATAGCTACTTGATAGAATGTGGCTTCTTGACTACTTGATATATGGTATGAATAACCAAAGAATTGGAATGTGGAACTAGATAAATAATGAACAACTCTACTACATACTCGAATCTAATACATGTGTATTGAAAGTGCTATGAACAAGCACTAATGTGCTAGTAATTGGTTTTAATCGTGCATATACACAGTGAAGTACATAAAGTATAAAGAAGATATCATGTTCCTGAGATAGGTTCCTAAAGAAATAGAGACTAGTGTAATATGAAGATAATTCATAAAACAATGATTATAGAACACAATATGTGTTGGAAAATGTATTCGATTATTAACGATACATATACGCGAGATATGATTGTGACTAGGTATAATACGACCTATTCGACTACGTGCTTAGAGTCTAAGATGTTAGGCTCTAGTTGGAAGTAAGGGTACCGTGATAGACACATTAATGTGTTAAAGATTATATGAATATGTACATGCAAATATGGCATATGACAAAGTGACATAGAATGATGTACCCTACTACTTGTTTGGGGTCTGTTAGTAATAGACTCTAACTTGGATTGATTGTGTTACGTGGACACATTACGTGCCATTGTTATATTGATTTGTATTCGCAATTATTGCGTACGTGTACTGGTATTTTGGTGAGCACACGATTACATAGTTCATGAAGGACTGGTCCACTACTTTTGGACTTAGTTCTATTCTCGTTAGTTTTGGTGAGCACATAATTATATGGTTCATGAAGGACTGGCCCACTATTTTTGGATTAGTTCTATTCTCGTAGTTCAAGTAAATGCCTACTTGTGCATTCTTGTGTGTGTCCAGCTGGTTCTCATTGCTTGTTCGGAGATATATAGGTTCACGCTTATCACGAGTGTTGGGGCTAAGTGATAATCGGGGATCTATGTATCTACGCTTGACCCCTTACTACAGGCCATAGTAAGGGCATAACTTCCTTTATTAGAGTAATACGCCTGATAAAAGTGAATGATAAACTCGTGAACACCTCGTGAATCTTGTTCTTGTGAGTGACACTGGTTACCGGGTCCTCTTGTGTATTGCACAGTAGCAACTTGATTGATCGTGATTTGTCAACTGCAATAAGCAACGACAACAATGGTTTACTTGGGAGGAATAAGGTTGGAATTTCCTTTGTAACATGATAGTTTAGCCTTATGTGTTATCTACTTGATGAGTTGGTTTAGCCTCTCATATACTTGTTACTTGATGACATCTTGAGCATGATTACTTGATAATCTTCTTGATTTGCATGATTACATGATAACATGCTATGTACTTGTATCTAGTAACTTACTGAGATTTATCTCACCCCGTTCCTTGTTTATTTGTTTCCCCCCTCCAGGAAAGCAAGTGGTAATACGTTGTGAGGCTCGACTTAGCAGGGGCCTACTTGGCAGGTTGTTCTTGTTGGGGATTGTTATCCTTTCCAGTTTTGGTGAGGACGATTTTGTATCAGTTGTTTAGACTCAGTATCTTGGGTAGACTTGTATAGTACTTGTATTTAACCACATTTGGTTTAAATTTCTTGGTATAGAACTCGTTGTGAGCTATTTTAGCTCGTTTCTCTTGAGTATTTATGATACCAGTTGATTTATTCAGGTGTCATTCCCGTTTTTCCGCTTCTTGTTAGTTACGCGCACCAGGTTCGAGGTTCCATTATAGAACCCCGGGACTTGGGGGCGTGTCATTTCTAGTAGCAGTAACAGGGATTCTAGTAGGAAAAAGAACAATAAAGGTAATTCTTTACACAAGAAGTGTCCGAAACCTGGGGTTATCTGTAATTTCTGTAAGGAGAAGGGGCATTGGAAATTCGATTGTCCCAAAAAAGAAGCAAGGCAAGGTACCAGTCAGAGCAGAGGCCATGATGGCCAAAGATAGCAGTTCAGAAGAGGATTATGCTCTAGATACATCAGAATCAGCACGCGCATCTGATGCGTGGATTCTTGATTCAGGAGCGTCTTACCATATCAGTCCTAGGAGAGAATGGTTTACTGATTACAAGCAGATAGATGGCGGTGATATAAGCATGGCCAACAGTGCAGTCTGCAAGGTTGTCGGTATTGGTTCGATCAAGGTCAGGACTCATGATGGTAGGTTTGTCACTTTGAACGAGTTTCGACATGTTCCGTTTATGACAAAGAATCTGATTTCTCTTAGTCAGCTAGACAGTAAATGGTTCATTTTCAAAGGTAAAGGTGGAGCAGTTAGTGTCTGTAACGGTTCAGAAGTTGTGCTGAAAGGCCTTAAGCGGGGCTCCTTGTATTTCCTCCAAGGAAGAACGCTTGCAGGGTTGGCTATGGTTGCATCATCAGAGGTGAACGAGGGAGATATGTCTAAGTTGTGGCACATCAGGCTCGGTCACATGAGCACTCGAGGGATGTAGGAGATGGCTAAAATGGATCTTCTATGTGGCCATAAGATCAATGATCTTAAATTTTGTGAGCATTGTGTGCTAGGAAAGATGAAGCGTAATAGTTTTCCCAAGGGAATACATAACACAAAAGGCGTTCTGGATTACATCCACTCAGATTGTTGGGGACCTTCACGTCAGGAATCTCTAAGGGAGTACAGATATTTCTTGTCCATAGTTGATGATTATTCGAGGAGGACTTGGGTGATTATCATGAAGCACAAGAATGAGGCTCTACGGAATTTCAAGGACTGGAAGACGGTAGTGGAGAACCAGACATGGAAGAAAATTAAGAAGCTCCAGACATATAATGGTTTGGAGTTCTGCAGTACTGAGTTCGATTCGTTTTGCAGAGAGGTGGAGATTTCTAGACATCTCACCATCAGAGGCACGCCACACCAGAATGGTGTAGCAGAACGGATGAATCAGACATTGCTTGCGAGAGCGTGGTGCATGTTCTCCAAAGCAGGGTTGTCTAAACGTTTCTGGGCAGAAGCGGTTAGTACAACATTTTACTTGATTAATTGTGGAGCTCAAGCCGATATTGGCCTCAAAGTTCCCTATGAGGTATGGACTGGTAAAACCACGATTGTTTCAAGTGTTGGCAGTATTGAAAATAAGGTGGAGCAACAAGATACTGAAGAGTTAGTTGTCCTACAGTCAGATGTTGATCAGGATCCACCAACAGAGACAGAGACTGAAGCACCAGAAAGTTCAAGTTCAGTTCCCGAAGAACATTGGTTGGCACAAAGAAGGTCTAGAAGAGCTAATCTCGGGAAGCCTCCAGAGAGGTATGGATTTGAAGACTTGGTGTCTTATGCACTGCAGGTTGATGAGGAAGTGGAGCCCGCTCTTATGGAACCTTCTACTTTCAAGGAAGCAGGCACATGTTCAGAGTCATCTCAGTGGTATGCGGCTATGGGTGATGAGATGGAGTCTCTTCACCGGAATCAGACTTGGGAGTTGACCACAAGTCCAGAAGGCAGAAAGATTGTGACTTGCAATTGGATCTTCAAGAAAAAGTAAGGGATGTCACCGGCAGAAGGGGTTAAGTATAAAGCTAGCGTTGTTGCAAGGGGTTTCACATAGAGAGAAGAGGTGGACTATAATGAGATTATCTCACCAGTGGTCAGACACACTTCGATCAGAGTGTTGCTAGCAATAGTACCACAGAGGGATTTGGAGCTTGAGCAACTAGACGTCAAGACAACTTTCTTGCATAGAGAGTTGGAGGAAGAGATATACGTGACCCAGCCGGAAGGATTCCAAGTTCCTGGTAAGGAAGATAAAGTTTGTAGGTTGAAGAAGCCCTTGTATGGACTTAAGCAACCGCCTAGGCAGTGGTATAAGAGATTTGACAGCTATATGATAGCAGCAGTCAAGAAGTCAGAGATTCAGAAGATGAAAGGCTTATTGACAGCAGAGTTTGGGATGAAGGATTTGGGTAACGCGAAAAAAATTCTGGGTATGGAGATCTATAGAGACAGAGTCAAACGAAAACTGTTCTTATCCCAGAAAAGATACATCAAGAAAGTTTTAGAGAGGTTTGGTAGGTCAGTAGCTAAGGCTATAGATACTCTGGGTGCAGTGAATGCACAGTTGACAGTCGCGTTTGGGCCCAAATCGGCTGAGGAGAAAGAGTATATGGCTCGAGTATCCTATGCTAGTGCATTTGGTAGTTTAATGTATGCTACAGTGCGCATTTGTGATGTCGGTCTCGTCTATGGAAGTGGAACAGAATGTGCAGTCGAGGGTTTCTTAGATTCAGACTATTCAGGTGATGTTGATACAAGAAGGTCGATGACCGGATATGTATTCACGCTTGGTGGGTCAATTGTCAGTTGGAAGGCTACATTGGAGGCGACAGTGACGTTGTCTACAACAGAAGCAGAATACATGGCATTGACAGGGTCCGCTAAGGAAGGAATATGGTTGAAGGGATTGATCAGCAGTCTTGGGATACATCAGGATCAGACTATTATTTATTGCGATAGTTTGAGCGCGATTTGTTTGGCCAAGGATCAAGTTCATCATGAAAGGACTAAGCACATTGATGTCAGATATCATTTTCTAAGGAGTGAGAAACGGGTAAAGGTGAAGAATGTAGGGACGGCGGACAACCCTGCAGATATGTTCACAAAACCCGTGACGGGGAGCAAGTTCTAACATTGTTTGGACTTGCTAAATGTTCGCAACTATTAGATAGCAGAAGAGGCGGGGGGGGGGGGGGAGGTTTGTTGTAATGGAGATTCAAAGTCAAGGTGGAGATTGTTGGGTTAATGCTTTTGAATTTGGGACGCCGAGTTAAAGGATTAAATAACAGAGAAGATTTCGTAATTTCGGGACAGAGCACAGAAGAGGGTCCGACCGGACCAGGGCAAGGACACGACCGGACCAAAGCACGTCGGAAATGAAGGACTTAAGGAATGGGGTAGGTTCGCCCGGGCTATAGAGGAGATCCGCCCGGACCAGTGAAGGGTCTGACCGGACCAGGCTCTATACCCGGCCGGACCAATGTCCCAGATTCTTGTTTCGGTCAGTTTTTCGCAGTTGCGCAGAAGGAAGGTTTTCGAGTCAGTTTTGGACTGGTATTTCAAGTTCCTACTAGATTTTGAGATAGACTTTAACTGGTATAAATAGAAGCCATTAGTTTAGATCAAAATCAGCTGTAACGTCTCAGATAGATTATTAGAGTGCTTAGAGAGGTCTGTAATTCTACAGTTGCACAATTAGAAATTTTGTGATCAAAATTCGTGCAACAGTAATAGTGTGATCTTGTAATCGTCTCTCCAGATTGATAATAATATTCTCTCCCCTCCCCGTGGACGTAGCCAAGTTTGTGAACCACGTATATCTGTGTTCTTGTGATTGCTTGTTTTTCTTATCAAGTCTTGTTCATTGCTCTAACAGTTACAATTAAGTTTGTTTCTACTTCTAGGCATGGATATGGATACCAATAGCAACAATCAAAAGGGTATAAATACAAAGAAATATAATAGCATGAACAAGGATAGCGATCCCACTTGTGTACATGTTTCCAAACTCAATACACCTTGACCGTGCCGGTAGTTGAAACAACAGCCCAGGCGACAACAATACAAACATCACCACTGCTACTACCACCGCTCCCCAATCTGCTCCCATCTTTCTTGATTAATTTTCTCTACCTTGATTTGTTAAAATTACAAGAGGGGGTATATATATGTTTTAAGATTGAAAATGAGAGAGGCTGGAAGGGGGTTGGGAAATATATAGTATATATGTAGCCAGGCAGTGATTTAACTTAGTGAAGAAGGAGAAAGGGGAGTTTGATAAAGTTATATGGAATTAAACAAGTGGAATGGGATTAAAAGGTATGGCTTTGAGCAAGCTTTTAATCTCTTTCTTGCTTTATTGTTAGAAAAAGAAACCAACTTTTGCTTCCTTTCTTTCCACCTCAATCCATAAACTTATTTTTATTTTGGTCCGTCCCACTTCACTTGAGACTCTCTAAAATGGTAATTTTTTTTATAATTTTATATTCAATCTACCCCATCCACTCATTCCCTCTCTTCATTTTCAACCACATATTTTCCTTTTTTTTTTTTAGTTATTGTGCCCAACTCTTAAGTCTAAGTGAGGTGGGAAGGAGGGAGTATGTATCTTCCAATAATTGATCCTTTGAGTGCTTCTTTTGGGCCATTGCTATTAAATTTGTAATGTGATTTCTAGTATATTCTTAGGGAGTCTTAAAAGAAAGAAAGAAGAGAGTTAGAGATCAGAAAGCTGAGAGATTAGTCTTTTGAATGCTGCTTTATATATGTTGTAGACATTAACCTAAATGTCTCCTTTAAAAAATTTGGTTCCTGATTTTTTCCAAAATTTGTAATGTTGATGATGTTTTTTCAATTTCGCTAATTGGTATACTCACTTTGTCATTTTGTTGCAATCCAACTACAAAAGTAACCGGGTGTTAATTTTCTAACAGATTTTATGTCATGTGATTTTTTTCTTAAAAAATTAAAAATAGTTATTGATAATGTCTCTATTACTAATTTAGTGTATTTTTTATAAATTTTTATGGATATTAATAGTTTAGCATAAAATGTTAGTCAAAGTTCAAGTTAGTTTGCCAAAAAATGCCCATTGGTATGGGACAGAGGAAGTAGGAATAATAAAGTCACAAAAAATGTCATAAAATAAAATGTGGTTTATAAAATGACGTGTATTACTTTGTTGTTGGTTTTAATTAGAGCGTAACGGGTCAACAATTGAGATGCAGTCAATGAAATATCATCACTTTATTTTTATATCCATTTTTTCTAAAAGAAAAAACTTTTACATTGCCTTTACAAAATTTGAGTTTACTTTTTTAAAATCATGATTTAGTTTGGGCTGAGATCTAGTCATCTAATAAATCCATAACCCAATGGGCCATATCAAAAAGTAACCAGCCCAAATTAAGATTTTGGAGTCGGAGACCCGTTTTTAAGCGAACCCGTTTTGCGAAAGCCGAATCCATATCCAACTTACCCGCTTCAATTTCTTCTCCATCAAGAACACTACTACCTATAAACCCTAAAAAGATTGAATCAGCTGAGCTCTAAAAAACAGGATTTGATTTTGACTTAGTTTGACCTTAAAACTTTGAGATCAAAAATGGCGATAACCAATTTCATACTGACTGTGGCCGGAGTGAGCGCAGTAGTTCTTTTGATGAGGAGCGATGTGAAACAGTCTGCGACCATCTTCAAGCGGAATGTTCGTCAGATTCGCAATTGGCTTGAACAAGAGTCTGCCTCTGCTGCTAAGTATGTTTCCTTCCCACTCTCTCTCACGCACTACACTTACTTATAATTCATGCCCGCATCGGATTTTTGGGGGTATTCACAATTCCACATTCGACTCTCACTGGACCGCCTTTGACGGCCCAAGAAATATTGCATATTAGCTAGCTTGATGCATATCTTAAACTTGTAATCTGGGTTTGTTTGTACATATGTTCAAATCTTTTATGCTCGTGTCAGTTTTCTGTTATTATACTCCCTCCGTCCCACTCGAAATAGGATTGTTGAGACTGTTACGGGGATTAAGGAAAAAGTGTTAGTGGAGTACGTGTTTGTGAGCATAAAAAGTTATGTAAGAAAGAGAAAGTGCGGTAGAGAATAATAAGTGGAAAGTTGCTGTGAGTGTGAAAATAGGACACCCAAAATGACAAATTGTCTTCATTCGCGTGGGACGGAGGGAATATGTTGTTAATTTTTTTTTCCTTAGTGATTACTTGTGTTTTTTTAATCTACGTCTATATACGTTGGCAATGCTAGTGCACTAATTGAGAGGTAGTTATATATTTGTATGAAATGTTAAGCTGTATGAAGATAGAGAAATTATCTAGTAGGAGTTGTTTACTTGAAGGCCAGTTGATGCCACTATGGAACAATTGGTCTTAGGTCAATCCTATGGACCTATGGTACATAATGAATCTACTTAAAATCATATTTAGCTTCTGTAGTTTGGACACGGCTTAAGATAAACCTCGTTAAATAGTTTAAGCCAACAAGACAGATTGGGTGACTTATACGTCAGGAGAATCTCTTACAAAACTAACAACCTAGAGATTGGAATTTGACTCGAAGCTGGTCCTCTGCATAGAATCAAGCATTGGAACTGTAACAACCAGCCAGAAAGCGGCCAAACGACCTAGATATGCAAAGTACTCTTCACGTTTCATCAATTAATGCAACCTACATGCTAGTTCTGAAATTGTTCAACGTACTTTTGACAAAAATATCAAATAATGCAATGTATAAATTTTTTCCTAACGTGTTAAAAACCTAAACAAAGATATAACGTGGCAGATGTTATTTGGTTAACATAGTCAGCAATTTTTGAGGGTAAAAGTGTAAACTTTTTTTTTGAAAAACTAACAAAAGTTTCTCTGATCATCCAAAAAAATGAAAGAAGTTCTATCGATCATCAAAATCAGACCTGACAACCACCCCACCACCTCACCCACTGTTCGTCACCCCTATCAAACCCGACAACCACCACCGCTACCAACACCACATAACTCCGACACAATCCTCCGTTGAATTACCCATTCCTCCATTAAACCCATTTAACTTTCTTCAATCATAAATCAAAAAAACATATCCAATTCAATTCTTCAAACCCACCACCACTCACAATTTCTATAAAAAATCAACAAAACAAAAGAAAACCCATTTCCAAAAAATCAGCAAAAATTAAGATCATAATTCGAAATCTAAAAAAAAAAAAAAAAACCCTTATAAAATTTGCAAAAGTGAAGGTCAATAATTTGCAAAAAAGCTTGAGTTTGAGTTTTAAGGGATGGAGGTTAGGGGAAATGACGTAGGGGGTAGTGCTTTATATTCGGTTTTGATTTTTTCACTTTTGTCTCTTGCAAAATAAAGTTGATGCTTCTCACCAAAGCCGTCCAATTTATTTGACGAAGTTATTCTTTTCCGCACCAATCCACATTTACTTTTTTTTTTTTTGATAGGACCAATCCACATTTACTACTACATCTTTTTCAGGGGTTTGGGAGTGGGGAGAGGAGGAAAGGGCAGGGCTTTAATAGGGGTGGGTCGGGGGGGGGGGGGGGGAGAGAGAGAGAGAGAGAAGACGAAGATGGGGTTGTGATGGGGGTGGGGGAAGGGAAAGGCCGGGGATTTGATGTGAATTGGGGGAGAGAGAGAAGAAGACAAAGGTTTAATGGGGGTGTGGGAGAGCGGGGAAGTTGGGTGGCGGGGGGGGGGGGGTGGAGGGGTTGGGAAAGGGTGTCGTAATGTATGGAGGAGTGAGGGAGGGGAAGGGGAATTAAGGAACGGGGCGGTGGTGGTTTAATGACTTAGCTTTTTTTAAGTTACTTCGTTAACTATAGTTGGATTCATTAGTTTTGATGGGTTTTAGTCATGTTCTTATCTAACTTATCCACGCCATCCTCCATTAGCCAAATTTAACGCAATCCATCAAATTGTTTGTTCATTGCATTAATTGAAAATAATTATCAAGTACGTTGAACTATGTCAAAACTAGTATGTACATTTCATTAATTGATTTTCATGGCCCGGTTCACTGCATGGTGCATGGTTCAGTAATTGCCCCGTGGGGAAGCATATAACCTGCGCCATTAGAATCTGGAGATCACTCACCGTATCACTAACTTTTTTTTTAAAAAAAAAACAACAAATCTGTAATCGACCATTTTGGGTCACTGGGGAACTTCACTTACTAGCACTTTCCTCTTTTTCCCCTGGGTAAGAAGCTTCACTATGTGCTATCTTTCCTTGCTAGATGGGTGTCGGTTAGAAGACAAGTTCTATATTATCTTTGCTCCGCTTGAGCCTTTTGTGGACTCCTTTTCAGTTAGGCTCTTAGGATGTAATGATTGGCGTGTTTCACACTTCAAACATTTTCAATTCAAAATGCTTCCAAGTTAATAACTTCAACTTTGTGTTTACACACTAGACGTTTGCCATGGTGGCACTATCCTGTGTGATGCAGCAAGGTCCTAAATCTGACCAGAGGTCGTGAGTGGACTTGTCAGTAGAGCACATGCCATTCACCAGCTGAACAAATGCTGAAATCTTGGATAATCTTTGACCCAGTGTTCCTTATCCTCTTATTCTTCCATGGCCAATAAAAATGATGATTTCAAAAGACGTAGAGATAGATATAAAATAAAGGGAAAATAAGCCTGACAAGTTTGTTAACAAGTTTAAAAAGTAACGGAGGTACAGAAAAGAGTAAAAGCAACACGTTCCTAGATGAAAATATAGTTTAAAATAGAAACTGTATGGGCTTAGATGTCAGCTTCATCTTATGTGAACAAATTTAATCAATTCCTTACATCTTAATGCCTCCAAGCCAAAGCAACAATCATGGCCATCATTTTCAGGCTAAATTAAGTTCCCCGTCTCCTAGCTTGTCTTGTATTTCTCACTTTACTGCTTCTAAAAGATCCGTCATGTGTAACTGTATCATATAGACTTGAGCAGAAGGGGTCTGTCTACCTGAATATCAATGCCAACATGCAAAACAGTTTGATGCCATCTTATATCTTTAGCATTGCTCTATTTTCTTTTTAAATTGTTATTGACCTTTTGTTTTTTTTATCCTTCAGGGAAATGGACAAGGCGAAGCCCAAGGAGTTGCCAAAGAAAGATGTTCCCAAGGATGATTAGGCATAGCTGCTTTGGTTTTATCCAGAATGCTACTATGTAAAGAAACTGACAGATATATGAGCTAGCTTATATGAATTCTGCACTTTTTATACAACCAGTTAATAATGCAAAGCCTTAACGACTGATGATTTTTGTTTGATGCACGGCGCATCAAAATTGTTTGGCTACAACCCTTACAGAACAATAAAATTTGAATCTTACCCAAGAATGAACTAAATCAAAAAGCGTTGCACAACATAAAAAAGAAAGCTTTGCCGACAGTACATAACTAAACTAACTAGTTGCAAGAAAATGAAATAAGTTGTGACACTTCATTTTCCAGCAATCCTTCACTCATTCCAAATTGAAAAATACCATTCAGATCCTGAGTGGTACGCTGTGAATGCGAGTACAGAGGCATACCATCAAATTGAAGGTCATCATTCAGATGAAGACCATCCTGCTGCATAGGGCAAGTCCTCGAGCTTTGCATTTGTGTTGTATTATTATTATTATTATTGTAATGCGATGACAGAAGAGAGGGAGCAGTCTTGGATTTGACCATCCGTATCAATTTCCCAGGTGTAGATTTCGAGGCTTGCACATTGAGAAATTCAGGGACGGGGTGATTGTGTTTATCAAGCAGAAAGGGGAAGTTTATTTGTGTCCCACTGTAGACATGGTCGGTGGAATTTGAACAAGTGCTTTGATGGCTGTACTTGCTGTCGTTAGCCCAGGTTATGCTGCTGCTGCTTCTGCTGCTATATGAACTTGTTTGTTCCTCCGGACTTCCAAACTGCAACAATTTTGCACCTGTGATTTCACACCATATATTAGCTCCATATGCGTTGATCCCTTCCACACAGGGTAACGCGGATGGATTTGACTAGCAACAACAATAACAATAACAACAAAGGCTTAATCCCAAAATATATTGGGGTCGGCTAACTGAATCGTTATATAGACTGTTAACGCATACTAGGTTAGGAGAGAACAAGTATTGCGGAAGCAAATTGCAAGTGGAACCGGGTATTTATAGGAGCGTGAGCTGTACACGGATTTCGTACCGCGCACGTGATAGATCATGTGCGGTCCGTACCACATGCTGCCAATCTCCCATTGGCTTGCTCGTACGGGTCCACGAAACGATGCCACGTGTCCCTTGTGGGGACCGATCCCGTAATTCTCCTTTTTGCCCTAGCTAGGCCACGTGTAGTCCCCCAATTGGGCCATATGGCTATCTCCACTATTCTGGCCTCCAATCCATAACTCCTTATGAAAAATCCCAAATGCGGAAGAGAACAATCCCAATGACCTTGTTCAATCATGGGACCGCTATTAATATAACCTTTATCCCTAGTGCAATACAATATTACAGATGCAGGAATAGATATGGCACGTGCGGAAGTCATGTACTGCGGTTGCAGTTTATAAGTATCCCACAAAAAGCATCTACTCTCTCTCTTTCTCTCTCTCTCTCTCTCTCTCTCACTCTCTCTTTCACACACAAACATAGACACACACACACACAGAGAGAGAACCTTAGAGACGAACGCATTGTGTCAAAAATCATAAGTGTACATATCTACATGTAATCTGTGATGCTTGGACTCTTCACTTTACTTGGCATTTTGTAGTTGTAGACAAGAGGTAGAAAAATTCTTATAAATTTATAGATATTTTTTATTAATAATATGCTTTATATTAAGGAAATAAATCGTACTACCTTTCATCTTAAAAGAACATTTTTACTTTGTAATTTGTATTAAAAAAAGTTATTTTGAAGTAAGAAGTATTAAAGATATAATTTATTAGAGTATAAGTAAGTGGAAGATCATTTTATATCTTATATTTGGATCTTTCTGAAATGAGTCCCCATCCCATGTCTTTGATTTAGAGATTTCCACGATCCGACACTCAGATACTCCGACACTCAGATACGTACCAATATCGGACACTCGTACCCGAGTCTGAGCATCATAGCTTGTATTACTAATTGAGTTTCCCCTTTCGATTTTTCAAGGGAATTAAGGAAGTTGACTTTTATGCAATATTATTAATAGATAATATAGGAGTACCCTTGATGAGCACTATGTCATTGCATCATGATAGTTTATAAGGTGGTTATAGAAACTTCACTGAATAACACTTGTTTATGGACAAATTATCTTTCTGAAAGTGGACATCATTTAGATAGAGTAGTTACAAATTCAAGACGATGAAATTGTGAATACTTGAAATATACTCCCTCCGTCCCAGCAGAAGTGACACTAGTGGTCAAATTGACTAAACTTTGACCAACAATCTAAATATAATATAATGATCATAATGAAAATTTAAAAGGTGTTATTGTATCACCATTTATAATATTTTCAATAACAATTTTTAAATTTTCATTATGATCACTATATTATATATAGATTGTTGGTCAAAGTTTAGTCAGTTTGACCACTAGTGCCACTTCTGCTGGAACGGAGGGAGTATCTCAATGAAAGAGGGAGATTTTAGCAATTAGACTCCGAGAAAGATTGCTCAAAAGGAAAAACGAACTGTCTGCAACAAAAAGTAAAACAACACATTTTATAACTAATTTTTCAAAACAAATCAAACCTTGGTGATTGGTCAAAAAATTGCCATAAGTCAAGTAGAGGGATTCTGGTTGAGGTTTTCTTCGCCGCCTATTGTGACCATCAAGGCGCTTTCTGCAACTCCTTTTTTCATCATCAAACTCCCCAAGTGAATGGAATCTACAAAATTAAGATGAACTGGATTGAGTGGAGAGAGAAGGAAGCCTTTTGATGGTCGAACAGTCACACGCATTACACATACCGCTATAACTTTAAAACCATCTTCATTACAAAAAAGGGAATGAACAAAATCTACAAACTAAGATGGATTGAATGTAGATGAGAGATTAGGAAGCTTTCTCATAGTTGAATTACCATGTTCTCCCTCTGTAATGAATGTCCATTTTCAAGAATTTTTTGTCCCAAAATGAATGTCGTTTTTTCAAAAACTTCATCCCTAAATGTTGTTTTACCAAATTTTCTTCACTAGTCTCTTTATACTTGCGAAACTAAATGTTTGGAAAGAGGATTGCAAGAATATATATGAATCTTTGCCACTAAATTTAAAAGCAGAGATTTTCAGGATGCCCTGTAAAGTGAAATTTGGACATTCATTTAGGGACGGAGGGAGTAACATACATTAAATACACCAATAACTTCAAGACCATCTTTGTCACAAAATAGTTGAAATTGGGTCATCCTTATCACAAGCCAGTAACGTTGTTGATATGTAGGCAAGGTTTTAAAATAGGCACCGAAGCTGCTGATATGTGTAGCTATTTTGGCTCATGATCACGATGCCCCACCGCCACCATTACTCTCAATAGCTATTCCAAAATAAGGTGGTTACGATGCGAAATCAGACATGGATGTTACCAAACTAGTGTACAAGAAAAACAGTACATAGGAGAACCTTGTGCAGCAACATTTATACCATTTACCAATTAATGATTGTATATTACTCCCTCCGTCCTACAACGATCTTCCCATTTGACTATTCAAAGTTTTTAAGGATATGAACATTTGCTTCCCTAGTTATGTTGTGATTATACACATTTAAGCCTAAATTGTAGAAATGTGAAGAACTCTTTGAGACAATAAAAATGGCAAATGGGAAGATCATTTTGGGACGGAGGGAGTATTATTCAGCATTGCCTAACAATTAGCAAACTGCACATTTACACTTCAATCACAACTCAACTAAGCATACACGCCAAAGAAACGATAGACCTTTCAATGCAACAACAGCAAATGCTATTTTCTCAGAAATAGATTTATTACCAACCCAAGAAATGTAATGCAACTTGAATTTGAGCAGGTAAAGTCCAAAAAATTGCAGGAAAAGAAAAGAAAATCCATTATGTACCTGCTACATTGCTGGCAAAACCTTTGCTCTTTCCCACCTATAACGACAGCCGGGGTCTTCGAGTGACGCTCACACACCCTATGGCGCCGGTGATAATCCCTGCAACCACTGAGGTCTGATGTGCATCCATCGACTAAGCACGATGTGTGTTGATTATTACCATTATACCCTCGTGCCCTCCTTGATGCCAATGTTTCTTTACTAGTTACTAGTTCCTTCTCCTCGCTCGTCTTGTTCACCATATTCTCTCCTAGTCCATCAAGTACTCGATCAACAGGAAAAAAGTCGACACTTTTATTCCCTTCAGTTGTGCTACTCGATTCAGTCAACACAGGGAAATCGTCTTGACCCAACTCAGTAAATTCCCAAACCGACTCTCTCGACATCCATTCCATATCCTCCTCTATGAAACTTAAATTCTTGAAAGGGGCTTTACTATTCAACCAAAAGAGAACCTTTAATCCAATCTTTTTGATTGAACACAAACAAAATAAAACCAAATTAAACAAGATGTCAGATACCAGAGCAGATATAGATTTACAAACAGAAACTAATTTCTTGAACACTAAAGATAAAAATCAGCCTAAGTTTTATTCCTCCTCTATCTATTAAACCTAAACTCTTGAAAGGGGTTCCCTATACGACAACCAGAGCTTCTAAAGTTAATTTTTTGATTGAGCAAAAAGATAATCGGACCAAATTTCACCCAAAATATCAAATTTCAGACAAGACTTCAACACCAAACATCTTTTTGAAACTTATTATTAATAAAATTGAAAATAACAACAAACTACAATCGCAACCATAATCCAAAATAACCTGAATCTTTTCCTATAAATCTCGTCACATATATTTCATCTTAAAGATAGATCAGTACCTAGAATCAATTCAATTATAAAAACGATGGGAAAAAACATAATCGAAGCAGAGAAAAAACAGTCTCAAGAAACATCTTGCACAGTGAAAGAACTTACTTAGGAAGACGATGGAAGCAGAGGGAATCAGATTCCTTTCTTGCGATTTCATAATCTGACATGGATTTCCATGAACATTCTTATTAAATGCTATCCTTTTCCCCTGGATAAATATAAAAAAATATGATCGTCCCTTCCTCCAACCTTTATCTCATCTCATACTATAGTACAAACGGGTCAATGGGGTGAACAAATATTTTATTTCGTATTGTGATAAATATATATATATTAAAAAAAAAAAAAAAAAAAAGAAGATAAAAGATGGAAACATGTCAATGAATTTTCCTGTCGAAAGATTTTTTTTAGCAAACAATATACTCCGTATACGATTTTTTTTTTTGAAGCAACAGTATTTAAGAAATTAATAATCTTAATAAAAAATCAAAAAATATTATCAAAGCATTATTAATAATCTACTATATATATATAATATAGGAGAGTCTTTATTCATTCTCTGATCGCGCCACGTGTATTTATGACATGGAATTCCACGTGGCATTCAAGATGTTTTCATCCAATAGCTTTAGTCAATTATGATGACAATATACATCTTAATTCAAAATTTAAACTTCCCTAGAGTATAGCAACAAAACTCAAATTAAAGTTATTCATTAATTTTCATTTTATTTGTATTTTATAATTTACAATTTTATTAATCCCGTCGAGTATCGACGGGTGACATACTAGTATTATAAATAATCATATTTTTAATATTTTCAAAAAACATTTTTTTATAAATTGTTGATTAGAGTAACTTTTTCTTTTTTAACGATATCCCAATCTAGGAAGAGTGATCAGACTCTAAGCCTCACAGAAAGTAAAACTTGACTTTATTACTGAGTCACTCTTCTTTTGAAGACATCATAGTAACTTAGTTGATTGATCATCATGTTATAACTGGACATAAAAATAATGAACATAATCACAAAAACAAACAAATTTATGTTGTTTACTGTCGCAAGATAGATATATCTACGGGCGGAGATAAGACAGAAAAACATATCTTATTAATATGGGATTTAAGTTTCAAGGTTATAGAGTACAAATGTTTCTCTCTATTTTGTATAACACAACTCAAGAATATACTCAAGAACTTAATTCTGAAAACAGAAAATCAGAAATTTTTATTCAAAAAGACAGTATTAGGTTAAGAGTATTTATACTCTAAAAACCTCCGACACAGGGTTACGTGAAACACTAACGCGCAGCTGACCCAACAAGTCTCAGACGTGACTTTATGCGCACGCATACGTTGCGTGCATAGTATCTTTTATGCATGCGCATAACTAAGGATGGAAATTTCTTGCCCATATCCAAGAACCCATCCATGAACCTATTAAAAAAAAACTTATTGGGTTATCCATTAAGTACCCAGTTAATTATTGGGTTTAAATGGATAAAACTCATAAAGACCCAATAACTAATGGACCAAATGGGTTTTTACCCAGATACCCAATGGGTTACCCAATAATCTAAGCTTCACTGCAGCTTAACACACCACCAGTCACCACCGCTCCTACCCTCCTCCACCACCTCCACCCCGCCCAGCACCTTGCTGCCATATCTCCATATCGTACCACCGCTGGCACTTAACCACCACCACCGCAAACCTCGCTACCACCGCAGCTGCTTCTATACCACCATCACCATGCTACCAGAAAATGCGCTTTTATCGTTCCATTGATTCATTCCATAAAATGATATGTTGTAAAAAATTCCAAAACTATATTTGTTATTTTCATACTCCCTCCATCTCAAAATGAATGTCCGAGATTGCTCTTCATTTTGGGGACGGAGGTTAGTACATACTACAATTTAGCCAAAAATTGGTAATTATGTAAATAGAATAACATTCGTTATGTATGGTACCTACCATACATAAACATTCCATAGATAATACTCCCTCCGTCCCAATATGATCTTCTCATTTGGCAGTTTTCATTGTCCCAAAAAATTCTTCACATTTTTACAACCTAGGCTTAGAAGTGTCCCAACAAAACATGACTAGTGAATCAAGTGTTCATATCCTTAAAAAGTTTGAATAGTCAAATGTGAAGATCATTTTGGGACGGAGGGAGTATTATTGTTATGTAAGGAAAATATGAATTACAAAATCATTGTAAAATCGTATTTGTAAATCTGGTAACCAATTTTATCTAAGGGAAGGGTTCGAAATATTGTTTTATTATTTGAAGTATTTTCGGTAAATCTAGTTAATTTGAAGTATTTTTGGTAAATCCGAACACTAAATCAAGTAATCAATTGAAGAAAAATTGAAAAGTGAGCTCAATTATTATGTAAATTAAATGTAAGCTAATTACCGTTGTCCAAGGAAAGTTATTAAATGTTTGCTTCTTTGTATGGCGATGGTAGCTACCTGTAGCCGGTGATGGTAGTCTTACCAAGATATTGGCGGTGGTCCGGTGGAGAAGGCGGCAGCGGTGTCGGTGGCGGCAATGGCGGTTGCAGTAGGAGTGTTGGATATTATGCCCTAGGCCCTTGAGAAAGGCTTATGCGTTATATCATAGCTTCATTGTTATAGAGATAACAAACCCAATTATTATATCTTTTGCATGTTTATTATAATAATCATTGTCCCTAGCACTTATGAAGAGCTAGCATGAGTTTAATGGATAATCATATGATGATTATGGTGCATAGGATGCGAATTAAACTTGTGGGTACTTGTTGGAGAACAAGGTACTGGATAGACCCGTTATGAGATTTATGTCATGGTCAAATGTCATAATTCAATCTCATAATAGTCATACCATTTGAATCCTTAGACCTGAGATTATCATAGTCTTCCACATGATGAACATTATGTTTGACGTATTCAAACGCCACCTTTAACCGGGTGGTTATAAAGGCTACGATTGGCATAATCGGATTCCTGTAGGGAAGAATGATAAGTTAAGATGGGATTTGCCCCTCTCTCAAGAGAGATATCTGCTTGGCCTCTCGATGAGTGAGATTGATAATAGTGTACGGCCGTACCCAAATGAATTGATGTGTTCAATGTCATTTGCTCATATCAATCTACTCGGGATCGAGAAAGCATTGGATAACATAAGTTGACTTGGACCATGACTTTATGTCCAATATGATATCGCATGACAAAGGAATTGTGATATGTTCTATAAGGTTACTTTGGACTTTCAAAGTTGTACTAATTGGGTAGTCATAATGGCTTGCTAGAGTCCGCTTATGACTTACGGGTTCTGACTCGTTCGGACTCGTTGCCAACTTAGTACAATCCTATTGGGTCACACACAATAGAACGGATTGAAAAGGCTAAAAATTCTGGGAAAATAAACTGGCCACCGTACGGCTCTTGGAGTGGCGTACGGCTCCTGGAGAGCCGTACGGCCGCCCCGCCCGTACCAGTCCAGTTTATTCATTTTTCTTGACAGAAAAGGAATCCCGAGCCCAAAAGGACTTAGGTCAAACCCTCATATAAGATATGCAGCCGGGTTTGACAGCCTCCAATTGTGATTTTGGAAATCACAAACCATTGTTTTAGAAACAATAAAATATAGAGAGGTAGGATTATTTATTTGATGATTCTTAATCATCAATATACAATAATCAAAGAGCAAAATAATTCCGACGAAGAAATCGTTTCTTCATCAAGCCTTGGGTCTAGCAATCCAGATCAAGAAGGTGTTCTTGATATCCGTTCGACGTGTGGATACCGATGGATGGTGTTTCTTTTAACACCTCAAAGTCCGTGTTCATGGATTCGATCTTCAAGGGTATGTATTCTTTCATCTTGTATTTAATTTAATCAACATGCACGGATCCGGGATCTTGGGTGTTTGATTTAAAATGTTTAATTCCGCTGCGCATGATGCATCAAAACCCAACAAGGAGGATGGAGGTATGTGAGGTGGGAGGGTAGATATATGTTGGTGGAATGGTGATGGAGTTACTTTGTTTTGAAATTTGGGTATACCCGGATAATATCCATTAAGTAATGGATAAATACGGATATTATCCATTGTTACCCAATAATATTAATGGGTATAATGGATAATACCCAAATTAACCCATTATGTTAATGGATAAATATGGATTTTACCCGTAAGTATCCGGGATACCCATTTTGCCACCCCTACGCATAATGCATGACTTATGCGCATTGCAATCCAGTAACTTCGTCAAATTACTCCAACCTTCTGCTTGCTATCCGTGCGCTTAACTTGCGTGCATACCAAATAATGCATGAGCATAACTTGCGTGTACAACTCCGCTCAAAAGTCTTCCACTCTCAGATTTAAGGCATCGATCGCAATACATAAAAAATAAAATGCTCTCAGGTCTTACATGAGATATGCATGCTTATTAAGGAAACAATAAAGAGGAGTATAAATACAAATGAGTTGAGGGTATAATTGTCAAAACACTATTCATTATGTAAGTGATTAAAAATTAGGTTGATTAAGTATTAATTTTTTAATAATTAAACAAGCATTATAAATATAAAATCGTTTAAAAATTGCCAAATTAAGAATGAGACTCTTAATTAATCTGTATGAGAGGGAGTAACCATCTTTTCTGGAAGGATGAAAATTCATTAATTATGATTGTAAGAAATAGGCGGATAGAACTGTTCTGAAAAACAATCACTTGTGAGTACAGTTGTGAGTACAGTTGTGCTCACAAGTGTTAAGACAGTTGTCTTGTTAATAATCAAAAAATGCAGCGGATAAAAGCAAAAACAGAATTAAACACTTCAGCAAGAAATAACTCGCTAGAAAACTTTCATATACGAAACGATCTTGCAGAGTACAAGATGAATGAAAGAAACAAAAATATTAAAAAGAACAAATTATTCTAGATCTCTAGAACTTACTAAAACACTCAAACACTTAGAGTTCCTTTTTGAAGAACTTCTAAGAAAACCAAAAAACTCTCTATAGTTCTGAATTCTCTCAAGGAATGCTCAGAATCCGTAACTTTGCAAAGGAAGATATCATTTATATTTATAGGATGTCTTGACCGGCATTCTCAATCACACGAGATTTTCAACTTAGCCAATAATCCTTTTCTTGTGAGAGTCCTCCTACAAATACACTCCTAAAATAAACTAAAAACTTACCAAAGATAAATGTCAATATGTTAGTAAAATAAATCCTAAATAACTACCTAAGTATAAATAAATTATATGTACAATTATAACTAAGATATTCACAATTTAATTAAGAAATCAGAATCACAAAGATAACAAAGAAATGACGAGTATACCCATACTCTTCAATGATATTCTACAAAATATTAGTGAGTAAAATATTTAGTTAGTTTTTTTACTTTTTTTTTTTTTTTTTGAAAAAAATACTCCCTTCGTCTCAGTTCACACTTGACACTCATTTTCATTTTGGTCAATCCCAGCTCACTTGACACTTTTCAAAATAGCTTATTTTTTAAAATTTTATATTCTCTCTACCCCACCACTCATTCTCTCTTTTTATTTTCAACCACTCAATTTATTCAAGCAATGCTATTATTTACCCCACTCATTCTCTCTTTTCATTTTCTACCACACATTTCTTTTATTTTATTCTTTTTCTTTAGTTATTGTGCTCATATCTTGAGTGTCAAGTGAGGTGCGACGGATGGAGTATATGATAAGAAAGAGGAACTAAAAAAGAAGAATAAAATAATCTGAAAGTGGTTATTAATTGGTTGTGATAAAAAGAGGGGAAAGGCAGAGCATGGAGAAATATAAAGAAAACGTAGCACGTGGGGACAACTGAAAGTGAGATTTCTTGTGGAACCCCAATGTTTTTACTTTCTTTTTTAGTCTGTCTTAATTTAAAGTTCTTCCTTTACTTTATTGCTTAAAATGGAAAATGAGACTTGCTTGTCATTCTCACAACAAAAACTTCCTACCCACTTTTTCTTTCTTACTTTACTTTTCATATTCATAACATTTTTTTTAATCTCCGTATAAAGTCAAACTAAGAACATTAATTTGGGACGGAGGGAGTAATTAATTTGGGACGGAGGGAGTATTATTTTTTTAAACAACACAAATATATACTCCATCCGTCCCACCTCACTTGAGACCTTAGAGGTGGACACAATAACTAAGGAAAAAGAATAAAATAACGAAAATGTGTGGTAGAAATTGAAGAGAGAGAATGAGTGGGGTTAATAGTAAGTTGGTTGAATGAATCGTGTGGTGGAAAATGAAGAGAGAGAATGAGTGGGTGAAGTAGATTGGATATAAAATTATAAAATGATTACCATTTTGAGGAGTCTCAAGTGAAGTGAGACGGACCAAAATGAAAATAAGTCTTAAGTGAGGTGGGACGGAGGAAGTATATAAGCAAAACATAAAAGTTATTTTACAAGCAATGTCACACCTTGATATACTTCTACTAGCCGGTTTACATACACTCCCTTACTATCAAGCAACAAACTAGGGTAAATGTACATTGGTGGGATAACAAAACATTCATTTAGATTCTCCATTGAAGCCGCATGCTTGGCCAAAAAGTCTGCCACCGCATTTCCTTCCCGGTACGCAAAAGAGAACCATATTTTATCAAAATCTTGCATCAAAGTCCAACAATCAGTGAGTAAATTGTGAGCCCCCACCGGTACATGATGCCGTTTGCACATTACATTAAATGTGATTAGTGAATCAGTCTCAATGTGAAGCTTAGTAACGTGCATAGACTTAGCTACTTGTAAACCAGTGCGAACCACCCATATTTCTGCAATCATATTCGTAGTGTGACCTATGGATTGACTAAACCCGACAATGCAACGGCCATCTCTATTCCTGATAATACCCTCAATACCAGCCTTACCAGGATTTCCTTGAGCCGCTCCATATGTTTTGCAACTTTAGAGCTACTTCAATACAATACAGTGATGTATTCAGGCTACGCTAATACATGATCGAGGAATTTGAAGTTTTACAGGATTGTAGATAATAGAGAGATTTGAGATGATAATTTTATTGATTGATTAAATCAATTACTTGTTACACTATTTATACAAGGGGGCGGTCTCCTGTGAGACGGCTCACAGGCAGCCAATCTGTTTTTTTTTTTTTTTTTTTTTTTTGCCTTCCAACTTTTTTTTCCCGGTCATTTTTTGCTCGCCAACCAAAGTAACACTTTTTGTAAAGAAATGTAACACTTTTTTTTTCCTAAAAATGTACCACAATTTTGCTGAAATTGATTAAAGGTAACATAAGATAGACAACTAAACTAATGTTACATTTTATAATAAATGAATGTAACTTTTTTTTCTCAATTGTAGCATATTTTTAGGGTTTTACATTCAATTGAAATACAAAACCGCTTATATTCATGATTTTTTACTCTTTTTTAAAAAAATAAATAAATATAACATTTAACCTATAAACTGTTACATTCATCTATATAACATATTACAATCATATATGCACTGTGTTACATTCAATTATTACTTTTTCTAACCACAAAAACTATTTATATTATTTTGCGAAACTGCTGTTACAGCTTACAATAAAGTGTTACTTTTTTAAGACCAAACTGTTACTTTCTTCATAAGAACGTGTTACATCTCAGGAGACGAGCAGCCCAATTTTTGTGTGTGTTAAAAAGTATGTTTAAAAAAAATAAAAATCAAACTATATCATGACCTATCTAGTTTTATTCGTCTCGTCGAGACGAACACACCGGTATTTTTAGATATTTTTTTTTCGACTTCAAAATCACAAGATATTGCATTTTAAAATTATGGGAGTTTTTTTTTTTAATGTGTGCCACATGTCGCGCGCTGGGAGGAGGAAGGGGGCTGCTGGGCGGGTTAGGCTTGTGGGTTGTGGGCATGATCCATGGATGATTCATGGGTAGATCCGTCTCACAAGCTGAGATGAGACGGTCTCACCCAAGTCTTTGTCTTATACAAGTGATGAATCCCATAATTGTAGACCTAAGATATCTAGAATGAAGGAATTGATATCCAAAAATCTCCAAATATTCGGATGGTTTTGTAGAATATTCTAGGAGATTTGGTTAAGTTATTTTGTATATAGCATTACCTATTTTATCTCTTTCCATAGGGTTGTTAGTTGTATATATAACCCCTCTTGTACTCGGCCGACTGATATGTGTGAATAAGAGAAATAAAATTTTAATGTTCTCCTACAATTTTAATGTTCTCCTCTTCCTCTCTCGTTTTTATCATGGTATCAAGAGCCCGGTTGATCTAAACCGAGTAGCTTCCGCATACATTTTTTTCTTTCTTTCTTCCTTTTCTTCTCCTATCACCTCCACCATGGCCGGAGATGACGAAACCAGAGCCAAAGCCGAGAATAGTGGGGCGGCGGCTGGAAGCAAGGTAGGCGTGATGTCTCCGTATTTTATTTCAGCATCAGATAGTCCAAACACCGTCTTCGTAAGCGATCCTCTTCGAGATGGGAATTATGCAGATTGGGTTGATGAGATGAGTAATGCCCTTTTTGCAAAGTATAAAATTGGATTCGTAGATGGAACGATTCCAATCCCAGACGAAGGTTTGGCAGAGTTGGCGTTATGGAAGCGATGCAATGCGATGGTAAAAGGGTGGTTGAACAGTTCTATGGAAAAGGATATTCGTAACAATGTTAAGCATGCAAGGACGACACAAGAAATATGGGAGGACTTGCAAGAGCGTTTTGGGAGCGAGAGTGTGCCTAGGGCTTATGATGAACTAAAGCGCGCCATAACCCTAACGAGACAAGAAAATCTCTCGGTGTTAGCATACTACACGAAGTTGAAGGGTCTTTGGGATGAAATCCAGTCCATAGCTCCATTACCTAAGTGCAAGTGTACCGGGTGCACGTATGATACGCCCAAGAAGCTTGTTGAGATGAGGGAAAAGGAGCGTCTGTATGAATTTCTTATGGGGTTGGATGCTAGTTTTGGGACAATTAAAACCCAAATTCTGAGCATGAAACCAACAATCAGCCTGGGTGCGGCTTACCATCTCGTTTCTGAGGATGAAAAACAGAAACAGATCAGTACAGCAGGAAAAGTGGACGTTGTGGCAGCTGGGTTTCAGGCATGAAGCAGTCAGCGAGTTGTGGAGACAGTTGTTCAGCCAGTTGCTCAGTCAGGTGTACAGTCAACTGGGCAGACAAAAGCTAAAATGCACACACTGCGGAAGGTTGGGTCACTCAGTTGAGAGCTGCTACAAAATCATAGGATATCCAGAAAGGAAGAAAAGCAAGCAGAAGTGGGTTGCTGGGACGACGACACATCTTGCAACATGAGAAGGCAGTCCAATTCCTGGGTTTACCGGTGAGCAGTGTTTCATGAAAGAACAAAGCATGTTGACATGTATTGCTATTTTGTTCGGGAAAGAGTTACTTCTGGGGATATTGTTACTTGCATGATCTCAACTGATAATCAAGTTGCATATTTTTTTACCAAGCCTCTTGGAGAAGCTCATTTTCATTTTTTTGGTTGGCAAGTTGGGTATTCGTAATCTTCATGCGCCAACTTGAGGGGGAGTGAAGGAATTGATATCCGAATATCTCCAAATATTCGGATGGTTTTGTAGAATATTCTAGGAGATTTGGTTAGGTTATTTTGTATATAGCATCACCTATTTTATCTCTTTCCATCATTAGCCAATTAGGGTTGCTAGTTATACATATATAACCCCTCTTGTACTCGGCCGACTATGTGTGAATAAGAGAAATACAATTTTAATGTTCTCCTCTTCCTCTCTTGTTTTTATCATAGAAGATTCTAATAACCTAATCTCTAGAATAAATGCATAATCTCTAGAATAATTACAGGTGTAGTGAGAATGGTACTTGGATTCATCGAACTCCTACTCCATCAAGTATTTAATAAGGTTACCTTACCATAATAGTAATAGGGTTAATGACAATTTAGGGCCTGAACTCCAGGGGGTGCGTCTAAAAGGGGCCTGAGTTTTTTTTCGCTAGATCAGGGCTCAATATCATAATTTTTCGGCAGTTAAGGGCTTTTTGACGGAAATCGTTAGAAAAGTTAGATAAGTGCCATGTGCATGGCACGTGATCGACTAAATGGATGGATTTGTAATGAAAATTTGTCAAAAAGGGTCAAACTGTAAGTTTTAAAATTTGAAGGGTTAAATCTACCCATTCCCAAACCCGAACCAGAACCCAGTTACACCCAACATAAATACCCAATCCGCCACTTTCCTCCTCACCTTCCCACACTCCTCTGCTTCTCCGATCAATTCTCCGGCGAGATCCGATTGGCCGACGGGGGTGGTTCTGGAGGAGTGAACGGCGACTCACCCTCTCCGTCCGCCCACCTTCACAGATTCGGCCGCCACTCTCAACCCCGACCCTCTCTCTCTCTCTCTCACCATCACCCACAACGCCATCTTCACCAACTCCGCACCATGTCCCAAATTCCGGCGAACCTCCCTCTCCCTTCGGCTCTAAACAACGCCGGCCAGAACCACACCACTCCAGCCCCATTTCTGGTTATCCCGCCGATTCACTTCCCATCGCCGTCCGTCTGCCGCGACGCCGGACACAACTCCGGCATCTATTCTTTCAACAAATCAGACATCGTCCTCCTCAAATTCCTCCGCGCCAGAGACTTCCGTGTCCAAGAATCACTCACAATGATCCTCAAATGCCTCCAATGGCGGAAAGATTTCGAAGCCGACGCCATTGTCGACGAGGATTTGGGTTTCCAAGAACCTGAAGGAATCGTCGCTTACAAAACCATATTTGAAAACCTAGATCTTAACCTGAATGATATTGAAGCCCAGATTTTAGGAATTTTGATTTTTTCCTCTAAGATTGAGCTGGAAATTTGATTGTAGTTCTAAAGATGTGGTTCTGGGAGAATGAAGGTGGTGGCGGTGGTTTTGGTGTGTTGGCGGTGGTGTTCATAGATGGCGATGTCAATGGTGGTGGTGGTGGGTGTGGTGATGGTTAGTAGGAATATTACACTCCCTCCGCCTCAAAATGACCTTAAATTTATTAGTATGAACCTTAAAATGGGACAAAATAAAAAAGAAATTAAGAACTTTAAAGCGGGACAGAGGGAGTAATTTATTAGTATGTTCATAGAATAAAATTTAAATTTATTTATAATTTTTTTATTTTAAATTTATTATTGAGAAAATAATCTAAATCTTTTTATATTTAATATAGCTATTAGATTTTTTTTTTTAATAATTTTGATTTTTTTCAATAAATTTATTTTATATATGATAATTACTTATTTTATTTTATACTTGATTATTTAGAAAAATGATTATTTTTTTAGAAAAAAATATTTATTTCATTTTTAAACCTTTTGAGTTTCAAAAATTTCACTAAAGCCCTTACTAACTAATATCATTACAAATCCATCCATTTAGTCGATCGCGTGCCATGCACATGGCACTTAACTGACTTTTCTAACGATTTCCGTCAAAAAGCCCTTAACTGCCGAAAAATTATGATATTGAGCCCTGATCTAGCGGGAAAAAAAACTCAGACTCCTTTTAGACGCACTGTAACGACCCGAGTCTGCAGACCCGACCCGCCACATAGGTACCATACACTAGCCCACCAAGCATCTCCTCAATTGGGTCAACCACAGCCCATCACAGGCCTCCAAAAGTCCAATGGATGATTTGATGCTTAGTAGGAGTGTATGGGCCTTCTATATAGCACACTCAATTCCCACATATTTCTGATGTGTGATGGGGGATATCACAATCTCCCCCACTCAAACCCTTGCCATCGTCCCTGGCAAGGTCAATCAATACCCAGATCGTATCCCCTGGCTAGCTCGCAAGCCTTAAGGCCAGGGTTCCGCTCTCAATTCCCACATATTTCCGATGTGTGATGGGGGATATCACAATCTCCCCCACTCAAACCCTTGCCGTCCCTGGCAAGGTCAATCAATACCCAGATCGTACCCCCGGGCTAGCTCGCAAGCCTTAAGGCCGGGGTTCCGCTCTGATACCATTTGTAACGACCCGAGTCCGCAGACCCGACCCGCCACATAGGTACCATACACTAGCCCACCAAGCATCTCCTTAATTGGGTCAACCACATCCCATCACAGGCCTCTAAAAGTCCAATGGATGATTTGATGCTTAGTAGGAGTGTATGGGCCTTCTATATAGCACACTCAATTCCCACATATTTTCGATGTGGGATGGGGGATATCACACGCACCCCCTGGAGTTCAGGCCCTAAATTGTCATTAACCCTACGTAATATGTAAAGCATTTGATTTGATATAAATAAAATTAAGTATTGATGCAGTGCTGAGGCTAAAAGTTAAGAGCGTAACTATTAACATTTCTAGCTACTACTTTGTATCGAGTTACATGTTCAGGTCTAGCAACTTTTCATTCTATTTGCAATTTTCACTGTGGTTAAAAGCTGTGAGAGAGAAAGATATTTGTTTTGGGACGGAGGGAGCAACATCCATATCCATGTCCTTCTAAGATAAATCAAATATCACTTCAAAAGAAAATCAAATTTAATGTTATGATTAAAAGACTGATTCAGTGATATATCATGATTAAAGTCCAATAGCCCACCATACCAATCCATGAAACAGTTTCAAATGTCATGGGATTGTGGGTAAAGATGTAGAGTTAGAGAATCATATTTCCAATTCATTTACAAAATCAACAATAATTAATTATAATGCTATATATTTAGACTTTAGATTAAATGATATCAAAGTCATAGCTTATATAATTAAGTATAAGCTAAATTGGTTTTTAATCTCTCTAATATTTTCATAAAGAGAACATACATACTCTGACTCCAACGAAAATTTACAACCAAGAAATTTGACATTATATATATATATATATATATAAAGCTTGAATATATTTTTTTCCACACCACAAACTAACCCTTGAGTTAAAAACCACCTTGGTTTATTCGATTTCTATATATGCATGTCAAAAATCAATCAAAGTTATACCTAACAATGTCAATGGACATAGAATAGATCTATTCATTTGAGGTTTTAACAAATGGGGGGTAAATCATCATCTGGCTTAAAATTTGTTCAAAATTGTCGGTCGCCTTCTCTGTTGAGTGAGTGTGCATTCCTTCATAAGTGGTCACCACAATTTCTTCGTCTTTTGAGAGGCGTTGGATCTGCTTCTTCACGTTGCATCCTTGATGAGTACACTTGTAGTAGCTTCTGCATTATATTAAAATCAACAGTTTATTAGCTAGTAAAAATTACTCTAATTTTTTTTTTCCTTCAATTAAAGCAAGAAGCGTATAATGAAACATGTATACGATCATCGAAAGCATAAGTGAGCATAACAAACCAACAATAAGCGTGTAGTACGTAAAGGAAGTATAAGATTGTAGAAAGCATATACTAGAATCAAATCAAGAATCGGATAATTAAAGAAGTAATCGATTGGCTGACCTGGGGAAATTGTTGTGTTTAACAGATTTTTGACCGTATTTCCTCCAGCGATAACCATCATCAAGAACATCGACGTGACTTCTTGTCTGAAATGCATATCTATGTTTCCTTATCTTCTTGCTAGGAGCTGGTTCCATAATTTCCTTCTTCTTCTTCTTCTTCTTATTTTCAAAGCCTAAACTGTCCACAACAACGCCCCCACAATCATCACTCTCAGCTTGTTTCTGGGATCTAATTGATTCATTCTTGATAGACGGCCCCATGAAGAAATCATCATCGTTGTTGCTACAAAGATTGAGAGTCGTCGTTGTCATCATGTTTGAATTAGAAGATGGTGTTGAACCAAGAAATAACATTGGTTGAACAATCTCCATTCAATATATATGAACAAGTGTGGAAATTCTTAAAATGGTTTTTGAATGGAAAGATGGCCGGCTAGTGTTTTTTTTGGTACATTTAGGTTTATATATATATATACGATAAAATAAAATGGATGGTGTTTTAAAAACAAGATTGCAATAAAAGGTGGCGGCCGGATAGGTAAGTGAAGGATTAAATAATTCATATAGTGCTTATTTTTATTTTCTTTAATCGTGCCAAACTACCAAATTTAACATGTGCTCCTATACTATATATCTAGACTATACAAATTACACTGTCTATGTATGCCATAAAAAAAA
This sequence comes from Campanula takesimana, assembly GCA_026119855.1. Lineage (NCBI taxonomy): Eukaryota > Viridiplantae > Streptophyta > Magnoliopsida > Asterales > Campanulaceae > Campanula > Campanula takesimana. The sequence continues at coordinate 831,830 of JAOWBW010000394.1, read as the reverse complement.
AGATATGCTCCAAATAAATTGGATAATGTCCAAGTGAAATTCACTCTTTGAGTATACAGGGTGGCCAAGAATCAAGAGGAATAGTCTCAAATGAATCAAACACAATCTAAGAATTTCTATCTTTTTTTTCTTTAAAAATGATGCTCACTCTATTTTAGTGAATGCTATTATAATGATCCTACGTGAATGTCTAAATTTTATTATACTGAAAATCTTTATTTTTGTATATTTTCATTTCGTACTCACAATGCTTATATTTTGGTGAATATTCTTTCCTTTTTATTTTACCTCCCAATTTTACTCTTCTCTATTAAACACTAATTATCAAAACAATTACAATAACCCCAATCTACTTAGAGAAGGGGGTCAATTTAAAAATATAGTGAAAATTTTATTTGCAGAAAGAGGTCAGATTATACAAAACTTATAAATTTACCTTATATTCAACTGAACCCTTCCCTTTACCCTGCCTTCTCCCCTGATTTTTGTAATCGTCTTTTCAGATATTTAGTTTGCAAGTATAAAGAGATTAGTGAATACTATTTTGGTTAAAAAAATAGACATATTTTTTAAAAAAATAAAAATTTATTGTGGGATAAAAATTTCTTGAAAAGAAGCATTTAGGGGCGGGGGGAGTATAATATATATATATTTGCAATATAAGAAGCTTTTAAACATGATTTCAAATAATTATTTGTGGTTAAAGTAGCTAGCTTTTTCCCTTTCTCTATTGAAAGATGCATGCACTTAAGAAAAAGTGAGATAAAACGCACAAGAAATGAATGTAGTTTTGTTATTTGAAACAAGTTGTATCATCTTTTACATTATGATTCCAATACCAGTCAATCTCAAAACACGCAAGAGACCGAAATGGTTCTAGAAGTATTTCAGAAATAAATAAATAATAATAAAAAAAAAATCTTCTCTTTGAATAACAATTCCTCTATCACAAGATCATAGCTGCCAGAAAAAAAATCTTTCTGTAAAATTGATTTATTTACAAGTGTTGTATTTTTTATTTTTCTTTTATGAAGCATTGACAGATAAATATGTCAAACTGTTGATTCCTAGGTTGGATAATCCTTCAGTCACATTTTCACTTGTAAGTCATCGATAAAACTTGTAGAAATCCTACAAACAGTTCCAAAAAATATGTATTTGATCTCTAATTTGTTGGTCTCTGAAAATTGTTCAACATAAAATAATATGTAATCATATAAATAAGTACATATTGAGTTTAAATTTTAGAACGGGAATTAATTAAGTTCCGCTAAATATAAATGCAGGAGTACTAGGATGAGAGTATTAGTTAGGATTTATGCGGAAGATTGAGGGTGTAATTGTCGGACTGGAGAATTCCTGTAAAAACAGATAGACTAAAGGGTGTAATTGTTGGAACAAAGAATCAAACAAAGTGGTGGATATAAAATGTTGCTCACAAAATCAATTCGTAACAATATTTTATTGATTGTATCGATAATAGACTCTAAAAAACACTAATAAAATTATTATTGTTAGCAAAATTTTATAATTATTTTGTATTCCTGATATTACTCGATAATAATGGAAGGAAGGAAGGAAAGTATTAGAGCAGGGAGAGGGTTTGTAATTTTACACGTGCCAGGTAATGTTTGGTTATAAAAGGCTGCGCAGCCCTATATAATTCCATTCCACTATTCCCCCTAACCACTTGTTTACTTTCGAGCAATGCTGTATAATTATATAAGAGTTTTTATTTTTTTATTGCACATATCCATTCGTCCCACTCGAATTAAGATTTTTGGGTTGGACACGGGGATTAAGGAAAAAGTGTTAGTGGAGTAGGTGTTGTGAGTATGAAAAGTAAAGTAGGAGAGAGAAAGTAAGGTAGGGAATAATGAGTAAAAAGTTGTTGTGAGTGTGAATGTGGGTCCCATTAAATAAAACATTCTCATTTTTGGGTTGTCCTAATTTCAATGGGACCCCCCAAAATGGAAATTTGTCATAATTCGAGTGGCACGGAGGGAGTATAATTATACTAATAAATATTTGTATATTTAATTAGTGAATAAGAAAGCTTGCAAACTCAATAATTAATACTCACTCTCTGTCCCAGAGTAAGAGTCCTACTTTCCATTTTGGTACGTCCCAGAGTAAGAGTCCTATTCCTAAAATGGCAAAGAATCTTTACTATTCATCCCACTCATTCTCTCTCCTATTTTACTTTTATACTCACAACACCAATCAATTCACTATTCTCTCCCACTCATTCTCTCTCCTACTTTACTTTTACACTCACAACATTTACATCACTTCCAATATTTATTAATAAGCGTGCAAATGAGGGGTAGGGCTCTTACTCCGGGACGGAGGAAGTAATTTATTACTAATTGTAGTTTAAAAACAATCTTGTAAGTTTTTTTTTTTTTTTGAAAGAAATAATCTTGTAAGTTTGATATGCTCTTTTTAAGTCTTATTCAATCATCTCTATCTCTTCTTCTAGATAAACATATTTATTCAATATTCAAATACTTGGGGCTTTCTAGTTTCTATCATTTGATTGACTTCCATTATTCAGTTTATACTCTCTCTCTCTCTCTCTCTTCTCAAGCTAGATATTGTACAATCATCAAAGGATTGTTTTAACTTAATCAAATACTACTACTTTATAAAAAAAAACTTAATCAAATAACTGGAATATTTGTTTTTTTAGGCATATGCAGCTACTTTACAGTAAATAATTGTGTTTTTTCTGATAATGTAAGAGTTTGCTTGCTACAACGTTTTGGCCAAGACGCTCTAAAATAAGTTGTTTTACATTATTTTATTTTTTACGTATCATTCAATATTTTCAAAAAAGAACTTTAAGGGGAAATGTTTTTTTTTTATTATGTTACATTTTGTAGCTTTCTTTCAAAAATATAAATGCATTTTTAAAATAAAAAAAAATACACAAACATGCCATATTTTGAATCAATTCACCAAACGCATTTATAGATAAACTTTTTCTTTACGTACATTACAAAAACCATATTTTCAATATTTTTTTTACACTGCTACACCAAACAGACCGTCACTATTGTTGGAAGAATGTTATCCCGTAAAAAAACGTAGAAGTAAAAAGAAAACTCTGTCCCATATTTATCGCTAGTTATTTATATTTTGAACGTCCAATACTTATTGATATTTATCCAAAATGTTCACTTTTCTCTTTCCTATCCACTCACAATAACTATTCACTAACTTATTTTCTCTCTTCTACCCGCTCACAATACTTACTTCCCCAACATATTTTCTTAACAGCAATGCTAGGGGTACAAAAAAAACTCACAAAATCTTGCTCACAACATGAGGTGGGGATATTTTATTGGTTGCATCGATAATGGACCCGCCACACTTTAATTAAAAACACCAATTAAATCATTATACCTATGATTTTGTGAGCAAGATTTTGTGACTTTTTTGTGCCCATAGTATTATTCTTTTCTTAATTCACGGGGCAATACTAAGGGCACAAAAGAAGTTTACAAAATAAGGTGCCGATATTTTATTGAGTGCATCGGTTATGAACCCGGCACACTCTAATTAAAAGCACTAATGAAAATCATGACACCTCATTTTGTATGCAAAATTTTGTGAATTTTCTTGTGACTTTATATTTACCCAAAAAAACAAATTAAATTGATATTCCAGCTATGACGACAATGCCTCCATGGAATATAATATTAATAGGTCGCATATGGCGGCTTTCCCTTTCCATCAAATTAAATCAAGTTAATAGTCATTTCATTTTCTTCATCAAGTCACCCGTCATGATTGCAAAATTTCTTATTAGTAGTAAAAAATGCTTATAAATAAATTTAGTATTGAGATTTATTTGTATGCATAAATTTAGGAGCAATGCTAAGGACACAAAATAAGCTTACAAAATCTTGCTTATAAAATGAGGTGGCGATATTTTATTGGCTGCATCGATAATGGACCCACCACACTTTAATTAAAAACACCAATAACATCTCCGTGTAAAGTCAAACTAAGAACCTTAGTCCGAGATGGAGGGAGTAGTAATGATCATTACTAACAGGCGGGCATGCAGGCCATAGTTGTAATCCACTCCATTCTTCGTTTTTGTAAGTTGGGCGAATTACATTTTAGGCCCCAAAGTTTGGGGGTGTTCCTATGATGGGCTCTAAAGTATGTGTTGTTTCTCCCACTACTGGTTGTTGTTGTTACTTGGTTCCGGAACCGGCTTCAGCTCGTTCATGCTGCTCAACGGACTCTTCTCAAAGGATGGTGTTCCGTTTCTAGAACCTTGGCTCCGTATCCACCTATGAGTGTTTATTTCAGCTTTATGTGTTGCATGATGAGCTGGTCGTTATTTCCAACCGGTATGGGACGGTTGGCGATAGGGAGCCTCTCATTTGTTGTTATGTGATTGTATGCTATGATTGATTATTGGATATTACTGTTCATGATAGCATGACATCTAGTTGCATTTAGTAGCTTACTGAGATTTTTCTCACCCCGTTTCTTGTTTCAAATTGTTTTTCCTTAACCCCCCCCCCCCCAGGAAAGCAAGTGGTATCGTTTGAGGTCCGTTGTATCGGGAGTCTTCTGAGCAGGTTGATCGCCTTTGGGGTAGTTACTCTTCAGGGCCTCTTTGTATATAGTTGAAAGGTCATGGTTGTCCAGGGTTATGTATTTACTGTAGTCTTTGGGAATTTATATTATTAACAGTTGTTCTTGCTTCCGCGTTTGTTTCTAGTCTCCGAGTTAAAATCTCGTTGAGGAATTGTTTGTTGGTATTGGTTTATAGTAGAATTTTGGAGATGTTAATTATGTAAATTTTATATTTATGGATTTTTAGAATTCCCAGGGCGTGACAGTTGGTATCAGAGCAATGGTTTTAGACCTTGCAAGGGAATAAGAACTCTGATATTGAATAGGTTTCAACACTTGGGTGTTATGATATTGAGCGGTTTAGGGAACTAAGTTTTCTTGAAAGATGAGGTTAAGATAGAAGTTGGTTGAGTTATGAGTCGTGATATTGGCGTAGAGTGTTCTTCTTTTGTGGAATACCCAGTATAGATTGGTGTTAATAGTATTAGTTTCATTGGGGTTAGTTGGTTTGAGAATCGAAGTGTGAGCCTTTGAATACTTGGGCGTACCTATTTCGTAAAGTGGGAATGCCTTGTGCTATATTCGTATGTCTGTTCTCATAAGGTGATTTATGTTGAGGTGTGTCCCCGAGTACGAAATTTCGTGATTGCTAATAATGAAAGTAAGGTGATTTGGTCATGCCGCTTATATAGAGTGTTGACAAGATAAGTAGTATAGTTTAGTTTTCCATGCGGTCCAAATCTCTTGGTTGTTATGGATTTACGGTGAGTATTTTTTATACTGATTGTGTGACTTTGCTTAGAAGCATAATGGGTTATAAGTGGGTGCATCTTTAGTGAGAAGTTATATTAATCTTCATGGGAGAAAAAGTGTAGTAGAGATTTGAAAGAATGTTTAAAGATGAGTATGAGTAGATATTTCATTTTGGTCACTAAATTCGTAAATAATTCCGACCGGTCTCTGAGTGGTTGGGAAGCTTGGTTGAATAGTGTGGATTGAGTTTTAATAGATTCTTATCTAATTCGTCGATCTTCGAGTTGAGTGATTTTGGTTCTAAATGAGATAACTTCAGAAAATTCAATTAGGTCACCATGGCGAATTAGTGTTTGTTATCTTATATTGGTGAATTAGTAAATTCCTGCAGTTGATCAGTGGTTTAGTCAAGAATTTGATTGATAAGTGGCTATTGTTAGTCAAGGGTCGAATATGAGGAAATAACGAAGGCAATTTCTATTATGGGGTTCGTTTATTTTGAATTCTTGGTTATATCGTTGGGAAGGATAAATGACATAGTGTTATCGAAGATTGTTATTTTAAATCGTAATTGATTTTGGGAGTGAATGACTTAATGATATACTGATACACTCCAAGTTGTAGGCTGAGAATTATTACCCATTTGGGATTTTATTTAAAATTGCTTGGAGGAGCAAGGGTTCGCAAGTTTTAACATGAGCTAGAGGATTTATTGTTTTGTAATGGGGTTCTTGAGGTATTAATTGATCTCTGCAAGTGTAGACAAATATGTAAAATGAGATACGCATATTTTGGGATTTCTTGACTTTAGTAAGAACCGATGAATGTGAAATCAACTTTCGATTATTAAAATAAAGATTGATGATAATTTAAGTATTGATATGGTTTTGTGGATTTAGCTAGTATCACTGTTATCTTGCCAGGTATAACCGGTGTTATGTTTTCTTGGAGATAAGTCAGGTTTTCCATTTTAGTGAAGCTGATCAGCTTGTTATCGATAATGATGCTTCCAAATAGGGACTGAGGTAAGTAACGATTAGAAGTGATGAAGTATTTATGTGTGTTTCGAGGATTAACTCTTGATAAATAGAACTATCTATGACTTGGGATGGATTGTGATTTTATTGGCATTTCCTTAGCAGATTGTTTATTCTATTTTATTTTGGGACCAAGTTGAAATGTTATGTTAATGGGCTATCAAAAGTAGACGGATATATTTCCTTAGAAAACTAAGTATGAAATAATGCAAGTAGATTCGAGGAATTCAAAGAGTATGACTGTATGGTGTTCCAGCTTATAAAGAAAGCGAGTATAGTGGTGGGATCATATTTAACCGGATAGTTGATAACGGTAAAATTTTGAGTATATCTTTGAGTCATTGGGTGACAGAAATTGTTAGCTCTATTCCTTCTCTTATTTGTTCGGGTAGTAGTATGTTATGGGTTGATGTATAGATCGTCAATACGTACGGAAGAACCGGAAAAGTAAAACTTATGAATATTGGTGAATTAAGGGTTGGTTGAGGACATAATGCTAATCGGGATCAAATCAGTTATTTTTCAGGATCGGTGATCAAGTGATAGTCTTGGGAATCTGAAATTCCGGATGAAAGATGAAGTTGACTTTAGAATGTTTAATACGAGTATACTTGAGATATGTGTGTGTAATGTATGTTGGGTTATTGAGTCGTGGAGACTATGTTTGAATTATCTAATAGGTACTTGTTTGGGGTTATGAGTGCTATTTGGGGACCGATATTTTGTAGCCTCGTTATGACTGCTTGTCATGATTTTGATGAGAGAATTCGCGGGCGAATTCTTTTTAAGGAGGGTAGATTGTCACGACCCGAAACCTAGGCTCTACTTTATTAGTAATAAATAATTATTATTTATTTATTTGCTTATTTATTTATTTAAATTATTTAGTTATTTAAATATTTATGTGTTCATTTTGGGTTTCGTGATGTGGTCGTGCCTAGCATTTAATTGGTTAATTGTGCTAGTGTAGAGTGTTGGGTCTTAAATGTTAGTGAGGAATATAAGATGATTGAGTTAGTGTGTAGGGGAGGGGGTCAATGTGTAAATTTCTCAATCACCCTACTTATTCCATCTTTTCCCCTCACCTCCCTCACTTTCAACCTCTCCATCTCCCTCTCTCTCCATTGCCAAAGAATGGGTAAGTTCTCTCTCACTTCTCTCTACATTTCCATCATCTTCCTCTCTTTATTTCTCATTTCTTAAAACATGAATCATGTTTAGATCGTCGATAGGATCTTAGGAAGCCAAGAAACTTCGAGTTCCGTCACCGTTGATAAAATCCGGGTAAGTTGCTTTTCCCCCATTTATGCTAAAAATGGTCATCTTTAAGTCTATTAATGTTCTAGTTGATTTATATGGCTTTCTTGGTTGTTTTGGAACCTATTTGCAATTTATTCATATTTTTGTGCAAATTTGGGTAATTGAATCATCCCTTGGTTGTGTTGTTTAAATGTTGTGAGATGAGTCATTTTAGGCTTAGAAGTTGTTTTGGCACTTGGGTGAACTTGTAGGAAGTGTTGGATTTGAATTGAGTTGAAAATGGTGATTTTAGGAATGTTGGGTTTGAATCTTGATCTTGGTTGATGAATGGTATTATTTGAGTCTCCATTCTAGTTATAAGTTGTTTTGGGTTCATCTTTATGCTTGGAGGAAGGTTGATTATGTTTGATTTTGGTTGGAATATGAAATGGTTAAGAAAATAGGTAGAAAACCCAGATTTTGGCCGGATTTCGTCCCTCCGGGCAAGGAGGCGCGCGCACCATGTTTGGAGAGGCGCGCGCACCCTTTTCTGCTTCGAAATCGCAGCCTTCTGACCTTAGGAGGCGCGCGCATCACTTTTTAGGGAGGCGCGCGCATCCCCCTTTTTTCCAGTTTGTCCGTTTTTCGTTCGATCTTCCGGAGGCCATAACTTTCTCATCCGGACTCCGTTTTAGGCGTGTAAACTATCGTTTCGAAGCTCTTTTCGAGTACTACGAGATGAGTGGGTTTATTTTGTGGGGTTTATGGTTTAGATTGTGTTGAGTTTCCAGTAAGTGTTCTATAATACAAAACGTTATGACCGGTCCGTTGTGATCAAGTTTGGGGTATATGTTGTATGGGTCAAGGACCACTCTAGTGTGTGAAAATGGTTCTTTGGTGAACAAATGTGTGGTGGAACGTAACTAAGTATTATTAGGGAATGTTTGGTAATCTTATGATGTGTTCATGTTGGTTCCCATCAAATTGATTTTAGGAAAAGACTTGGTCTAGGTTTTAAGTAATATCCTATAGTACCTAGAGGGTTGTCATGGGATACCAAGGTGTTGAAATGGGTGCATTGGGGATCATGTATGGGAATGTGTTACTTTTTTTTGTTCGGCTGAGTGTTAAGAATTGGTCCGTCCAAGAGCGGATGTAAGATGTGAAATAGTGACTGGGTACCTTCGGAGTGATTAGCCTTATGGAGGAATTATTCGGAGTTCCTATTGGGAATCCCAGGTATAAGGAAATGGTTGAGTGCTTGACCATAAGTACCCTCTATGAGTAGGCTTTTAGGGTCATCTTGGTAATGGTCGTGGTACTATTTGTGAGTGACCGTTTGGGTTGTGCTCTTAATGAGTAACTTATGGGTATCATCTGTAGGATGTGCTTGGTATGAAACCTTGTCTTGGAATCATTTGTTTTAATGATCAATGTTGTTGGGCTCTTTATGAGAAATTCTGTTTATCGTGGTGGAACACTTTTATGAAAGATTTTCCCGTTTTCGTTGTTGTTGACTCCTCTTGAGTAATAGTTGTATCCTTATGGTAATTATTGGGTATGGTCCCTTTTGTGAAAAAGCGTGTTATGGTATTTGACTAAGTATGGTTTGAGAATGTTGGGCTGGGTCCGCTTGTGACCGTATTTGCAATGTATGAATGTGGATAACCGTTTAACTCTTTTTGAGTAGCTTCATGTGTTGATGTTGTTGTTGATCTCTTCATGAGAAATAGTTTGCATCCTTTGTGATGATTTTGGCTTGGTTCCCTACTTTGGAATCATTGCCCCCGTTGTTGTTTCAAGCGAGTATTTATTACTATGTGCTTGTATAGAGTCCAGCTGGCATTGTTGTGTTTGTTTTGGGCAGTGATGTATATTATAATGGCACGAGCCAAGTCCAGTATAATGTACTTCACTGGTAACCCAGTTTCCCCATGTTCAGTGGCCTTGAGTGGGATGCCCCTTCCCGTGATCGTGGTTGGGATGAGCTAGCTCCTATGGTGAGTATTCTAGCTATTCGCGTGGGGGGGATGACTATGTGTTGTTTCTCCCACTACTGGTTGTTGTTGTTACTTGGTTCCGGAACCGGCTTCAGCTCGTTCATGCTGCTCAACGGACTCTTCTCAAAGGATGGTGTTCCGTTTCTAGAACCTTGGCTCCGTATCCACCTATGAGTGTTTATTTCAGCTTTATGTGTTGCATGATGAGCTGGTCGTTATTTCCAACCGGTATGGGACGGTTGGCGATAGGGAGCCTCTCATTTGTTGTTATGTGATTGTATGCTATGATTGATTATTGGATATTACTGTTCATGATAGCATGACATCTAGTTGCATTTAGTAGCTTACTGAGATTTTTCTCACCCCGTTTCTTGTTTCAAATTGTTTTTCCTTAACCCCCCCCCCAGGAAAGCAAGTGGTATCGTTTGAGGTCCGTTGTATCGGGAGTCTTCTGAGCAGGTTGATCGCCTTTGGGGTAGTTACTCTTCAGGGCCTCTTTGTATATAGTTGAAAGGTCATGGTTGTCCAGGGTTATGTATTTACTGTAGTCTTTGGGAATTTATATTATTAACAGTTGTTCTTGCTTCCGCGTTTGTTTCTAGTCTCCGAGTTAAAATCTCGTTGATGTATTGTTTGTTGGTATTGGTTTATAGTAGAATTCACGCGCCCGGTTTGGTATTTAGCATTTTGGAGATGTTAATTATGTAAATTTTATATTTATGGATTTTTAGAATTCCCGGGGCGTGACAAAACCCGTTAAGTAGGCACGTGCCACGCACATGCCACTTAACGGAAGATAGTTTGAAATTGATTTAACTTATAGGGGGTTTACTGAACATTCTTAAATTTAATGGGTCCATTAATATGATTAAATGACAGAATTACCCTTTACTGAAACAAAACCGCCATCCCTTCCCCCTCTGTACTCATTCTACACGCACATGCACACACTATCTCTCTCCACCCTTCTATCTCAAATCGCCCTCCCCATCCCCTCTACTCCGGCCGCCTTTCCCCTTGTTGTCGTCCGGCCGTCCTTCCCCTTGCCGTCGTCCGGCCGTCTTCAATATCTCCGGTGAAATCCCAGGCGCTGTACTAGTTCCGGTGACCCTTCACCTTCGCAAAACTCAGGCGACCCCTCACATTCACAAAACTCCAGCGACCCTCAACCTTAGCGAACATCCGGCGAATCCTTTTCTAGCTATCTCGGGCCAGACCCACCGCCCCAGATCTACTTTCACCACGTCAACTCTTTCCTTTTCATGACCCTGTATTTAAGCCCTAAAAGATCTGGAATGGACAACATTTTGATTTTGATTCCGGCGAGCTTCAACATTCCTCTAGCATTGGTTCTCAATCTTTCTTTCTTCTAAAACAGTTTAATTTGTTCTTGGCTTCTGCGATTTGTTTACATGTACAGAATCCCCCTTTGATCTGATTTGTTTTCTTCATCTCAGCAGATCCCCAAATCGAAAGCATACCGTGGTTATGGGTATTGCAATTTGAACTGCAATCTTTTTTTTTTTTTTTTTTTTTTTTTTTGGGCTTTTGTGCTAAGCTTTGAACTGCAACTCTATGTGGGTGTGGTAGAGGGAGGTTGTTAAGGTGGGGATTAATGACGGAGGTGGTGGTAAGGCTGGAGCGGCAGAGGAAGGGCGGAGGTTAATTGACTTGATTTGGGAATATTGTAGTTGAATAAAATTGAATAAATGTTATTATTTTAAGCCCATTAAATTTAAGAATGTGCAGTAAACCCCCTATAAATTAAATCAATTTCAAACTATCCTCCGTTAGGTGGCATGTGCGTGGCACGTGCCTATTTAACTGGTTTTTGTAACAAAATTAGTTAAAAACCCTAACCCGACAAAAAATGACAACTTTGGGGCCCAAAATGCTAACGGAGATACTTTAGAGCCCATCATAGGAACACCCCCCAAACTTTGGGGCCTAAAATGTAATTCGCCCTTGTAAGTTTTATCGTTTGCAGCTACCAAGAAAAATGGCCCCGCAATTTAATTTGTGGATTTTATAATCTATATGAACACTGGCTGGGACCTTTAATTTTTATTTTACCTTAGATCATGAGCAAACTGTGAATTCTGTCGGGTCTGATCTTCAGCGTAGAAGCTCCGGCTGGGGCCTTTAATTTTTTACCTTCTAGATGGCAAGATACTAGCTGACGAGCTGCTAGTGATGACTTGCCCTCTTGACGACCTCCTTTCTTGATGTCATTCTCAACGACTTCCTTAAGGCATATATACTCTTAACTAGTTCCTTATGAAATAGAGACCCATGAGATGTTCAGTTGGGTCTCATTTAAGCTTGGATGAGGTTGATATTTGTGGGTCATTCTTGGTGGATTTGGGCCCAATTATTAAAGCGTGGGCGCATCATCTTTAAAATGTGTTTCTCGATGGCCCCGACCCTTCGTGCGCGTGAATACTTTGTGCACCGGGTTGTTCTTTTCTTGTGCCCCGACACCTTTGATGTACTATTATTGCGCTATTTGAAATTCGTATGGAGTAGAAAAGTGATTGTTGGGGAGTATGAAGGAATTAACCAATGCGAACACTTTATTGTCGTGCTCTGTATGTGCTCTGTAATAGAAGAAGTAATAGCGAAATGATAAATATTTTTGTAGCATAAGTCATTATTGTATTGGGAGTGGTAGGTGGGGAGGGGAAAATTGTTGATTCTATTGGTTTTCAAGGGATGAGAATGTATCAACTCTCTAACACGGTTTTGTGTATTTTTCCAGCATAAGTCATTATTGTGTTTTGCTTAATGTGATGAACTCCTTAGTATGTTTACGCTCTCAATGTGTTACTTTTAGTTTAAAAAATTGGTTCGGTAGTTGAATTATTAGAACAAACATGAGGCTAATATTTTAACTATCAGAGTTTTTTTGATTTTTTTTAAAACTTGCGGAAAAGTGTAAAAGAAAAAGAGTTTATAGTTGAACTATCAAATTAGATTGAGTTCTCGTAGTTCAACTATAAGAGTGGGTGGAATTTAGTCAAAAGTGAAAACGTGCATGGGAGGGCGTTAATGTCAACAAAAGGTCGAGGGACTTTTATGGGTTTATTAAATTTATGGTCCTTATATGCCATATGTATTAGGATAAAGAGCCTTAGAGTCACAAGCAAAAAAACACCGGACGGTCCGGACCTGTTCTGGTCCAAACCCGATTAACTACATCCTACGCCATTTTTGCCCGACATCGCCACTCCCACTCGTCAGCAAGTGAGAAATGGCTAGCTTTCGAATAGCTCCGGCCACCGTGTTCGCTCTCACGTCAATTCGTCGGAGTTCACATGTTTCAGGTAAGACCTTTGATGATTCTATCAACATAATTCCCGTCAATCTGTTTTATTCAATCGATTCTTTCTCTTGATTATAACACCCGCACATTCAAAGTCTCCTGCAACCAATCCTGTTTCTAAGTAATTCCTCCCTCAGCACCTCTCTATTTTTTCTTTGAATTTCATATTTCTCTGGTTTTTTTTATCCAATTGATATTTGAAACATTTGTAATTTTATTCTCATTACATTTAGTTACGACGATTGTGTTGTAATTAGGCGGAAAAAGGCTTCGATAAGTTCGATATAAACACGTCAAGCTCGAGCCAATCATAAGCTTATGGCAGAATAGTAGTAGCAATCATGCGTTGTATGCACTAGCTATAATTGGACAAAACTTGAATATATGGAAGTTTTCTTCATGTCCTTTTTTTTTTTTTTGCTCACTGTTGTAGTGTCTTGAGAGAGTATTTTGTGAAATCCTTGAGTTAATGCAAGTGAATGATTTTAAATCTGTTGTGAAGTACATGGTGAATCGAATAATGGAATTACTTGTTCATCTCTAAAGGTAGAAGCAGGGAAAAAATGTATTTACCAAAATGTTAAGTTTGAAAAGCTTTATCATTCAGAACATTTGGATTATGTAATTCTGTTTATAATGGCCGACAAGATAAGGACTTCTTTTGGTTGGCCCCCAATCATTGAGTGGTGGCTAAAAACACAGGCTAGCTCCAGCAATGCTGCTAGTAAGAACCTTTTAATTTGAATCTCCCTCCCCTTGATATCATACAGTTACCTGCACCTATATGCATTTATATTACTTTAGAGGTAACACAATTAAAGCTTGATGCCTATGTACATTATCAATAATAAGTTCTTCACACTATATTTGCCTCATGCATATACAAACTTCTGACCTGCTAGCATTGGACGAGCCTCTTGCTGGACTTGGTTGCGGACTCGGGAAAATTTTTGAAGGGGGGATTTTATTTTATTTTTTATTAGTGTAAGGGGGCAAGAACAAAAATTAGTGTATTTTTTCCTTCACTGAAAGGGGGGCAAAGTTTAATGTAGTACACTAACGCTAATTAAAATTTACAAAAATTGCACTATTAAAAAAAAAAAAAAAATTTTGACGAACGGGGGCTGCGGCCCTCTTAACCTACAAGGTAGGTCCGCCAGTGCTTGGTATAAAGAAGCTGCTTTTGTTCGTAAATCTATATTTTATTCTCTCTCTCTCTCTATTATTTCCTCCAGGTTTTGGTAAATTCTATGTTTAACTCTAGTATATTAGTATATCATCTGTTTCTCCCATCCTGATAGGTTATTGAGTAAACTTACCTACATTTATGATTTACCTAGTATATATGTACGGGCAACAGTTGATGAATATCTAATGTTAAGGACCTTAAGGTGCATCACGATGATGTTTATGCATTCCTACTGAGGAAAGTTGTTAAATGGAAGCATTATAGTCATTTTCATTTGTGCTCGAGTGACTATGATTTCAGCATTACCATGGACATGCACTTTAAGCCTGAGATGACTGACTTCTTGATTCCACTTCAAAACACCAATTTGTTTTATTATTTCTCATTCACTATTAAATGATGATCAGAAATTTTTATGGGAGATTGTAGAGCACATAGGTTATAACCTTCATATCTCGCATCTCTTCATTTATAAGAAATCAAATGTTTTATAATCATCTTAGTTGATATTCAGTCTTAAAGTACCCTCGCAAACTGTTGAAATACTTTAATTTGTTATTTTCTGCTCTCAAAGATTAGATCGGAAAGCATGTGCAGATGTTGTAAATCTGTTAAAGAATCTTAAGAAATAATTAACAATACTTGTTGTCAGCCATGACCTAAAGTAATCATTCCTTTTATCCCTTTCTTTTCATTAAATTGCAGTCTTGCTTGTTGTCTAGTATCTATTGTTTTCTTTCCCAGACTTTTCTGCAACAAATTTAGCTATTTTTTCTTTGTTTTGCATTAACTTGCAATTTTGGGCACTTAGCTATTCACTAAATTTTTTTTAAGGCAAAATGATTGTTTTAGTGGTTTACTTCACAATGTAAATAATTTCCTTTTTCCTTCAATTTAGTAAAGAAACAAATATATGATGAGACAATGATGATTGTAAATCTATTTCAATGATAAGCTTCATGTAGGGTTATCTCATTATCATATTCTAGATTATGAGACATGTCCCATTACCTAGTTTAATACTTTTTGGTGGATGAGGATTCACAACTCACAAGCATGGATTTCTTAGTTTAGATCAACTAGTGAGCAGTGTATTATTTTCATTAGACCTTTTACCTATATTGAAGTATCTATCGGCAACTCAAATTATCAAGTTATAAATGTCCTAGTTCGAGTGGGGCAGAGAGAGTATATAACCTGAAACTGTGCACAATGACTCGACTCCTAGAATGCTAATCATTTATGATGATTGTCCAACTCTATATGGGTTAATATATGTGGACATGTAAGATGCATTGTATGTTAAAAGTCCCATAAGAACATTGTTGTTTAATTACCTAAAAGTGTTCATTTGACTGATCACGTGATACTGGTTTATCCGCCAAAAGAAGGAAATAATAATTGGCAAGTAATTTTCACACTTTTAACATTTGACAACATAAATGTAGGCCACACACTTCAAGGTTTAGTAATCGTGCCAGTACATTGATCTCACACTCAAGGTGATAGGATAGATTCCCATCTTATTCTACGATTTTCAATCAACACTCGGTTACTCACAACTATCTTTACTGGTACAATACTTAATAGTTATCAATACAGCACACAATCATGCTCCTTATACATCACTTCTGACTTGAAAAAGATGAGTACTTATTAACATTGCAAGCTTCTTTCCCTAAAGCTCCAGCACCAAAACTACAGTGAAAGAAGCAGAAAAATGTTAAACCTTATTGTCACACCTGCAAGTCTTATCCAAGATAATTCACTTAATTTTTTTGATTATATGAATTGGGGAGATACTGGAATTTATTACCTAATCTACAGTAGAGTAGAATGTTGGTACTTACAGTCTGCATCAGTTGTGATCCAATTCTCCCATTTCTCAGTTGACTGGCTATTGCTGAACCTGGTTGACTTTTTGAAGCTAGCAGCTTCTTTCTTTGACAATGGTTTATGCAGTAACGTTGTGTTGTCATTACACTGGAATGTCACGTCTTCATTACGGCGGCCACCATTATGGGAAGTGAATGTCTCATACTTCTGTGTCTTTTTGACCTTTGTCTCAGCTGTTTCGGGAAGAATTTTTCTTTGGAAACGTCTAAGGAACTGCACACAATTAAGGAAAGATAGAAGCCTAAATAAACTACTTCTGCTAACCATTAGACTTGTATATGATAGTTGATAGATGTCATCTAGATTCTTATATGCTTAAAATAAACAAAGGTTATGTCTGGGTAAAATAGCTACGTACGGATGTTCTGAGTGGCCATTTCATTTGAATTACTAAGAGGCCGTGTTCATGCAAAATCTATGCATACGCCAATTCTTTCAGAGTAACTAAGTATCTAGCCGATAATTGGTCGATTTCACTGTATGACCATGGAAAATGAGCTGTTTTTCAAAAGCTTTTTGCTGATGGCTTACAATATGAATATTTGGGTGCGGCAGCCGCTGTGAAGAGTTGGAGGGAGATGGAAAGTTTTAGCTAGAGGGAGATTAAGAGTTTTGGTTATAGTGGAGAAGCATGACAAAAGTAGTGCTATATACTCCAATAATAATAGGATATTTATTTTGGATCAACCCAATAGGGAAATTAGTATGTTTAATTAGGTACGGAGGGAGTCTAAATAAGATGCATTTTATCATCATATATTGGAGAAGTCACCTTTTGACTTGTTACTGTAAGAAGGCCATATACTGACATACCTTTGGGACTTTCCTCTTGGTTGATTCAGATTTGGTTGCATTTCCACAAACTGAACTCGTACATTTTCTTGATGAGGGAAGGAGCTTTTTTAGAATTTTCTTCATGAGATGGCTGCCATTAGCTTCTGTGTCTTTATCGATATCCTCTTTATTGTGCTTTTGAGGTATGCTAATTATTCCAAAGAGCTCCCCATGTGATTTATTTTCTTTCTTTACGTCAGTTGGGATACCAGACAATTCTACCGAAGAACCAAAAAGATACTCCTTGAGTGGGCATGGCACCATATCTCCATTCTCTTCGGTATCATGAGCTTCAGTCTTCCTGCTAATAAGCCCACTAAGAGTAATGATGCTAGCATGGCTGCTCCTTTGTGATGATGCAATACCTGTTTCCTTCTCTTCATCCTCGAGGAATTTCTCTAGCTGGTCATTTATGAGCTTCAGTTTGGTTTCTGTTACCTCTGGTTCCTTCTCTGTGGCATCTGCAAAAGATGTTGGAAATTTTGGTGTGGTGGGTTCCATGATAAATGACTCTGCGCCAAGAGTTCCAATAGCAAGAAAGCCATGAAAGAGCTCGTGAACATGGCCATATGGTTCTCCTTTAAAGACGTCTTCCACCTTGTCAGATTTGAGCCCAATGGAAGATTTTTGACATGCTATAGTCTGCCTCGAATTCACAGAGGGATAGGGTTGATCTGTGTAGTATTGTTGCTCATCAAGCTGATGATGTGCTGAAAGGGATGCACAAGAATTCCATTAAAGCAGAAATGAATAAAATAACTACTTACAAGTACCTTCCGGGAGGGAGACACATTTAGTGGTTCTCTGCGCGATGAAATATGAATTTTCTCGTGAGCAGTGTCATCATGTGTGTGGTGACCTAACAATATCTTGAACGTTATGTATTCCTTGATGGTTACACAATGATCATTATCCACTTCCAAAGTCAATCAATGAGTAACTTTTAACATAGAAAGCTATATATAGAGACCTACATGCACACGTACATATATGTAGAGAGGGAGAGAGAAAGTTTATGCAAGTAGAAGAAATAGATGAGAAAAATCGAAGTACCGATTGTGACTTTTTTCAGTGGCTCAATGCTGTTTTGCCTTAATTTCCTGTGCATCCAACCAAGTAACTGAAAAATGACAGAAAACCATTAAGTTAAGAGGTTTAATTCCTGATTACCCCTATTCTATGAAGAATATGGACTCACCGGCATCTTCGTGGTAAGGTGTTGATGATAGATTGGGTAGTTTGTCTAAGGAAATAGATGTTGGTATGTTACTGAAATATATAAAACATGCGGCGAGAACCAATGAGTGGGAAAGCACAGGCTCCTATAAGGTTTTGAGATAAAGGTGAATAGTAGAGAGACACAAAGAACAATACAAGATTTAGGTTAGGTGTTCTCTGTCAAAGTTATGCCACTTGGTTGTGTTCAGGGGTCTGTGTGAGACTCACAAGTTGGTGGTTAATATGTCTCACATGCACGTTAAGGTTTGCAAGGATTCAGTTGCATGCTCTCATACTGTATGCTCTATAAGTCATTCTTGGACGAGGTCCATCAAAAGAGGTTCAAATGTGATTGTACAATATGCATCTGTGATTTTGCTCTCACGTCAGATGAATTTATGCACTTGGAGTGCAGGGAGCTTCTGAATAGTGAAAAAAATCAAGAGACCAAAGATCTAGGTTAACATCAAATCCATACAAGCATTAAAAGTTGAGAGTTTTCTGCTTTATAGATTACTGTACGAGGTATTTGGTGAAGAGATAACTGCATGATTGCTAGATAATGGAAAAAGATTTTTTGTTAAAATTTGTCGGCAGGAAAGAAATTGAATAGCCAGACACATTTCATTCACTGCAGTAACCAATGGGGCTAATGTTTATTCTCATCATGTAAGAAACAGGAGGGGGGCCGGGTGGTGGTGGTGGTAATTGGGGTTGGGGTGCCATTAAGAGTTGATGATTGCTTAAGGTTTTATGGTCAGATTTTGGTTAAGTTGCTATCTTATGAAGGATAATAAGTTATATTATCTTGCTTATGTCTATAATCAGTTGCTCTGGACAGCTATCCGAATCTCCCACTTCTCCCCCTTTTCTTTTAACTTCTCACTTCTTAGTATTCATTGTATTGCATATTATTAGGGATTTGGAACACTTTTGATCTATTGACTTTTGCTTATGGGAGTGAAATATGCAACAGTTATACTATGTTCTGTTAAATTCTGCATTGGTTTTCATGCAAGAAAATCTGGTGAACTATGATTTTATTGACATAGAATAGCTTATGTATTGATTTGGTTAATGTAATTATGAATAGACTTGCTGCTTTTCTTCTCATGTTACTGATACTGACCAAAAACATAGTGTCACTTGAGAAGTTTGACCAAAAATTATGAAAAGTTAATAATCCTCATGAAAATATAAAAATTATTGTCGAGAGTATTAGATTGTTAATGGTTCATGAATAATAATTTTTAGAATTTCACGAGGATAATTAAGTTTTCCTACTTTTCTGGTCCAAGGACAACCAAGTTGACCATGAAAATTAAAGCGACACTATCTTTCCGAACAGAAGGAGTATTGTTCGTTTGGTACTTTCATCATTAGTACCTTTTGAAGATTGTATAATCTCAAGAATATATCTGATAAGTTTCTTGTAGCTTGTGATGCAGCTCTATGACAATTTAAGGCGGAGCTCTATGACAATTTAAGGCGGACTTACATTGAGAAATGAAGTGCACTCGATCATGTTGGGTTTTGACTTCATCGGCGTCATATATGGTGGATCTGAAAGACTGAAAACGTGTAGAGGTACTTATTTCTGTAATGTCCAACTTAATCAATTTTTGCTTGATTATTTTTGAGATAATTACAAATCCATGGCATGTACTACACATTCGGTTACACCAAAGATAACATACTCTCCTTTAACAACATAATGAAACTTACTTTTGAGTCTAGTTACAAATAATGCAACTAAGTTGGATGACGTTAAAGTTCAGTAACAAAATGAACCATCTCGTTAAATAAACTAACAATCAGTTAAAGAAATAACACCTCCTTCATCTTCAACGTCATTTCATATCTACACTTGCAGCCAATTTCAAACCAAATATAAGGCGAATGAACACACTGTGAACCCAATAATTCAAACCCAAAAGCTCAAAATCAAACCCCATAATCAAATATGAAAATCAAATCTGAAAAAATCAAACCCGAATATCACACTTCAAAATCAAATCCGAAAATCCCGATGATCAAACCCGAAATCGAAACCTAAAATCAAACCCAAATCGAAACCTAAAATCAAACCCAAATTGAACCCCAATCTAAAATCAATCCCAAAAAATTGATCTCAGATCTGTGATTCCGGTGGTGTTGAAGATATCCGGTGGACCTATTGCGGCTGCCTTCGAGAAAATTGAGGCTGGATTTGTGGGATTCGCCGGCGTGGATTGCAGATCAGACATTAGACTGAGAGATGCTCGCCGGAGAAGAGGGACGAGAGGGTAGTAGAGGATGCTCGCCGGATTGTGGTGGTGTGTGGCGGTGGGGTGGAGGACGGCAGACATCAAGGATTGTGAAAGGTAAGGAAGAAAATGTCAAACCCATTAAATTGCTAACGGATGTTAATTATATTTAACGGGTGCTACTATTTTCCTTATATTGTTGACATTTTAGTTATCTTTTTAAGGTCGTTAGGGTGCGTTTCATTATATGTAACAAAATTGTGAAGTACATTTCATTAAGATGTCAAATCGTAGTATGTTGCATTATTTGTAACAAACGTCATAGTACGCTACCCTACCTTGTCGTTCGCCCGATTATTTTTTAATTTGTAGATCTAGTTTGGCAACTGTAGAACAAGTTTGCCCAAAACTGTGTGATTAATGAACCCACAATATTCTATTATTGTGGCTATAGAAGTTAGTGAGACAAGCTTTGCTAAGAAAAGTATGATAGCAAATGAACCCACAATATTCTATTATTGTGGCTATAGAAGTTAGTGAGACAAGCTTTGCTAAGAAAAGTATGATAGCATATACTTATGGGACCTTAAGAGGTCGGATTTTTACTGTCAGGGGATCCTCATTTTAGCAAGGCAACAAGTCGCTATCAAACGGGTGCATTTTGCTTTTATGGTGCATAGAAATAAAAAGGTATCACACTGAGCCCAGAATGAAACAAAGAATAACTTCCATTAGTATCAATCAACATGCTGGCCCGGCACCCACACTGAGTCGACTGGAATCCCCACCATTACCTGATAGTGCCCTAGTGGTTGCACGATTGTTAATTTATTCAACTAGGGCTATCTTTTCATGACGTTTTATTTTGATTACATTTTCTGGGGACTTCATGTTAGGTTAGGTACATCTAATACAAGCGCAATTTTCCAATAATTATCTAGATTTTTTCGGATGATAGAGTGGCTAGCCTATAAACCTTGATTGTCCCTATACTTAACCCATTAACCCATAGTTGTCAGTACAACAACAATTATTAAGTTAACTTACGCGTTAGGATTATTATTAGTTATACAATATTAGTCACTTTGGTTGCTTTTTGGTAATCATGTTTCCACTAACTAGGCTATAATGGCGTGATGCTGATTGGTTGATGGGTGCAACGTTTCAGGAAGCCAAAACAAACAGATGTTGAAACCACGCATTGGACACAAGGCCAGTTAGGTTATTTCATTCTACTGTTTCTGCTCTTGCATAAACAGTCTCTTCTCAAAGTGTCTATTTTGGTTTTTCATTATACAGTTTCGGTTATTGCATCTGGTGAGATGAAGTGAGAAAATATATGTACACTCAACTGCTCATTCAACATTCCTAGATTCTAATTAACACCAAAACAAACAGTATCAAATATTTTTGGTCAAATGAATAAATATCTGCTAGTGGCACAACAATGTTTTGTGTTACATTTTTGGGTGTTACTAAGTTATTATCTCCCATGCTTGGCAAGTAAATCTCTGTAATTATGAGTGTGAATTTCTGAGGGTGTTAACCCTATTTAAGTTGCAAATCTTTGTTATATACCATGCCATCGATACATACATGAAGTAATATTTCGGAAATTCAAGACATGAATTAAAGGGATAAGGATTTCATTTGACACACGAAACTATTTTTTTTTTAGGTAAGACACAGGATAAAATTGTTTTATTATTATGAATAAATTGAGGTAATTGTTTTTACACGTATTATCATTTGTCACAAACGCATTAATAAGCAATAAATTTTTGAATTTTTCTGTAAAGATATGTGTATATATTTAAGGTATCTAATATAATAAATACGTACGTTCAAGATTTTTTTATCGAAATATCATTTTCGAGCCATTAGAAGAAGGTCTTTTTTGTGTCGAGTAAATATGGCATCACATTATCCATTCTACATCGTTCACGGGGCAGCCAGGTTTATCATTCTCTTAAGTGTGATAATTACAATATCTTATAGTGGTAAAGGTCACGAATCTGTAATGATTTCTGGGTTCGAACTCGAAGCTAGCTACAAGGGAGCGCCTGCGTTCATGTAAACATCCATTTCTATTAAATCTTTTTAAAGATTTAGTAAACAATAAATAAAATTAACATGATAGGATAATTGTTATAACTTAATGATATACAGGGTGTTACGCAATATGAGTTGGGTTGTGATCGCCTCTACTGTGGTGGCCATCTTTTACCTCTACATAGTTCGTCCAAAGAGTTTAACCGAAGATATTTCCCCTGACAAGGCCAAGACTTGCTTCATTTTGCTCTTGTTCGATATGGTAAGTTGAAAATTTGTTCTGAATGTGTGTGTGATTCTTGTCTTATGAATTATGCAAAATTTTCTTACTGAACAATACATGCCAGGTAATGATGTCGGGGGTGATAACGGCGTGGGCATCTGCTGGGGCTACTTATTACACATACTATAACGGAAATATGCATCTAGCTTGGATTCCGGTTTGTGAAATTGTGAAGAATTACTGCAACAAGAGGTTTATAACCATCATCTCGACTTGTTTTACTATATTTGGTTTCATGGTGGCTTCGATGTACTCTGCTTACATGTTGAAAACATTTTCTTCCCCATCATCATCATCGAACAACGACGAATAAATCATCATACAGCGCAAGCCTCTTGTAGCATTTTCGCCTTTACTTCTTCAAAACCCTTGATGAGTTTGAAGATATATCTGTTACTCTTTCTTCAATTCTAAATTTTTGATTGTGAATAATGATACTATTGTTTTCAACTTTCAGCAACGTGATGATCATGAAATTAGCCTCTTGTTAGTTATTCATTTGATTTCAAATGTCCACCTTAAAAATGATTTAACACCAAAGATGGAAGTCACATTAAATTTTTTGATGAAATTATATTCCCCTCACCCTTTAAAAAAAATGATTAAAGTAATAATTTAGTCCCTAAACTTGGCAGTTTTTATTAGCTTGGTCCTTCATGAATAAATTTTATTAATTTGGTCCCTTATAATGGCTTTTTTTTATCTGTCTGTCTGTAAGATATTCAAAAATACCTAAAATACCCCTGAAATAAATAACAGTTTGGTCCCTAAACATGGCGCTTTTATTAGTTTGGTCCTACATAATTATTATTTTTCCACTTTACCCCTTTAATTTATTTTTATTAATGTTAAATCTAATTCAATATGTTTATAATGCCCCACAAAAAGTTAATTAACTCCAAAAGAGTCTCATTTATTTTTCTCCTCTAATTTTCCTAGTTAATCAACCTCAAAAGTTAACTCTTTGATGAGTGTGCATGTTGGCAAAGTTCATATGATCATTTAATCATTTAAAAAGATATAAAAATATTTTCTTATAAAATGTAAGAATATATTCTTAAAAATCTGGCAGAGTCCAATTTAAAATTATTTGATCATATTATATGATCTTATAAGTGGAAGCGACACAATTAATATAATTGAGGGTATGGTATGGTATGGTATGGTCACTAAGCTATTGACCATTTCTTCATTCCTAGGTTCCAAATAGGGGTGGCAAATTGAGTGTTTTGGGTTTAACCATTAATGTTAAAAATCCATTGGATACCCGGGTATTTTAACTTTAATGGATAAACCCAAAACACCCAATTTGCCACCCCTAGTTCCAAAGCATATGCTAACCAGCATTAATCATCTTAATCAACTAACAACAAACCCATTGATATAATTCGAGAAAAATAACCGAGACTCCTTTAGAGTTAATTAATTCTTTATGGGTGAATTATAAACAATATGAACTAAATTTAACGGTGAAAATCGGTAAAAATAAATTAAAGGGGCAAACTGAAAAATAAAGCATCATGTAGGACCAAACTAATAAAAGCGCCAAGTTTAAGGACTTTATTATTTGTTTCAGGGGTATTTTAGATATTTTTCAATATCTCACAGACGGAATAGGGGTGTTCACGGTCCGGTCCGGTTTTTGTCAAAATTTCAAAAAACCAGGACCGGACCAATTGTTCGGTTCTGTATAAAATTAGAACCAGGACCAAACCAATATATTTCAGAACCGGATTTATTGGTCCGGTTCTGGTCCGGTTCTACATATTATATATCATACAATTTTTTTGGCATTTAATACAAGTTTATGTAATCAGGGTTGTAATATTAACATTTCATGAAACACTAATGTACCAACCCATAGGCCTGCGGAGATTGGTGCATTTAACATTGCTGATAGGGAATAAAGATTTTGTTTTTATAACAGAAACATAAAATATAACCTCTTGTATTGATTTTGTATTTATTCGAAGATGTCTACAATTATGATAGTCATAATTTTGTTTTTATATTTTGGTGTAAAATCAGAAATATATATAATATATAATAGCATATTAGTAATATATATACATGTAAAGATGATTGGTCCGGTCCGGTCCGGTCCAGAACCGTGTATATATTTTTCAAAACCGGAAACGGACCAATTTACCGGTTCTATAGGAATTTGGAACCAGAACCAAACCAATACCATTGGTTCGGTCCGGTTTTTATTGTTCCGGTCCGGTCTGGTTCCAATATTTTTTGCACAGCCCTAAGACGGAAGGGGTAAAGTGGCAAAAAAAACCATCATAAGGGACCAAATTAAATAAATTAATTCATGAAGGACCAAACTTATAAAAACTGGCTAGTTTAGGGACCAAATGATTATATAATCCAAAAAAAAAAAAAAACAAGTTTTGATTTGAACGAAAAATTTATGGAAAAATAAATAAGTATATGATCAAACTGATTCAACTTCAATAAAAAAAAAAAAAATTACATTTGCAGGCATTACTACATGGAGAAATCGTTAAGGGAATTTATGTCCATATTTTGATTTGTACCAAACATAAGATTCCTGTTTGACAATTTAGTTAATGCATAAATATAATTATATTACTATATTTTTTGTTTTATTTATCATTAATTAATACTTCCCAGAATGATAGTCCCCTATTTTTCATGGGTTTTACGAAGGAACTTTGAGTAATAATTAAGGCTACTTTTAATTATTCTAATGAAATTTTTGAAATTGTTCTTGATACACCATTATAAATACTATTAAAATCAATTTTTAGATTTATATTAACATAATTATAAGTAGCATTTATAACTGCTCAAAGTTCCCTCGTAGTAACAATAAAAAAAGGTGGACTATCTTTCTGGGACGGAGGGAGTATTATAAAGGAAATCAATATTTAAAGTAATTCAATAATTATTGCATTTAATGTAATTACTCTATCGGAATCGGGATGGTTTTTTTTTTTTTTTTTTGAAAGAGGAATCAGGATGTTAGTGTCACTAATTTTTGTGATCAACATAGTTGAATTTAATCAAATAGAGAACATTAACTCTCTTGATGAAATTTTAAAATTTGTTAATTTATTAAGTATATCAATTTTAAAATTTGTATTATGTAAATTATTAGTGTTTTTTTTTTTGAAAAATGTAAATTATTAGTTATAAATCATTCAAGTTCATCATTAAAAAATAGTGTAATTAAGAGAAAATTATATTTTGTGAGTATGGTAGTTGACTTTTGAGTACTCTCTCTCTTTACCGCTTTTTATATTCAACGGTCGCTTAACAACATTGTTAGCTGCCGGCAAAGATTTCATTTGTTCCAAGCTTCGTCCGCCATTGTTGCCACTTCCCATCATCACAGCATGGAGACGGACATATCTGAGTTGTTGATAGATGAAATCGAGAAAATCCCGGAATCTGAATTCGAGCAATCGGAAACAATTCCACATTGGAAAGATCAGATTACAGTCAGAGGATTGGTGGTGAGTGCATTACTGGGTACGCTTTTCTCTATTATCATCCACAAGCTCAATCTCACCGTCGGAATCATCCCTTCATTGAACGTCGCCGCCGGATTGCTAGGGTTCTTCTTCATCAAGTCATGGACTGTGTTTTTTACCAAATTAGGGTTCTCGGTTCGACCCTTCACCAGACAGGAGAATACTGTCATTCAAACTTGCGTCGTCGCTTGTTATGGCCTCTCTGTTAGCGGTAATTCTCTTCCCTTGCGTTTGGATCGGAAGTGCTATTATTTAGTTTGTTCAAGTTACATTTGAAAAAGGTTTCACTTGTTAAATGACACTATATTTTTGGCCCTGCTAACAGAGACAAGGGTGGGTGCAGATTTCCAAAATTAAAGGGGTCAAGTGACCCCCTTCAACATCATGTGACTTTCCAACTGTCAATGGTAGTGGATTGGTTGAGAAATGGGTTGTTAAGACCATATGCTAGTAGTTCTTGTTGTACGGATCATCAACGTGACAAGAGATAAAAGAAAATAAAATATATCCTTTTCTAGTTAAGATAAACAGATTTCTTTTATGAACTCCAATACTCAACTTGACTGTGCCGTATTTTGTTTTTTTCTTTCGCGGATGATCGTCACGACTTGCTACTTTATTCTCTAGTCTTGCTTGCATAAAGGTCTGATGATTATATTTGGAGTTAAAGCCACATTCTTCATAGTAACTGCGGAATGTTAATCCTTGAGAATGTAGCTCTGCAACTTGATATTGTGAATATTTACTTTGTAGGTTGTACAAGTATGATACTTGTGATGTTGGACTCTAATAAAATCCTATAATAAACAAAGACTTCTAATATTTACACATAAACAGATTTGGTTGTTTACTGTATTCATTTCATCATTAGTATCAGTGGATATGAACTATAGACCATCTTAGGTTGTTACATGCTTCTCAATTCTTCTGTATTTCCTTAGCATCTAAATGTTCACAGGGGGATTTGGGTCATATTTGCTTGCAATGAATGAGCGAACTTACAGATTGATCGGTGTGGATTACCCTGGTAATCGAGCAGAAGATGTTAAGAACCCGGGATTGTTGTGGATGATTGGTTTCTTGTTTGTTGTCAGTTTTCTTGGCCTTTTTAGTATTGTGCCACTTCGTAAGGTAATACATGGCATTTGTTAATACTTCAAATTTCTTTTCTATGCACTTTGTTTTTGTAGGGTTTAATGGAAACATATAGACCTGAAGTATGAGTTTCACGCATAAACAAGCAAACATGTGCTGTGTCTTTGTTGTTGAACCATTTTCCATTTTTTCATCTTGGACCTTTGTCCTCTTGAGTTGAATGTTTGTTACAACACATTGTTGTCATGTAAACAATTTTCTTGGTAACCTCTTGCTCTAATCCTTGTTTTAGGAAGTTTCGTGTAAATTTGTGGTGCCATTACGTAACAGGTCTTCTGACAACAACCTCTGAATCCTTTTTATACTTTTCCTTCTTTTGTCCCTTTTGTCTGTGACTTCAGGTTATGATTATCGATTGTAAGCTAACATATCCTAGTGGAACTGCCACAGCAATGTTAATCAATAGCTTCCACACAACTACAGGAGCAGAGCTAGCAAGGTAAGCAAACTGAGTTTTCGGTTGCAGCAATTCCTCGTCTTGTTCTTTAAGATGAATTGAACATTGAGGCATAGTCCAGTATATTGTACGAGCGTAAAAGGAAAACTGCCTAACTACCAAGCAGGTAGATCAACTAGTAAGGGATGTTCTAGTTTAACCATAGGTCTCAGGTTCAAGCCCTGGGTATGTAGCTGCGTTAAAACTTGGTAGGGAGAGCTTTGCTGCCCTTGCGGTCCTAAACGGCTCGAACCAGATTACACTGCACTCAATCTGGTGATCTTATTGGTGGTTCAGATAAAAATCTGGGAGACTGCAGAGCAAAAACATGTTTGATGACCAGAAGACTACTTCACAGTTCTTCACGAAGTGTCAGATGATGCCACAAATGAGATCCATACTCCCTCCGTCCTGTTGGGAATGGAGTCAAAACCAAGGAGAAGGTCAAAACCGCGGTGGAGCGAGGAGTTGAAACCGGGACGGAGTGAAGGACAAGCAGATCCGGGCGGACCCATGATGCTACCCGGCCGGATCTCATCAAATTTGGCGTGGGCTGCAGCTGGGCCATGGGAATATTCTTGGTGTGAAATCTTTTCATGGGCAGTTGACTTTTGGCGTGGAGTAGGAGCATTGAGTAAAAGGAATATGAATTCCCTTAGGATTTAAGTATCCTTAAGGATATTAATATCCTAATTACAATAATACTCCTTCCGTCTCTATTATACTCCGGGTCATAGTTATTAAAGGCGCGCGCCTAAGCTCTGGGCACAGAGAGGCTCAGTTTTGGAGCCTGGGTGCACCTAGCTCCGGGCACAACAATTGACCATCAATTAAATTGTAATTAAAACCTAATGCGTGACTATTACTCTTCCTCTCCCATGACTCTCTCATGTACATGCACCATAACTTTGTATAAGAGTAGCAATCACCAGGAACTCCTTCAAACTAACAACTGCTTATCATTTTATAGGATTTAGACTTAGAGTCCTTCTGTTTGAACTTCTCTTTATGCTTGTATGAACATCTATTTATGTTTGTTTCTTTTATGACTTATAACGTATGTTTGATTTATTACTTGCATTTGATTTATTGCTTATCTTGATGTTGTATAATGTATACTATACTTTTAGTATTTTAAGGCATTTTTGCGGGCATCGTCACCCGAGCGCGCGCCCGCCTTGCGCCTTGCGCCTAGGCTCCGGGCACACCTTTTGCGCCTTGGTGCGCCTAGGGCCTTTAATAACTATGCTCCGGGTAATTAGGTTTTGATCAGGATTAGGTTTTGTATCCCTATAAATATATTGTGACTACCACCATAATATTGTGTACTTGCTTTGTGTAGGAGAAAGTTAGGATATCAAAAGAGAGAGCACAAAATAGTTTCTAGGAGGGGGCCGGGGGCCTAGGAGAGCCATGGGCGGCGATCCTACAACCCGGCCATGATCGTGTAGTTTGTGTGCTCTTGGGGGAGAGATAATATATGTAGTGAGATTGTTATTGGAGAGTAGTCATACTAGATCTGTGTGAGTGTATGTGTAAATTGTAACAATCGACATATTATTATAGTGATATCCTGGCTTGGTGCCTCCGGATGTAGCCATAGGGATGGTGAACCGGGTGAACAAATCATGGTGTCTATGTTCTCTCATATTACTTTATTCATGTGTTGATTATTTTCTCCATGTTGATGACTGCTAGTATGGGCTAGTGGATGCGGAGACCCCCCCAATTACCCAACACGTCCCATAACAAAGTACCCATTTGCTTTAAGGAACGGAAATTAAGGAAAGATGCTGGAATAGTAGATGTTGTGAGTGGGAAGGAGAGAGAAAGTGGGGTAGGGAATAGTAAGTGGATAGTTGTTGTGAGTGGGATGGAGATAGAAACTGTAGTATATATTTTCCTTTTCGGGAAAGTGGTATTTTCCAATGGAACACTCAAAATGGAAAAATGGGTACTTTGTTATTGGACGGAGGGAGTATGTTATTGCCTAAGCTATAGAAATTTAACAAGAAAGATTTATCTCATATCCATATTGTTTCCCTATAGTGAGCTTGGTTCCCATTTCGTGATTCTGAAAGTCGTTTACAACTGCTAAGGAAAACAT
Source organism: Campanula takesimana (assembly GCA_026119855.1). NCBI lineage: Eukaryota > Viridiplantae > Streptophyta > Magnoliopsida > Asterales > Campanulaceae > Campanula > Campanula takesimana. Next base: position 801,961 of record JAOWBW010000394.1, on the reverse strand, counting down.
TGATTATTATACTTTGTGACTAGAGGGAATAAAAAGATTGGGTATTAACTTTTACCTTTAGGCTAACTCTGTGATTCTTTGTTTCATATTTGTTTTGACACAGGAAACAGGTGAGGTGTCTTGGAAAGTATTTGAGCATAAGTTTTGTTTGGAGCTGCTTCAAATGGTTTTTCAGTGGCATTGGGGGTTCATGTGGATTTGATAATTTCCCCAGTTTCGGCCTGACACTATTCAAGAACACGTGAGTTTGTGCCTTTTCCCCCTCCAGGGAAACATTATGAGATGCATAGGATTTTAGATATCTTATTCACACACATTTTATTTTATTTACAGGAAGTTTAAGATAACTTTTGTCATTTGTTAACGAAATAGGACGGTTAAGATAGTACTATCATACCCTCATTGTGAACTAATATAAAATTTCTAATTGTCATTATTATCAGTAAAATAACTGAAAGTTGAACAATCAGCATATTGGAATTATGGTCTTTTTCTCTGGGTTGATAAAATAGAACTGTTAAGATAAGTATTATCAAATCATCATTTTCTGAGATAGGGTTAATTTAAGATCTAATCACTTTCTTGTTGCTAACTAAGCTTAAGTTGATGTGATTTGCTAAAAGATACTACCTATGTCCCTAAATGAGTGTCCAAATTATTTTTAAGGGACATAACTTTTTGTACAATTTGGTGGCAAAATTCATATATAATCATGTAATTCTCTTTAGTTTTTGCAAGTATAAAGAGACCGGTGAAAAATATTTCGAAAAAAAACATTTAGGGACAAAGTTCTGATCAAAATGGACACTCATTTTGGGGCAAAATTCCTGAAATTGGACACTCATTTAGGGACAGAGGGAGTAATTGATGTGAAGTTTAAAGCTAAGCATTCCGAATGCTGGACCATCCCCTTGATTTTACATTGAAGATTGGTAGTACGGAGTTTAATGTTATTCATTGCAGCTGTCTTAGTGGAATTCATATTCATTCTTTTTATCAATCCATATTACGGTTGTTTCACTGTTGTCTCAACCCTGAGGCTCGTTTGTGGACTATCTCATTTGACCATCTCATTATTGAAAAGTAGACGTTGCTGTCTCCTAGCTTCTAAAAGAGTTTTTTTTAAAAAAAAAGAAGAAGAAAGAAAAAAGGAACCTTTAGGCCCTCGTTATCTGGAGTCTTGGAATCGCTCTAAGTTACTGTAGTGTAATGGCAAGCGGAGAGGTGGTTTCTGGTTCAATCCGTTGCACATGTCAGTATGGAGCAACTCTTTATTTTATTTATGTTTTGCCTTTTCCAACCTTTGCGAGGATAGTTGGGAGGAAACAAATGAGGATAATGTAGTCGAAGGTTTTAATCCAAGACGTTGAGCCTCTACATTGCACTAATTTGTCTGTATTTATCATTCAGTTTGAGTTGATTTATACTTGCATTCATCAGCCTCCATCCTGAATTCCACTCTCTTCCTGCACATTGCCGAAAGAAGATCCCTCTTTATAAACCAAATATAACACTGAATAATTTCTGATTTCTGTATCATGGGTTACACAGGTTTTATTTTGACTTCAGCCCAACTTATGTTGGATGTGGCCTTATCTGCCCTCACATTGTCAACTGCTCACTTTTCCTGGGAGCTGTTATTTCATGGGGCTTTCTTTGGCCTTACATTTCCCAGTATGAAGGGACTTGGTATCCAGCTAATCTTCCTAGCAATGACTTTAAAGGCCTTTTTTCATACAAGGTATGGTTGGTTCTTTTTTCCTAAAGATACATTTATGATGTAAGTGAAGTGTGAGAAATAGCGTTGGCATAACATTTGTAAGTGTGAGCAAATCTCTGCAAAGTGGTCACTTTAAAAGCACTTAAGAATAAGTCCTCATCGGGTCTTGTACACTGTTTTGAGGTAGAGCCATAGCATATGACCTATTAGCACACTTCCAATGACCTTGAGTCACATACTGAGTGGTTTGCTTCTGTCCTAACCGAGATAGAGAGAAAGATACCTTTCATTGTTTTCTGATAAACAGTTTATCTTCTTTCTTATAATGCTTATGGATCAATTTCTAATCCTCCTTTCAACTGTATTTACAGGTCTTCATATCTATATCCCTTATTCTTGGAGATGGCCTGTACAATTTGATTAAGATCTTAGCAATCACCATTAAGGCAGTATGCGACAACAGCATCAAGGAGGAAAATTCCCCTGTTGCAGAAACAACCACAGGTGAGTTTTCACGATCTTAGTCATTGTATGATCGAAGTCCACTTGACCATGTTTGACGTTTTCTTTATTAGCGATTCTGCAGATAGTGAGACATCCAAATCATTAGCAGATCAACAAAAGCGAGACGATGTTTATATAAAAGACAGCATACCATCTTGGTTCGCGCTTTCAGGCTACATTGCTCTGGCTGCAATATCAATATCTGTAATACCACAAATCTTTCCGCCCCTAAAGTGGTATATAATCCTCTGCACGTACCTAATTGCCCCCGCCATTGCCTTCTGTAACTCATATGGGGCTGGACTCACGGACTGCAGTTTGGTTTCAACATACGGAAAGATTTGTCTTTTCATTGTTTCATCACTGGTCGGAGTCAATGGTGGGGTCATGGCTGGGCTGGGATCTTGTGGGGTCATGATGACCATTGTCATGTCAGCTGCTGACTTGATGCAAGATTTCAAAACTGGCTATCTCACTTTATCCTCAGCCAAGTCCATGTTTGTTAGTCAGATAGCTGGAACAGCCATGGGTTGTATAATCGCCCCCCTTACATTCTGGTTGTTTTGGACTGCTTTTGAAATCGGGGCCCCGGATAGTCAATTCAAGGCCCCGTATGCTGTTATATTCAGGGAAATGGCCATTCTTGGAGTAGAAGGCTTTTCTGGGCTTCCAAAACATTGCTTGAGTATAAGCTATGGGTTTTTTGTCATAGCTGTGGTTATAAACTTGGTTAGAGATGTGATTCCCGAGAAGGTGTCACGATTCGTTCCTATTCCGATGGCAATGGCTGTCCCGTTTTATATCGGGGCTTTCTTTGCAGTTGACATGTTTGTTGGGACGGTGATATTGTTTGTGTGGGAGAGATTGAACAAGAAGGATGCAGAGGATTATTCAGGGGCAGTTGCTTCGGGTTTGATATGTGGGGAGGGGGTTTGGACTATACCTTCGGCCATTCTCTCAATTTTCACGATCGATCCGCCTATCTGCATGTACTTTGTGAGTAACTAATTTGAGTTTTATTTGTTGTTTTCATTCCATTTGCATGTTGATCAGAGCTGAATTTTGTTAGTAAGAAAAGAAGATGAAAGATAGATATGAAAGTGAAAAATATGTGCAAAATCTCACTTGTTGTGTGACTGAATTGTCTGAAACGACTACCAGTCCCCACAGACCATCCCGTTTTGCTGATTCTATAAATTATTTCACTCCACTTTTTTATGTATTTGTTATAACATATCTTAAGCATGCGCCTAAAGAGAAGCGACCCATTGTCTTAATCCCAAAACCACTTGACTCAGTTGCAAGAGTTGGCTTCATGATCAAATTGTTTTTCTTGTTTAGGAAAATTGTTGTCACAACTCACAACAACATTGGTGACATGAATATGACTTGTGTTATTTGTACTAAGATGAGATCTTAATGATTTGAGATTTGGAACAAGTTTTTAGCTAAATGGTTTCCTGAACAATAAGCCTTTTTTTTATTACTTTCCCGAAAGGATAAGCCGTTTGTTTGTTAGTCCCTCGGTTTCGGTTTAAGGTTCTTAGTTTAGTTTGACTTTTTACACAAGGATTAATAAATATTATGAGTATGAAAAGTAAAATAGTATAAAGTAGGAGAAAGAAAATGGGTAGAGAGTTTTGTTGTAGGAATGACAAGTGGATTCTGTTTTTCATTTTAACTAAAAACTTTAGTCTAAAACGAACAAAAAAGGAAATTAAGAATGTCTGGGACCGGAGGGAGTACTAAAAAGCAAAACTGAACGGAAACTGGAACTAGAAGTGGTTGGGCTCAAGTAGGACATTTTGTAGCCCAATTAAGCCCAATATGAATTTTCAAGTTTATGGAAGATAATGTCTTAAAGAGTAAACAAGGGAGGAAGATGGACAACTAGCATTTTAGCCAAAAAAAAAAAAAAAAAAAAAAAAAAAAACGGTCCTAGTTATGTGAAAAGTAGAATTTGTCTGCAGGAATAATTAAATAAATTGAAAACGTAAAATAATAAACAGTTGGCCGACCATGACAAAACACTAATGAAGGAATTAAGCATTAGCTTGGGACCTAGTTTTAATGAATAAAATGATATAATCATGTGCCAAATGCTACCTATACACGCATGCCTAATATTACATATTTTTCTTCGCAAATGAAAAAAACAATGAATTTCTAATACTCAATTCTTATTTAATTTTGTAAGACTTTTAAGAATGTTCCTTTTACTTGACGAGCTTGGCTCCTGTACACCCGCCGCATGGCGTGCGTGCGGCGTGCCAGACGACTTTTCCAATTTTCTTTTTTATTTTTTTTGTTGTTGCCACCCCCAACTTTTTTTCCACCCAACAAAAGTAACACTTGTTATAACGAAATGTAACACTTTTTTTTTTCAAATGTAACACTTTTAAAAAAAAAAAATGTACCACAATTTTGCTGCAATAGATTAAAGATAACATAAAAGATTGACAACTAAATTAATGTAACACTTTTTATAAAGGAATGTAACACTTTTTTTTTTCAAATGTAACACTTTTTTCAAATGTAACGTTTTTTTAAAAAAATGTACCACAATTTTGCTGCAATAGATTAAAGAGACCATAAAAATTGACAACTAAACAAATGTCACACTTTTTATAAAAGAATGTAACACTCTTTTTTCAAATGTAACACTTTTTTTCTTTCAAAAATAACATAAGATTGACAAACTAAACTAATGTTACATTTTATAAAAAATGAATGTAACATTTTTTTCGTCAATTGTAACAGTTTATATTCTTAAATGTAACATTATATATAAAATGTAACAATTTTTAATTGAGAAAGTAACAATTGAAATGCAAACCTTTTTTTTTTTTTTTTTGTAAAAATGTTGTTACCTTTAACAGTAGAAAGTGTTACTTTTTTGAGATGAAAGTGTTACTTTTATCAGAACAGAGTGTTACATGTTAGCTGATGAGCAACTCAAACTTTTTTGTGTAAAAAAACGTTTTTTAAAAAAAAAAATCAAACAATATCATGACCTATGTAGTTTTATTCCTCTTGTCGAGACGAACACAACGGTATTTTAAATTTTTTTTTGAGTTATACATCTCAAGATATAGCATTTTAAAGTTATTGGGTTTTTTTATAAAAAAAAAGTGGACACGTGGCAGCGATCTGGAAAAGGGAGCTTTGATCTAGACAGTCGGATGTAGCGAGATTGGCTGGAGCGAGGAGCAGCGGATCCCGACCCAGGCATCGCACGGCGTGCGGCATAAAGACCCCGCCGCATATAAGAATTTGTCTTATTGACACAATCCATGACCATGTTCCCAATAACACCCTCTAAACTTGTATTTAGGCAATTAGGTCATTACCATGTTCAATCCAAGGCAACAATCACCCTGTTATATCCTCTGTTGTCGCATTGCAGCCATGAATCTTGGCACCGGACTTGGTCAAGTTGTTTACTGCCCCATTTTTCAAGAAAGTTTTGTCCATTTAAAACCATTGCGATTTCTTGGCACATATCAGATTGCATTTGAAGAACTTTTTTGTTGAACAATTATAGGACAATTCGTACAAGTGATTGGGGATTTTGTTCTTTTTTCTTTTAAAACCAGGGAGTTGGGGATTTTGTGAAGAGCGTATTTAGGGAGGAAAACAATTATTGATGATGACCTTTTTTTTTTTTTTTTTAAACTTAGTGGGCTCCTTGTTACACATTCAATATGACGTAGTTTTGAGCCAAAAAAATCCACTTGGGCACTCTTTTTCTAGATAGCAAGTCTTGTTTTCCACCTAGGCCGCCTAGTTAGACAATTCGTTAGTTTTGGACCGAAAAATGATGGTGGCCAAATACACATTATTCTCGAGTACAGGGGCGAGGATGGTAATTAATTTGTTTAAAAGCATATATGCATCTTAAACCTAAGTGCATGGGCATATATTCCCCACAGTGAATACTTTTATATTTTCTTGAGCTTAATAGATTATTCGATGCTTGACTAGAACAAAATAATCAATTACTCCAAATTAGCAAAGTTGTGTAAAGTACATGGCCATAAATTTGCATTTTCCCATTTACTATTCACTATGTAACGCGTTATCGCTTACATACAAAATTTGACTTTTTCTAAACAAAATCTCCTTCAACCTTATCCTAACAAGAGCTCCTTTTCTATTATACTTCTAATATGGTAGTATAAAGCAAGGTTCTAAAAAGCGTTAGGCGCCGCAGCAGGGCCTAGCGCCTAGGCGGGGTCTAAACGGGACTTAAGCGGGGCCGAGAATTTAAAAATAGTTATAATATCTCAGGCGGGACCTAGGCGTTTCATGTATGCTTAGCGCCTAGGCGACCTAGACGGACGTCTTTTAAAAGACTATATTTTAAAACACTATAAAGTAGTGGTTTAGGTCAGTTTATATTCCACATTCAACCATTATTGCCTTAGTTGATTCAGGACATTAGCCGATGTGAACCAACTGTAAGTACTACTCCGCAGCTTAGGAGAAGAATAAATTCTTCACTAGAATGATTAAATTAATTTTAATACTCCCTCCGTCCCGTCGAAAAACTTCAAAAAAAAATTATGGCACAAGAATTAAGGGAAAAAGTGAAAAAGGTGATGTGTTGTGAGTGTTGATAGTTGAGTGGGAGAGAGAAAGTGGGGTAGAGAATAGTTAGTGGGTTAGTGGATGTGAGTATGAGAAGTGGGACCCACTAATTAAAAAGTATTAAAAACTTTTCATTTATGGATTTTGCAATTGAGAAAATTTTGGGGGAAAGTAGTTTCTCCATAAGTTATAAAAAGTCCTGTTTTTACAAGGGTTAAAGTTTAGGGTTTAAGGATTAGGGTTTAGGCCCTTTAGGGTTTAAGGCTTAGGGTTAAAGGGTTAAAAAATGAACTTTTTATAACTTATGGAGGAACTAGTTTCCCCCAAAACCAACTCTTTGCAATTTCTATGGGACGCCCAAAATGGTAAGTTTTACAATTTCCGGCGGGACGGAGGGAGTATTTAATTACATTTTACATGTTTTAATTGAAATTTTTTAATGTAAATAATATAAATAGAACGGAAGTAGTATAAATTAGAGGAACTAATCAATCATGATTTAGAATTATACACGATGTTACAACGATGTTACAATGATCTTAGCTTCGCCACTCACGGTAAAAATAAAATAAAGCACAAAATAAAATGTCTGAAAAAAGAAATAGGTACACCTAAAATCTCTCTCTCTCTCTCTCTCTCTCTCTCTCTCTCTCTATATATATATATATATATATATATATATATATATATAGGTGCTCAAATGAGAACCTAAATATCATGAGAACCATGAGAACCAAGGATAGCCATTGGATTAGATACAAATCAAGGGTTTAGATTACCTTTTTATTTTAAAAATTCGGTGGCATTCTTGTAATTAGGTTGACAGTCAAAGGGAAGGGCAAATTACCATGTGTGTTCTAGAATTTGCCACGTCATCACCCAAAATTTCCCTAAATTTTCAAAATTAAATATCTCATTAACTACAAATCGAAAAAATAATCCGAGAACACTGATTTTTTTGTCTCGACGAGATGAATCAAACTGCATCCCTGATGATAGGGTTTTGAAAAAATAATATTGAACAACGTCTAATTTTTAAAATACGCTTAGATACAATATGTGTTTGCCTATTGTATCTAACTGCATTGTTATGAACATTGTATTGGATGCAAATGACTATTTAGCTATTGTATCTAACAGCAATGTGCCAACATTGCTGTTGGATACAATAGGTGTTTGCCTATTGTATCTAACTGAATTGTTATGAACATTGTTGTTGGATACAAATAGCTATTTAGCTATTGTATCTAACAGCAATGTGTCAACATAGCTGTTGGATACAATAGGTGTTTGCCTATTGTATCTAACTGAATTGTTATGAACATTGTATTTGATACAATAGCTATTTAGCTATTGTATCTAACAGTAATGAATCAACATTGTTGTTGGATACAATAGGCAAACACCTATTGTATCCAATACAATGTTGACACATTGCTGTTAGATACAATAGCTAAATGGCTATTTGTATCAAATACAATGTTCATAACAATTCAGTTAGATACAATAGGCAAACACCTATTGTATCCAACAGCAATGTTGACACATTGCTGTTAGATACAATAGCTAAATAGCTATTGTATCCAACATCAATGTTCATAATAATTTAGTTAGATAAAATAGGCAAACACCTATTATATCCAACAGCAATGTTGACACATTGTTGTTAGATACAATAGCTAAATAGCTATTTGAATCCAACATCAATGTTCATAACAATTCAGTTAGATACAATAGGCAAACACCTATTATATCCAACAGCAATGTGTCAACATTGCTGTTAGATACAATAGCTAAATAGCTATTTGTATCCAATACAATGTTCATAACAATTCAGTTAGATACAATAGGCAAACACCTAATGTATCCAACAACAATGTTGATACATTGCTGCTAGATACTATAGCTAAATAGCCATTTGTATCCAATACAATGTTCATAACAATTCCGTTAGATACAACAGGCAAACACCTATTGTATCCAACAGCAATGTTGACACATTGTTGTTAGATACAATAGCTAAATAGCCATTTGTATCCAATACAATGTTCATAACAATTCCGTTAGATACAATAGGTAAACACCTATTGTAACCAACAACAATGTTGACACATTGCTGTTAGATACAATAGCTAAATAACTATTTGTATCTAACAACAATTTTCATACACATTGTTATTGGATACACTAGCTACTCTCCTATCGTATGCAATGCGATATTCATATCAATACAGTTAGATACAATAGCAAACACCTATTGTATCCAACATCAATGTTGACACATTGCTATATAGATACAATAGTCAAATAGCTATCGTATCCAATACATTGTTCATAACAATTCAGTTAGATACAATAGGCAAACGCCAATTGTATCCAACAGCAATATTGACACATTGCTGTTAGATACAATAGCTAAATAGCTATTTGTATCCAATAGCAATGTTCATAACAATTCAGTTAGATACAATAGGCAAACACCTATTGTATCAAACATCAATGTTGACACATTGTTCTTAGATACAATAGCTAAATAGTCATTTGTATCCAATACAATGTTCATAACAATCCAGTTAGATACAATAGGCAAACACCTATTGTATCTAAGCGTATTTTAAAAATTTGACGTTGTTCAATATTATTTTTTCAAAACCCTATCTTCAGGGATGTAGTTTGATTCGTCTCGTCGAGACAAAAAAATCAGTGTTCTCAGATTATTTTTTCGATTTATAATTAATGAGATATTTAATTTTGAAAATTTAGGGAAATTTTGGGTGATGACATGGCAAATTCTGGAACACACATGGTATTTTTCCCTTCCCTTTGTTTGTCAACCTAATTACAAGAATGCCATCGAAGTTTTAAACTAAAATAGTAATCTAAACCCTTGATTTGTGTCTAATCCAATGGCTATCATTGGTTCTCATGGTTCTCATAAGAACATGACCCTATATATATATATATATATATATATATAATTGGTGAGGGGAGTTGTGAGTTTGACATGTGTACATGTTTTAGTAAAAGCTTGAATTTGGAGAAGCCACATCAACATCATCCTAAAATGTAATGACTTTTGATATTCTCATTCTTAGCTAATACTATTAGTTAATCATATTAATAATTATATGAGTTAACTATTAATAGTATAAATTAACTATTACTATTAATAGTATAAGTTAACAATTACTATTAATAGTATTAGTTAACAATATTATAGTTACAATACAAGCTAAATATTACTATTAATAGTATTAATTAACTATGGCTCAAAAAATGAGTCATAGACACACTCTTCCCCATCAGCATTTAGATACCAAACCAGGGTTGAAGGTTGCTCTTCCACTTGGGTCTGTATAGGAGTAGTATCCGGCTCACGGTTCCTCAACATCTCTAACATTGTGATCATGTGTTCCTCCATCCTATCCATAGTCTCTTTCCATGCTTGTTTTAGAGGTTGTGGAGGTATTGGGGCACAGTATGTTGGCTCTTGATTATTCCAAGTCATGTTTGAATGATTTTCCCAACCTTGACTATAAGAGTATGGGGAGGATCATATAGTGGTTGCCATGACTCGAAATAATTTTTTGTTTGAACCTGTGGATAATACTCAGAAAAATATGTCCTAAACGGACAATGTTTAGTAGTATGAGAATAAAATCCACAATTCAGACACGACTCATACATACTATGCGTCTTTGAGTCTACACATAAAATTTATATACAATAAAGAAATATAATAATAATAAAAAAATCTAACTAAAAAAAAAATTAAGAAAAACAAATAAAAAAAATTATTTACACCGATTAAATTAACTTGTAAATCACAACAAGTCCCCGGCAACGGCGCAAAAAACTTGATGGAGAAAATCTCCCTCTAATTAAATTAACCTAACAAGTGTACAAGTTACCGATGTAGTAGTATACACAAGCAAGGGTCGAATCCACAGAGACTAGATTGGAAAACAAGAATGTTTAAAAACAGAAAAGTAAATAGTGGGGTTTTGGTTTTTTATTAATTTAACTACTAAAACAATAAATTAAATTAAACTAAGAAACAAATAGAAGCAAGATTAACGAATAGATTCACGAATTGGGTTCACAAATACTTTCACTCTATGCTATGCTCCTAATGAAAAGATCAATCTCTTTCTTGGGTTCGTTCACAAAAGTAAGAATTGGGACGGTGAGGCGGCCGAATTGCAATTTGTTTCTCTCTAACTAATCACACTTCGCAAATCAAGTCCATGTAATTGTTTAAAGAGTTATTACGTTCTAAAGAACAGATAAACCTATACCCACTTGATTTCTATCACGGCATCAAATAGATATATTAATCAAAATAGTGGTCAATGTATCAATGCCCGAGTCACTGTAACAATAGATACCCAGAAATCCTAAAGCCAATTTATATCTTAACATATAACTGAAACTAAAGAATTTAGAATGAAGAATATTTTGATAAACAAGAATAAGAAAGAATGGAAGAATTAAATCTATAGCATAGAGATCAAGTATTGCTACTACCAATTTATGAATCTAAGAAATTAGCTACTAATAAGAATAAAATCAAGAACAAGAAAAATAATAAAGAACATCAAAACCTGTGATTAAATTGATGAATCCTTGTTACAACCTTGAATTCTTGAATAAAACATGTATATCAAAAATAATGTGGATGGAGTGTTATATTTATACTAGGGCTAAGGAGGTGTAAAAATATGAAAAACCCTAGGATTCCTTGTTGAAAAAGGATAAATAAAGTGCTGGTGGACGAATTCCCCAGGAGCCCTTGGTATTTTTGAGTTTCCAGAAAATCCCTCCAAAAATTCTCCAAATGTCTTCCGAAAATTCCAGAAAAGTCCTTCGAAATTCGAAAATTACTAAAAAACCCACAATATTTTGGATAATTCCTCAAAGGTCCCTAAAAAATTCCCCTAAGGTCCCTGTGTGGGCAGCCGCCCAAGTGGAAAGTGGGCAGCCGCCCACTTGATCACCCTGTTCTGGGGTTTGCTCCGGTGTATGTGCGGTCGCACCTTCTGCATTGCGGCTTGTACATTTTACAGGTAAACTTCCGGAGGCCATAACTTCTTCATACGAACTCCAATTTGGACGTGTAAACTATCGTTGGAAAGTTATTTTCGAGTACTATACAATGGACTTGATTGCTCAGTGGTCACATCTCTTTATCTTTATTTTATGATTCGTTCTTTATCCTTCTTTTTCGCACTTTAACGTACAAGAATCCGTGCATTCTTTTGCTCCTTCCCTATACTCATTAACATTCCAAAAACCATCAAAACACCCAAGGTTGAGCATCTAATAAGTCATAAAATTATATCATTACGATGGGTAAAAACACATCCATCACCCTTCTCCTTGCAATAACTACAGATATCTCCAGGTCTCGGACCCCGTCTAGAACCTCCGTTCCTTCGACCATACCCCCTGCTGCCTTCCGCGACCAAACCTGATGACTGAGATTCTGTACTAGTACCATTCACCTTTCGGCGCAGTTCTCTAGTCTTCAGACCAGACTTTACTTGCTTCAGAGTAATTGTCTCTTTGTTCAGACATGAATCAACATATGATTCATATGACAATGGTAGAGACACCAACAGAATTAGAGCATCATCCTCATCATCAATTTTCACCTCTATATTACGCAATTCAAGTAATAAAGCAGAAAATCGATCTAGATGATCCTTGATAGGCGTACCTTCAGACATATGGAAAGTGAATAGCTTATTCTTCATATAAAGCTTGTTGGTTAGAGACTTCGTCAAATACATCTTCTCTAATGTCATCCACAAGCCTCCCGCTGTTTCTTGATCCGCTACTTTCGCTAAGATCTCATCATCAAGACTCATGATAATCATTGAATGAGCCTTCTCATCCAATACTATCATGTCTGCAGCCTTCTTCGAATCCTTTGCTGTGGGAACGAATTCTGTCTTGCCTTTTGGATCCTTATAATCCCTGATTGCAGCAGCCACTGGAGCCCACAAGCTTTGTCTTTGCAACATGGCTCTCATCTTGATCTGCCATAAACTGAAACTGTTCTTCCCATCAAACTTGTCAATTTTCTGGTCCATCCCGGAATCCATCTCTTTCTACCGCAGCGGAATGCCCTGATCTTTCTTGACTAACCAGGCTCTGGTGCCACTTGTTAGTAAATCAGACCCAAGAGATAGCAAATAATAATGAACACAAATAATCAACACAGAATATACGTGGTTCACCAATCTCTATTGGCTACCTCCACGGGCAAAGGGAAACAGATATTATTATGGCGGAGAAACAATTACAAGAAGATGATCACGCTAATCTATGTTTACATGAACTTTGATCACAAAGTTCCTAGCTATGCAAATTCCTAGATCTAGAATTATTGACCTCTCTCTCACTTTTAATGTCTATCAATCACCAAGGAGGCTACTAGTTTATGACTAGTATTTATATTGCTAGAGACCTAAATCAGAAGATAATAGGAGTCCTTAATTAAACTCTAAAGGGAATCTAATTAATCTCACACGTTTTCTGCTTTTTCCGCCAAGTCTGTACCAAACCTGCCGTCTTACACGACTCGTGTAGCTGTGCACGACTCGTGTAGCCTCAATTCACTCCAGACTCGTGTAGCACTCGCGTAACGAGTTTTTCTCCTTTGCACGACTCGTGCAGCTGTGCACGACTCGTGCACAGCTCAAATTCTGTCTTCTTCTTGATTTCACGACTTCTTTCAAAGTCACTTACTCTAACAGTTCTTACTTTCCTTTTTGGTTTGTCCCAGACTAAGGTTCTTAGTTGCTTTATTACCTAAAATGGACTATGGGACCCACCATTCATTCTCACAACAAAAACTCCCTACCCACACTTTATCTCTCATACTTTCTCTTACTTACTTTTTTCATACTCACAACATTTACTTTTTCTTAATCTCCGTGTAAAGTCAAACTAAGAACCTTAGTCCGGGACGGAGGGAGTAGTTAATTATATAAGTTATTATATAAGTTATATTATTAATTTTTAATATTAATCATAATAGTTACTATATCAGTTAACTATTACTATTAATAATATTATTTCATTATAATAATTATATTAATTATTATTATTATATAGATTAATCATTGCTATTAATATATATTAACTATTACTATCAATAGTATTAATTAATTATAATAGTTATTATAATAATAGTAATCATATAAATTAATTTTTATTATTAATAGTATTAGTTAAAATGATGATTACTATATTAGTTAACTATAGTTAAAATATTTTTTAAGACATAGTATTGGCTTCCCGTGCAGAGGACGGGTTACCCGCTAGTATCTGGAAAAAGTAAGGTGTAACCGCTGCACCGAGATTCGGTGCACCGATGTGAAAGTTGCACAACGTATTGTAAAACGTTTTCTACACAACGTTTTAGTGCGCTACACAACGTAAAAACTACCGAAAAAGTATTAGCTCCTGAAAAACGTTTTATATTTGCAAGTACACGTTTTACATTAGGTAGAAAATATTTTACAAAACGTTGTACAATTTTCACATCGGTGCAGCGGTTCGAAATCCGTCACTTAACATGCCAAGTGTGCGATCTTAAAGATATCGCAAAAAAAAAAATCTGTCAAATATTTTATTCCTCTCACAATAAATCATTCATTTCATTCTGAAGATGAGAATTAAAAAAAAAATTAAAAATAATTATTGTTAATATGGAGAGAAAGTGAAGTAAATAATAATTAAAAAATATTATTAATATGATAATTGTATCTATAAATAAAAATAATGCTCTTTCCATTCCATTTTAAACTTCAAAAAAAAAAATCATTTTGGTTGTCCCATTTTAAACTTCAAAACCTAAAAAGAAAAGTTTTTTATACTTTTTATTTGCGGACACCCTCTCCTATCAAACCATCTACGTTCACGTCACATTTTTCACTTTTTTCTTAATTTCTATACTCAATTATTTTTTAAAAAAAAAAATAAAATGAGGCGGAAGAGTATAAAACTTTTATTTTAAAGGAAGAGTATCTAACAAGAGTTAGTTATAGGGAGGAGTAAAAGGAAGGCACTCCGCTTATTACACATCTTAAAATAAAGGGTAAATTGCAATTTGGTTCCTGATATTTACAAACTTTTGCAATTTAGTTCCCAACAGTTTTTTTCGCCAATTGGTTCTCAACATTTACATATTTTTGCAATGTGGCTATTAAAGTAACTGGGCGTTAGTTTTCTAACAGATTTTATGTCATGTGACTAGCACATGACGTTTTAAGATATTCTTAAAGCTACACATATCCGATTAATATGATTCTTCTTTTAAATTGAAGCTAATATTTAAATCTACAATATATATTTTTTTGGAAATTTATTGGGTAGTTGGATTATTTTTAATTTTAATCTTAATTTTAAATATTAAAAAAATAGAAAACACGTAAAATATAATCTAAAAAAGATATTAGCCCAAATATGTTCCATATGAAGTAAATTCTATATGTAGATTATCAGTTCGTAAAAATCTTTGATAGAAAAAAAAGGAAGAAGAAGAGGACGATGAATCGAGGGAAGAGTGGATGTGGAATGGGTGTTGCGGGAAAGTGGCAGAGGGGTGGAGAAAAATAAACTTTAGGAAACATACATATAGAAATTACTTCATATGAAACATACTTGGGCTAATACCTTTTTTAGATTATATTTCACGTGTTTTTATTTTTTTAATATTTAAAATTAAGATTAAATGTAAAAATATTTTAGGTACCCAACAAATTTCCCAAAAAAAAATTATGTTGTAGATTTAAATATTAGCTTCAATATAAAAAAAGAATCATATTAATCGGATATGTGTAGCTTTACGAATATTTTAAAACGTCATGTGCTAGTCACATGACATAAAATCGTTAGAAAACTAACGCCCAGTTACTTTTATAGCCACATTGCAAAAAAATGTTGGGAACCAATCGGCAAAAAAAAAAACTGTTGGGAACCAAATTGCAAAAGTTTGTAAATGTCAGGAACCAAATTGCAATTTGCCCTAAAATAAAATGAATCAAACTGACCTTTCCAACTTTTTGTATACCTTTCTCTCCTATCTCCAACTCTCTAGTTTATTGGGGCCTTTGATATTTTTTTTGTTTGTTTTTTCAATCTTGTGTTGGCGGCTCCTTTCTATTCGTATATTTCTATCCTCAATTTTGCTTTAATTGCTTGTTCAGATTGCTTGCTCCTTAATTATTAGTATTGCTTCTTTTGCTATCTACTGTTTCTACCTCAATCAATTATGTCTTTTCGTTGTTGTTTTAATTTTTTCGTCTTATAATACATGTCATAATGAATTTATTAATTTTTTTTTAAAGAAAAGATATACTTTATTTATTATATAATTTTTTTGTATTAATAAACTTATGCTAAGAATGTTATTTAATTAGAAAAGAAGATATTTGTAAATGAACTAAAATATGTCACTTATTTGGACATGAAAAGAGTATTTAATTTTATATTGATTTATTTTGTACTTCAAATAAACTTACAAAATGTGAAGAAGTTGGGTCAACTCAGCTGCATCTTGATTGATTAGTTAAAACATTTAGGGCTCGTTTGGTAGCTTGATAGGATTAGCCCGTATTAATAGTCGAAAAATTATTAATCGGGGGATTAATTACACCACCATTTTTTATGGGTAAATATGAAGGGGTTAGAGGGGATAAGATTGGATAAGAAGCTTATTTGAGTTGTACCTAGGATTAATAATCGGAGTGCATTTAGTCTACCAAACACCAACATTATTGGGCTAATAGTCATATTGATGGATAAAATTCCAAGTAATAAAATACCTAGCAAGCGCACTAGTTACCGTAGTAGTAACACGCTAAAGCGAGGGTCGATCCCACGAAGACTCGTTGGACAAACAAGTAAATTTAGTTAGTGCAAAAAGTAACCAAGGGGGCTTTTGATTGATTTTGATTAAACTAAATTAACTACTAAACAATGAAAATAAATTACTAAATTAAAGATCACTAAGCAAACAGGGATTTAATTCAAGATTACGAAGATTCACAGATTGGGGTTCACAACTATCTCCTCTCTATGCTATTTTATGAAAAAGACTATTAAACTTGTTCAAGAAATCGTTCACTTATTTAAGAGTTGGGACGGTCTGGTCACCGGATTGCAACCCTATTATTATCTCTATGTGAAATATTCCGTTAGGTCAACAACACACACAAACAATTTATTAAGTTCTTAAGAACACTTGATCTTAAATTCTTTTGATTTCCGCGAAGTCCTCAATTAAATCTAATCACAAGAATATGATTCAATATCTAAATTATTCACGCTAGTGAAACAATCTAAACCAAGATGATTTAAAGACCAAAAATATCAAGTCATATTAATGAAATCTTTAAATTAATTAAGCTCTATTCTTATGAACAAGAACAAGATTAATATTTGATTAAGCCCAAGTTAGCATAGAGATTTGATAGTTATTACTCACAATCCATGAATAAAGAAATTAGCTACTCATCGACATAGCAATAAACACAAGAATATAATTAAAAATCATAAACCTGGATAAAAGCTTGATGATGAATAATCTCCCAAATCTTGTTTACAACTTGAAACTTGAATAAAACCTAAAACAATGCATAAAGAAATAAAATACTGTAGTCTAATATTTATACATAGAGAAAACTAGGGCCAAAAGTAGGAAAAATAGGGTAAAAACCCGTCTGGCAAGGAAAACCCGAAATCTGTACGGAATGACCGAGCGGGCTCCTGGTAGACCCCAGGCGGGCGCCTATTTGGCCAGTAACTTTGGTTCTTCAAAACCCCCAACAAGCGGGCGCCTGGTTATTAGGAGGGCGGGCGCCTGGTGCACTTTTCTGCTTTCTTTATTTTTTTCTTCTTTTCTCCACCTTCTTGACACGGTTGACCACGGTTGACCTTTGACTTGAACAATATTCAGTCTTCAACAAATTACAATCCACGGACTTTGCAACCACACAAAATACAATACAAAGTATCCTAAAACATTACAAATCCAACAAAGTTCCATAAATCATAAAAGACCAAAATTACATCCAATCTAAACTATATTACAACCAAAAGCTGATAAAATTAGTACGAAAATGCGGAGATAATACATGTGTAAACCGATCCATTACATATCCAGCTCTAATCAGGCTACCAAACGAGCCCTTAGTCTACTTTTCATTCTAAAAGTGTGAGGACTTAAAAAGTTTGAATTAAAGAGATGAAAATTAGGCATGAAATGAAATGAAATGAAATGATTGGGTATTTTTGGATTTCCGCCTTTATTCTTGTGGATTTGATAGTGGCTGTTATATGGAGTGCACTTGTACATTCTCGTCGTCATCATCTTTATTAATTATGGCCCACATTAATTGATTTGCTTCAATAATTGCGTTACTCTCATTTTCCTTATTCACTTAGGATTTAATCATGCTTCATTTCTTCCTACAATACTGTCATTAGAGAAAGAGATAGTCGGAGCCAATCATACATGAAGATAGATAATTAATATGAGAGACTCAAATATTATTATTGATGTATGCTAGTATTTATACAAGAGGGTGGAGTACTCTCCAAGCTATTCTAGTTACATAAGGAAACTATAAACTATAGAATAATAATCCTATTAGGAATGTAAATCAAATACTTTTAGGAAAATAAATAATACAATGTCTAGGAAATATACAATTCTAACTATAGAAGGATTCTAATATCCTTAATATGCCCCCGCAAGATGGACGTCCAGAGAGAAAGAGCAATCTTGGAAAGCGGTGAGATGACCCGAGTTGATGAAGCAAAGTGAGTTGATGTGATCCCGGTCTTGTATGATGTTGCATTGATGTTGACTTTACGTCTCAACCACGTCACAATGACGATTTTCGCTGGAATGACGTTTCTTTGAACGTTTCATCGACTACGTCGCAAGACGATTTTATGTCTCAACGAAGTTGCTACTATGGCAGAGGTTTTTTTTTTTTTTTTTTGTCGCTACTATGGCGAAGTTGATGCTACAAAGGCAAAAATAAAATGTGATACTAAGGCAAAAGATGGTTGCTAGTAAGGCAAAAAATGAGTGCTACTAAAGTTTTGGCTCTTTTACGTCGCGAGACGGTCTTTGGCACTTTTACGTCGCTAGACGGGCTTTAGAATAAAAAAAATTAGACGGTCTTTAGAATTGAAAAAAAAAAACTTAAACGGTCTTTAAAATTTAAACGGTCTTTGGCAGTAGGAAGAATGTGGGAAAAAAATATTGGTTGTTGGGGCATAGGGTTGACGGGGACATGATAGTTGGCAGGAAAAAGTTGGGTTAGATGGAAGGCTTTTTAAGGGACTAATATGGGTTTAGTTGATGATACAAGGGGGAGAATATTAGGAGAGACCATGGAAGGTGATATGGGTAAGAGTCGGGGAGAAGCATGATCATGAGGGATAAGGGGGGGAAATGATGCACGGAAAAAAAATCGTGTTTGAGAAGGGAGACGGTTATTGCATAATGTTGATAGTGAGAGGCGGAAGCTAGATAGGGTTTGGCGGAGAAGTTTCATTATGGATCATAGCTCTAATACCATGTCAAGGATTAGAGAAAGAGATAGTCGGAGCCAATCATACATGAAGATAGATAATTAATATGATAGACTCAAATATTATTATTGATGTATGGTAGTATTTATACAAGAGGGTGGAGTACTCTTCAAGCTATTTTAGTTACATAAGGAAACTATAAACTATAGAATAATAATCCTATTAAGAATGTAAATCAAATACTCTAAGAAAGTAAGTAATACAATGTTTAGGAAATATACAATTCTAACTATAGAAGGATTCTAATATCCTTAATACATACTTCCCTCTTTGAGTCTTTAATAGGAGGACGTGAATTTTCGTGTTCAAATATGAAATAATTGCACCTGGGCTCCTTTTACTCCCTATGTCCCGAAATGATCTTTTCATTTACCATTTTTCTTTCTCTTATTTTTTCTACAATTTAGGCGTAAATGTGCACGCACACAACATGACTAGTGAAGCAAGTGTTCATATCCTTAAAAAATTTGAATAGTCAAATGTGAAGATCATTTTGGAACGGATGGAGTATTTGGTTACTACTATACTTATCGGAGTCTTGATGTACCCTATGTTAACATGCGGCGCTTGATATTGTTAACGCACTTTCTGTCTTTTTATGTGCAGCGGGAGCGAAGTTACATATACTCCTTCCGTCCCATAATTATGTGCACAAAATGGGTTTTGCACGAGAATTAAGGGATGAATAGTAGTGGGTAGTTGTTGTGAATGTGAAAATTGAAGTAGGAGAGAGAAAGTGTGGTAGGGAATAGTAGGTTGATTGATGTTGTGAGTGTAAAAGTAAAGTATGAGAGAGAATGAGTGGGATGAATGGTAAATATTATTTGCCATTTTAGGAAAGTGTTACTCCCTCCGTCCCGGAGTAAGAGTCCTACCCCATATTTGCACGTTTATTAATAAATATTGGAAGCGATGTAAATGTTGTGAGTGTAAAAGTAAAGTAGGAGAGAGAATGAGAGAGAGAATAGTGAATTGATTGGTGTTGTGAGCAGTGTTCTAAAAGACCCCCGTCTAGGCCGCCTATGCCCCGCCTAGGCGCTAGGCGTTCATGAAACGCCTAGGTCTCGTCTAAGATATTATAGTTATTTTTGAATTCTTGGGCCCGCCTAAATCCCGCCTTGGCCCCGCCTAGGCGCTAGGCGGCCCTGCGACGCCTAGCGACCGCCTAGCGTATTTTAGAACCTTGGTTGTGAGTATAAAAGTAAAATAGGAGAGAGAATGAGTGAGGTGAATAGTAAAAATTCTTTGCCCTTTTAGGAATAAAACTCTTACTCTGGGACGTACCAAAATGGAAAGTAGGACTCTTACTCTGGACGGAGGGAGTACTTATCAATGGGATACCCAAAATGACAATATGTGCACATAGTTATGGGACGGTGGGAGTAACTAATGGATCTCGATCCCTTCAATTTTCGGATTGTCATTTTTACCACGTTAATTTAGGAAAGACATCATTTTTATCACGAGAAACAATACTTATTGCAAATTTAACCTCTTTTGATTAAAAAAATCACGTAGTTATAATTTTTGACCCCTTCCAATTAAATCTTTGCTTAGCCAATGTTCATGTGGATTGTTTTTGGTCAAGTCAATATATTGTCATATAGGAACTCTTGTATTTTGGATGGGGATATGAGGCGTCTCAGTTTTGTAAATATTATTTCGGGTTAAGTTAATTGATTTTAAACACACATCTTGTCGAGTTCAGTATCAAACCCACACCCACACGCCTGTAACATAAGTTTCAGACAAGTAGGTTAGTAGCCCAAAAAACATAATAGATGTTTAGTTAATAGTAAGTTAATTTTAGGGGGATATCGTTTGGACTAAACAATAGTGGTGATGAGTAGTTTTAAGGAGACCACGTACATAGCTTAGGTATCACCCTTGGTTTGACCTCATAATAATGGATAGGAGTATGATATTGTGGATATGGTAATAGAGGCTATATATGCCTTCAATTCTTTTGTTAAAATGGACCTATATATTTTCATGTTCATTGTCAACTACTTTGGCTATCAAACCTTACCCATTTGGATAACGATTTTGATTCATAGTAATTGACACACCAACCCATTTTTAGTAATGGGTTGTTGGCTTTGGCCATGTGTTGCCTTCTCCTCTTCAACACTTAAAAGGAGTTCGCTAACACTCCCGTCCGTCCCACATTACTTGAGACCTAAGAGGTGAGCACAATAACTAAAGAAAAAAAATAAAATATGTGGTAGTCTACTCTATTAAGTATCTCAACAAAAAACTGGATTGCATTAAAAAAAAAAAAAAATGAGGGCAGGGCAGTCCATTAAGTTGGTTGTGAATTGAGTCTAATTCCTACTAGTAGTAACTGAAGCTTCACTTTCACCTTTTCATAGTCCCACTTCTCCTTCTTTCTCCCTCCTAAATATTCTTCTTCTTCTTTCCTTGGATATTGGAGACTTTGATTCATGCGATGTGACTTAGTTTTGATTAATTTTACCAGCTTCTGTCAGAAATTACTTTTACAAATGGATGATGAGTATGCAAAGCTTATCAGGAGGATGAACCCCCCAAGGTATTTCACCCATTCAAATTTTTACGTTTTGATTCTAGTAAATAGTAATTTCTTCTTCTTTCTTTATTGATTTTTCTTGTGTTATTACAATCCTCTTATTCTCCCTATTTTTTAATTTTAATTTGTATTTGTATTTGTATTTGTACTGTATTGTATTAATCTTGTAAAATTGGTTTGGTTAGGTTTCGTTTCTCTATCTTCTATCTAGTCTTGGTGTTATGTGTAGATTTATTTCATGGGATGGGAGAGACGTTGATGTTGATCAATCAATAGTGATTTAATCCGAGAGTCTGAAATTTTATTTAATTTCGAATATCTAACTTTATTTAGTATAAAGCCCTTGGAATTGGAATTGGAATTGGATTAGGGGCTACTTGAAATTTCTTTGCTCAATTTTCTGCTTTCAAGGTCAATTATTAAGCTTCTGTTCAATTTCCTCATAAGATATTTCTTGCCCAACAGAATTTCTGTTGTTTATACTTGTTTGGATTAGTTTTGTGAATCTGAGTTTTCTTCTTCGCGTTTCAGAGTTACAATTGAAAACAAGTCCTGTAAAGAGGCTACTGTTATCCAGGTAAACCTACCTTCATCAATTTCTCATCTGATGCTTTTACAAAATAGATTAGGTCCGTGTCATCGGAGCTCATGTTAGTTTAATCAACCAAATTTGCTGTTTCTCCATCAATTTGTTGTGTGATGGTATTAGAGAATAGACTTTTGGTTGCATACTCAATGGGAACCCATGGTTTTACTTCATATTTCACCCAAATTTGTTTCAAAACAAAGAAATTCATGTTGCCCTACCTTCATATTGTTTTATAGTATGTGTGTGATCCTTTTAGAAAATGGATTACGTCCTTTTTTGGGAGATTAGTTGATGGAAGGAAATCAGCCCATGCTTCAAATTTCAACCAAATTTACTATTATTAAATTCAAGGGCATGAATGGGAAGGAGATTAGATGTTCACCTACCTTTACTAGGGGCTATTCCGGTGCAGTGTTTTCTTAACACGCCTTTTACAAAATATGCTATTTGTGTTTTAAAACACAATTCTTTCTTATAAATGTGTTTGTTAAATCAATTCAAGTTGTGCCTTTTCGTATCTCCTAAGTTAAAACCGAAACAATCCATTTTATAACTTCCTCAAAGAGTGGCTGGCACTTTATAATACAATTGGAGCTCGTGTAGTTCATGTTTCAAGCAAATGTGCTCAATAATATTGTTTTGGTTCCCTTTGGCTCAATCAAACATCTGTTTATATATGGGATACTGATTGTAGGTTGAGAGTGTCAATAAACATGGAATCCTTCTTGAAGTTGTTCAAGTTCTTACGGACCTAAATCTGGTCATCACCAAAGCGTACATATCATCAGATGGCGGATGGTTCATGGATGGTACTATTTCCGCCTTCCTGCTTAAAACGTTTATCATTTTTTTTTTAAAAAAAAAAACGAAGTTCAAAATTCTTGTGCTGTAAGGTTCATCTTGTTTCTAAAAACGTACTTTTTTCCAACCTGTGTTGTAGTTTTTAATGTGGTAGATCATGACGGAAAGAAAGTGAGAGACGAAGGAGTTATCAATTATATAAAGAAGGTAACCACTTTCCTTGCTCCCCGTCCCCATTTCAATTCGTCAATGTAAGACGATTAACAGTTTTAGTCAACATAATAATTTTTTGCAGACACTTGAAAATGATGCATTTGCCGGATCATTAAGGAGGTCAGTAGGATTGAAGCCTTCAGAAGATCACACATCAATTGAACTCGCTGGGACGGACAGACCCGGATTATTATCGGAAGTTTGTGCAGTCTTAACAGATTTGCAGTGTAATGTGGTCAATGCTGAGATATGGACCCACAATGCTCGAGCCGCAGCTGTGGTTCATGTGACAGATGATAAGACAAGATGTGCAATTGAAGACCCAAAGAGGCTTTCGATTATAAAGAAACTGCTCTGCAATGTACTCAAGGGAAACGGGGACTTGAAGACTGCTAAAATGACACTTTCTCCCCCCGGTATCACGCATAGAGCGAGAAGATTACATCAGATATTGTTTGCTGAGCGGGATTACGTGAAGGTTGAAAGAACAGAGGAAGAAGAAGACAAGGAGGGGTTGAGGTCTCAGGTAACTGTATTGGATTGCGTTGAGAAGGATTATACAGTTATTAGTATGAGGTCAAAAGATAGACCAAAGCTATTATTCGACACAGTTTGTACATTAACTGATATGCAGTATGTAGTCTTCCATGGGGTCGTCCACACAGGAAGGAATGAAGCTTATCAGGTGCACTGGTTTTTCTTTTCACCAACTGTAAAGTTTGAATTTTTGGAGTCGATTTAGCCCTTGACTTTGATGCTACCTTCATATCATAATCGGGTTTTTTTTTCTTTTGCATATTTGGTGGATATAGGAATACTATATACGCCATGTTGACGGACTGCCTATAAGTTCAGAGGCAGAGCGAGAACGTGTTATACAGTGTCTTGAAGCAGCCATTGAAAGGCGAACATCTGAGGTGCAATAATAATTCCTTGAAACCCAAATGAAAATTATTTCTTGATAAATTTCCATTGCAACTTTTTCTAAGGATAGTTTGCTCTTGCAGGCGCTAAAGCTAGAACTGTGTACAGAAGATCGAATTGGTCTTCTGTCAGATATTACAAGGATATTCAGAGAAAACAGTTTGTGCATAAAACGAGCAGAAATCTCAACAGAAAGCGGGAAAGTGAAAGACACTTTCTACGTGACGGATGTGACAGGTAATCCAGTTGACCCAAAGACCATTGACTCGATTCGTAAACAGATTGGTCAAAGTATACTTGAAGTTAGATGGAACTCAAGCTTTGCAGCAAAGGCGGCACCACCAGCAGAAGAAACAACAATGAGCTTTCTGTTTGGTAATTTGTTCAAAGTCCGACCATTTCAGAGTTTCAAGTTGATCAAATCGTACTCTTGAAGAATCAGAAACAGGTAAAGTGCACATATGTAGATAGATAGAAAGGGTTGTTTTGTGTATATAGTTACAAAATTCGCAACAAAGATAGAAAGGGGATTTGAGAACAATGTGAATACAGATATATCTCTCTCTTCCCTTTAGTGTACAGAAGAAAGGAAAAGAATTAGCTATAGTGAAGAAGAAGGGTCTCCTAGTGTTTGTGTATTTATCAGCCTACTGTAATACAACTGCTTGTATAGTGATCGTTAATACTGAAGTTAGGGTTGTACAGAAACCAAATCAAAAGTTGTATATATTGATTCTAGTGGAATATAATCTTGTACATAAATGTTTTAAGAAAATAGTTGATCCACGAGTTATTCACAACGGGTGCACAATTATCACTAAACATATTTTTAGCCAAACTACGAAATATATTACTATCTCTGTCCTTAAATGATGTCCAAATTTCATTTTAAGGGACATAAATTTTATTACAATTTGGTGGCAAAATTCATATATAATCTTGTAATCCTCTTTAAAAACATTTAGTTTTTGCAAGTATAAAGAGACCGGTGAAAAAAATCGAAAAAAAACATTTAGGGACAAAGTTATGATCAAAATTGATACTCATTTTGGGACAAAAAATTCCTGAAAATGGACACTCATTTAGGGACTCATTTAGGGACAGAGGGAGTATATAAACATAAACATAATATATAGTAATGATTTATTTTACACAAATTGTTTGTACGGACAAGGAGACTACATCCCTTGGCAACACATTCCCCAACTTATCTTTAGAAAGACTAGGATATACAATGGAATGGATGCATGACTTATACTACAATAACTTTTTTATATTTATGTGGAAAGTTATACTCCCTATCCCATCTAATAATTATATGGACAAATTTCTATTGAGTTTTTAGCCATTTTGACTTGCGTACTATTTGGGCGTAGTCAATGTGATATTCGTACTTCATAAACAGCAAATGTGACATGCGTACTTTAGTTTCGTTTTCAATTTGACCTATTTTTCTAACACCAGTTAAAATTTAACAAAACAATCAATGAACGCGTATTAGTTAGTTTGAAGTAGATTTTCCTTTTAAGGGATCCGTTGAAAATACCATAATTAAAAGGGTTGTGAACAAAAAATTTGAAACATTAATACTTAAAGATTAAAATAAATATATATTTTTATAATTTTAATTATTTTTGAATGTGTCTTAAAAAATCGGATTAAAAAATATTTAATAAATGACCAATGTATCTAAAATAATCAAAAATATTAAAAAATGAACAATTTAACCTTGTATATCATTTTTTTTTCAAAAAAATTCAAAAACTCGGTTTAAAAAAAAAATTTGAATTAGGCAAGCTATGGCGGTGACAGTAGCACCCATAGCATACCAAGTCAACACATCCGCCGCCATACCGACTGGCTAAACAAAGACGACAACGCATGGCAGATGATCTCCGCCGCCTTACCCGATGGCGTCGATGGTGTGGTTTTAGTGCGTTTTCGCGGCGATTACGCTGATTTTGTTTGCCAGATCTTTTACTGGGGGGATAAATATTAAGGCGTGGATGATGTTTTTGCCGCTGTAGTGATACATATTTAAAGTTTAAATAAAACATTTTACCCATTAAGAGTTAATAATTTATTATTATCATTTCATATTATTAAAAAAACATTTTTTCTCATAAAAATATTTATTTTAAGCTTTAAATATTGTTTCAATTTTTTTATTCACAACCCTTTTATTTATGAAATTTTCAATAAACCCTTTAAAATGAAAATCAACTTCAAACTAACTAGTACGTTAACTTTCATTGAATGTGTCGTTAAATTTTAACTGGCGTTAGAAAAATAGGTCAAATTGAAAACGGAACTAAAGTACGCAAGTCACATTTGCTGTTTATGAAGTACGCGTGTCACATTGACTACGCCCAAATAGTACGCAGGTCAAAATGGCTAAAAACTCAATTTCTATTTTGAGCGTTCCATTGATAAATTACACTTTCTTAAAAATTAGTTAAATTATAATTATTGTTATTGATAACTTTTGTAATGGTGTATTAATAACATGTTTTAAATTCTTGTTAAAATAATTTAAAAAAAAAACTTAAATTATTATTCAAGTTTCATTCAATTTTTTTTAAAAAGGACTAATTAAAATTTAACCTTTAAATATTTAATTTAAATAGATTTTTAAGTTACAGATATTTTGGCGGGAGTCGTAATCCCGATTATCTTCCCTACTGGGTAACCCCGGCAAGACTTGAGCTTTTTGAATGTCTGTGAAACAATCGGCAAGCGAGTTAGCGAATTGCATAGGCCGAGCTCTGATCTCGGCTTCGAATCGATCAGTCCCTACACGAACATGGAGTCCGAAGCTGGAGCAAACCCTCCATGGCCTCTACCTTCGCCACTCGCTTAACCCGACCCTCGTGTCCCGAGTCATCGACACCTTCCTTCTCAACCACCACTCTCTCGCTCTCGGCTTCTTTGATTGGGCCTCTCAGCAACCAGGATTCAATCACACACCCGCCACCTATCAATCAATCCTTAAATCTCTTTCCATTTCCCGCCAATTCAATGCCGTTGACAAGCTCTTGAAGCAGGTCAGAACCCACAAAGTTGTCCTCCACCCTTCAGTGTATCGGTCAGTTATTGCTTCTCTTATCATAGGGAAGAGGACCCAGAATGCGTTTTCGGTGTTCCGAGATATTAGCTACTTAATTCACGAGATTGGGCCAGAAACGTGTAATTCTCTTCTTGCTGCTCTTTCATCCCAAGGAAATGTCAGTTGTGCACGGGAAATGTTTGATGAAATGACTGTTAGGGGTGTTAGGTTGAGCACGCTTGGTTTTGGTGTGTTTTTGTGGCAGTTTTGCAGAACTGCGGATTGTGGGAAGATTTTGAGCTTGATTGATGAGGTTAATACGAGTAATTCGGGGATCAATGGGTCGATTATTGCGCTTTTAGTTGTACATGGGTTGTGTCGGGAATCGAGAGTGCATGAGGCTATGTTTATGCTGCATGAGTTGAGGGTGAGAGACTGCAAGCCCGATTTTATGGCGTACAGAATTGTTGCTGAAGCATTACGGTTGACTGGAAATGTTGTTGATGTACATATGGTTTTGAAGAATAAGAGAAAGCTCGGGGTGGCGCCGAGGGTATCTGATTATCGGGAGTTTATATTTGACTTGATTTCAGAGAGACTGATTTTTGAGGCAAAAGAACTTGGGGAAGTTATTGTGCAAGGGAACTTTCAAATCGAGGATGATGTTCTTAATGCTTTAATCGGATCAGTATCAAATGTTGATCCTTCTTGGGCATTGATGTTCTTCAACTTCTTGCTCGGGAAAGACAGATTTCCAACTCTTCTCACTTTGAGCAATCTGAGTAGGGGTCTCTGTAAACATGGAAAGGCTGACGACTTGCTGGAAGTCTTCAAAGCTTTGTCAGCCAAAGACTATTTTGTAGATACAGAGGGGTACAACATGATGGTGTCATTCTTGTGCAAGGCCGGGAAAGTTAGGGAAGCATATGGGGTTCTTCAGGAGATGAAGAAGAAAGGGTTGTCTCCCGACATCTCATCTTACAACATGATTATGGAAGCATGTTGTAAAGAAGATCTGATACGACCTGCCAAACGACTCTGGGATGAGATGTTTGCAAACGGATGTGCAGGGAATCTAAAAACCTACAACATCCTTATAGAAAAATTCTCTGAAATAGGTCAGGTCGAAGAAGCTTGTAGGCTGTTTTCGCAAATGTTTGATAAAGGGGTGTCTCCGGATGCTGCAACATACACGTTCCTTCTCGAAGGGCTTTGTAGAGATAAGCAGATAGAAATGGCTCGTCAAGTCTTTGACAAGTCCACTGAGCAGGATGTCTGTCTTGCACGGACTGTTCTGGGTGTGTTTGTTGTCTACCTTTGTAAAGAAGGTATGGGGAAAAGATTGCGAGTTCGTGAAGGCACTTCGTGTTCATGGTGTGTTGATGTGGTTTTTTTGTTTTTATTGCAGGTCAATTTGTTGCTGCCTCGCATTTGGTTTATGATTGTGGTCATGATATTGGAGATTCGAATGCTCATATTGTGCTGCTTCAATGCTTGGCTGATGCTGGACATATTCGTGTAGCGATTGAGCATATAAAACGAGTCAGGGAAGTTTCGCCATTGTTGTTGCCTGCAATACATACTGAACTTTCAGCATTGCTTTCATCTTCATCAAAATCAGAGCAAATCTTACAGTTGATTCAAGTAGTGCAGGAAAATCAACTTCACTCAAACAAGGAGATGGTCCTTAATAAGTAAAGACAACTTCTCTCGAGCACTGTAAACAAAAAAATTACTTATTTTGTTCAGAATTGGCATGGAATTTCCATCGCCAACTTCTATCTTGACGCGTAAAGAAATATGAATGGGCGTATCTTGAACATTTTGAAGTTATATTAGTCATTGTTGCACAATAGAGTAGCCATTAACATTGTACCAGTTAGGTTTGAAGTTTGAAGTTTGAAGCTATTGTAATGTCAGGCTCAAGACTACATCCCTGTGAGGTAGAGAAACACTTTGTTCATTCAACAGCAATGCTATTCTTAACCCCTTGTGTCATATATTTGCTATAATGCTACCAGTTCTATTGCCTGAACAAGTTGTACAATCAACAAGATAGCCAATACTTGGTACTAAACACAAGAATTTTAATCCAAAATTTCAAGAAAATATATAAAGCCATTGTCTTCCAAAGTAAAGAGGACAGCAACTCAACAAACTATTCTAAACAAAACAAAAACTAAGAACAAGATTCTCTCCAGAACAACTTAAATTCTTGAATTGTAGATTGTAGATCATACAGGCCGGCCCTTAGTTCAATCTCTGAGCAGCTTCCTTGGCAAGAACCCTCTCCTTAGCCTTTGTTTTGGCCTGGGATTTGGAACCCATTATCCCACCACCCCATTTCTTCCTGTACTCCTCGTACTTGTCATTGAAGTTGGCCTGAAACAATGCAAAACAGTTGGATTTTAACGAAATAAAACCCCAATGGTCCAGCCATTAGAGACGATTAAATGCTCATGTTACCTTAATGGCTTCCAAGATTTTGCTGAACTCCATTTTGTCTTCATTCTTAACTGTAGTTAAGCACAAAACTGCGGCAGTTTTCTTGTGTACAATCTGGAATGGAAGGTAAAATGTAAGTTGATAGCACAAGAAATGTTTGCCTTCTAAACTAAGAATATTGAGAAGAAGCACTTACAGTTCCCAATCGTGACTTTCCCTTCACTATGCAGTAAGGGATCTCCATCTTTCTGCACAAGGCAGGAAGCCAGACAACAAGCTCGATTGGGTCGACATCATGAGCGATAACTACCAACTGTGCTTTATTCTGCAATTAAAGATTGAATGAGCAAACGGGAATATATATGAATAGAGAAGGGAGAGCATCACCAAAATCTGTTGAAAAATAGAGGCAAAACCTGTTCAATGAGGTAGGTGACATGGTTCAACCCATACTTCACGACAATAGGCTTCTTGGTCTCGGGAGCTTTTCCTTCAGCCTCAGCTTGAGCCCTTTTCAAAAGACGGTCCTTTTTCGCTGCTTTATCCTCAGGCCTATACTTGAGAAGCATCTTGAACAAATTTGTTGCTGCAGATTAAACAACATCGATTGCAAAAGAGTTATTGATAAGCTATCAACAATTCAGAAAATTTGGATCATTCTGATTTCTCATAGTGACACAGACTGAAAAGTAAAACCATATTTATGAGGGCGGACACAAGTTCAAGAAGTAAAAACTACTAAATGCTATTAAAACCATGTCTAGTAGAAGCTCAGAAATATCTGCCTCACAGTTCATGAAGCCTTGTATTCTTACACCTTCAGAAGGACGGAAGCTGAGTTAGTGTACCCCTTATTAACTCAACAACCACTAGCGGGGGTACACACATGCTAATGGGGGCAGTTGCCCCTATTCAATTGATAATAATAAAAATTACTAGTAAGAATTTATAAATAAGTAGGGTTGTAGTGCAATTTATTGAAACATGCCCCGTTTGTGTTACCAAAAAATGCAGAATTTTTTTTTGCCCCCGTTTCAAAATTTCCTGGATCGCCACTGTCCACAACATTTTTAACACCACAAACATACAAAATGTTAACAATTCGTGCTTGAAAACCAAAATGATCAGATGGTAGTTGAATGTTAGACGAAGCAAGCCCATGTCTCATAATACTCGTACATTCAAGAAAAATATCTTACCAAGATTCTTGTCAAGTGTCTTTGTGAACTGGTTCAATGCAGGTGGAACCTTCAATCTCTGCTTGAGAATCCTCCTCTTCCTCTGGATACGGACAACTTGAGGCCATCTTACAAATCTGTGCAGATCCTTCTTGGGAGGCAAAGCTCCTCCAATCCCAAACTGCTTGGGCCTCCTCTCGAATAAGGGATTCGAAACCTTGTCCTATAACAACCAGACTGAAAACTCTAAGAAACTACTCTTTTTAATCATTACATGTAAAATTAAAAGAGTCCTGATATCCAACATTTATTTAGTTGATTAAATGCAATACAAATACATAACCAGCAAAACAAAAGAGACCTACAAGAAAATCAACAGCTTGCCTACATCGAATAACTGCACCCTATTAAAAACTAGAAGTCTTCTCCATTTGCTCCATTAGCGCAAGAGAATGGCTACTAGTTTTAGTACATACTACTAGCTCTGTCCCAAAATGAATGACCTTTATTGTCTCAAAATGTGTCCCTAAATGATTTTTACCTAACTTTGATTTTCATATTCCATTTTATACTAGCAAAACCAAAAGTTGGGAAGTGGAAAGCAAGAATATTTAGGAATTTTTACTATTAAATGTCAACCTTTACATAGTGTCCCATAAATAAGAAAAGGTCATGTTCATTTTTGGACGGAGGGAGTAACAATTAGCAAACACTTGAAAAGGATGCACTTGCCATGTCATGGAGAAGGTCCTAAGAATTAAAGCCTTCAGAGGATCACAACTCAGCTGAACTCACATGGACAGACCCAGATTACTATCTGAAATATCGTGCAGTTTAACTTTCATGTATTATGAT
This sequence comes from Campanula takesimana, assembly GCA_026119855.1. NCBI lineage: Eukaryota > Viridiplantae > Streptophyta > Magnoliopsida > Asterales > Campanulaceae > Campanula > Campanula takesimana. The sequence continues at coordinate 769,930 of JAOWBW010000394.1, read as the reverse complement.
GGGTCAATGCTGAGATATGAACATACAATGCTCAAGTTGCAGCTGTGGTTCATGTGACATGATACGAGGGGGGGGGGGGGGGCAAATGAAGATCAAAACAGTAAAGAAACATCTTTGCAGTGAGATCAAGGGAAACTATGAATTGATGAGTGCAAATATGATGCTTTCCCACCAGGATCACATAGAGGGAGGAGATGGCACCAGATTATATTTGACAACGGTGATTATGAGAAGGTTGAGTGACCAGGAGAGGGAGAAGCCAAGGAGGGGTCAAGACCGGATGTTTCTCTGTTGGACTGCCTAGATAATGACTGTACAATATTAGCATGAGGTCAAAATATAAACCAAAGTTTGATATATTTTCTACAATTATCAGGTACCCTGATTTTTCTTTTCATCAAATGAAAGTAAAAATTGGATTCGTTGTGGTATAAGAGACATGGACGGGGCTGCCTATAGTTAAGGAACAGAGCGAGAACATGTAATTGCGTGGCTTGTAGCCATTGAAAGACGAACGTCTGCAGTGCAGTAAAAAAATCTAACAAGCTAAATCAATTTCCCTAGCAATCTGAGTTAAGAACAATTTTTGGTTCTTGCAGGTGCTAGAGATGGAACACAGATGATGATCGGATTGGTCTTCTTTCCGTTTTAAAGAGGATATTCAGAGAAAAGACTTTGTGCATAATACGAGCACATAACTCTATAAAGTAGAAACCGCAAAATACTAGAGACGAGAATGATATCTCACTAGGAAACATTTGGTAGTTTAGGTGCAATAAAGCTTTTGCAGCTAAATTGTACTCGCAACAAAGAGACATCGCAGTTCCATGTCAAGCAACTAAATAAATACTACCTCCGTCCCAAAATGAATGTCCAAAAATTTCAAATTTGATCTTGATCAAGAGTAAATTCGCAAATTTTTGGACATTCATTTTGGGATGGGGAGTATGTTTTTGCATTTCGTCTTATTACAGCATACTCAAAATAACAGAAAAGTGATTTTTAATCCTTTGGAACTGAGTCACCAGCAAAGGAACTTCAAATACAGAACAAAATGAAGACATTTTTTAGTTTAGTTTATTTTTTACTACCAGTTATTGATTGGAGTATATTATTTTGGCATATAAAGGTAATTGAAACAAATTAAGATTAATAGAGTCGAAAAATAACCTGTTTCTTCTTTGCTGCGACGGGAAGCTTGACACCCTTCTTGGGAGCCTGAGATTAGATCAACAATTCAGATATAATAAAGAAAAATAAAATCTTGAACTACACAGAACATGAAACATAATGCAACTAGAAAAAACATTTTTCAACAGCTAAAAACAGGGATCAAAACCATAATTTATTATAAACGGAGTCAGATTTGGGAGGGGAGGTCACCATTTTTGGTCAGCTGCTGTTGACTGTGAAGATCGGGTGCTCTGCTGTTAGGGTTTGAGAGGAGCGGGAAGCGCCAAAAACCCTAATGTTATAAGACTCTTAAACTAGTATGGGCCCCGAGAGCCCACAGACCTATTAAGCGGCCCCGAAAGCCCAATTTTTATTAAACATAACCAAATAACTAAAATGCCTATAAAATATTCCGTCTTATTGCGCTGCTGCCAAGATCCACTTTGTTGTTTTATTTTCTAAAATATTCCGTCTTAAAACCCAAGTAGTTTTTTATTAGTATAAATTCCTTAAAAAAAAGGGTTAATTGCAATTTAGACCCTGAACTACCATACCGCCCTTCCAAGCGAACCCTGATATGTTTTTTTTGTCAAATCGAGTCTTGATGATTTAAAAACTCACCAAATAAATAAGGCTTTTTTGACGGATTTCGTTAGAAACTCAGTTATGTAGCATGTGTCATGCACGTAACTAACGGAATTGAGTGACTTTGAATTGATATTAGCTATTAAGGGGCCTAATGAAAATTCTAAATTCAAAAGGGCTGAAATAAAAACAATTATCAAACTTTTAAAATAAATATTATTAAAAAAATATTTCATTTGATATAAATAAGTAATTGCTTCATTAATTATTATATTAATATTATAAATTATTTTTTATTTCCAAATTTTATGTGAGGAATATAAATAATTAAAAAACATTATAATGATTTAAAAATGAAACAAAAAATATAGGGATAGTACTATATTTTAATTAAATACTCCCTCCGTCCCATCCGAATTAGGATTTTTGGATTGGACACGGAGATTAAGGAAAAAGTGTTAGTGGAGTAGGTGTTGTGAGTATGAAAAGTAAAGTATGAGAGAGAAAGTGGGGTAGAGAATAATGAGTGGAAAATTGTTGTGAGTGTGAATGTGGGTCCCATTAAATAAAATACTTCTATTTGTGGATTGTCCAAATTCGAATGGGACACCCAAAATAGAAATTTGTCGTAATCCGAGTGGGACGGAGAGAGTATATGGCACAACACTTGGCAGTTACCACCAAAAAAAATAAAAAAAGGAAAGAAAACCCATCAACGCATACCATCGCCTGGCTCCCTTCACCAATGTTGTACACCATCTCCCCCCTTACCATTTCCGATCCCCACTAATTTTTTTAACCCCTCCGTGGCTCTCTCCACCAGATTGAAGATTTTGAAGAACTTATATCCAAAGTTAAATCAGATTTAGATTTATAATTTGAAGATTTCAAAAAACCTAAATCTGAATCTAGGTTTTTGTTTTTCATCTTTATATTTGATTTTGAGTTCAACTTAGTAAGCCACCTTCTTTTCCCCTTCTGCCTCACATTCACACTTCACCAACGTCCACGTTTAGATTTTGATAACCCAGATTTGATTAAACTCAGATCTGAGTTTGGTTGGGTTTTTTTTTCCTGCGGCCTTTTTTTGAATTTTGATTGATTTTGGAGATTAAGTAATTTGGTGTTAATCTAGAAATTTAATTTGGTTAGGTGGTGTTTGGTGGCGGTGGTGACTGCGGTGGTTTGTTGGTGGTGATTGGTGGCGGTGGTGACTGCGGTGGTGACGGGTGATTTTGGAGATAAAGTAATTTGGTGTGAATCTCAATTTTTTTTTTTTCATCCCTTGTTTTTTGAAGATGTCATTTATAACCCCTTCAAACTTAATCGCAATTCAAACTACCCAATTCCGTTAGTCCGTGCTTGGCACATACTTTTTAACTGAGTTTCTAACGAAATCCGTCAAAAAGACCTTATTTGGCGAGTTTTTAAATCATCAAGACCCGATTTGACAAAAAAAAAACATATCAGGGTTCGCTTGGAAGGGTGGTATGGTACTTCAGGGTCTAAATTGCAATTAACCCTTAAAAAAATTAGTATTTAATAGTATTTGTTATCACTTTGTCTCAAAATGAATGTCGTCTTACTAAAAATAGTTTGGTGATTTTTTTTTATACTACTCATTCTAATAGACACAAGCATTATAATGTCATAAAAGAAAAGAAAGGTGAATAGATTTGGGCAATCAAAGAAACATAACCAAAAGCTTAAAAACATTGACATGGACATTTATTTCGGGACCGAGAGTATATTTTGAGGTTATTTTTTTGTTGCTGTCATTTAGGGTGATTTACGTGTTTTGTGAGATTTTCAATTTTACAGTATATTTCATTAGGATGTTTATAAATGATGCCCGTCATCTCGGCAGGCAGTCTAAGCACTATGCCCGACTCTGACTCCAAGCGGTTTTTAGAAGAAGAAGTCAAGTCGGCAATTAATAGGAGTAATACAAAATAATTCAAAACAAAAATAAATAGATGAATATTGTAATGCAGGATAATTTTGGATTAGTAGAACAAGCTTGGGCTCCATCATCCTGTTACCTCTACTATAATATAATTTCTTTCTTTTGCCTTGGTCACTACTAGTATTTTACATCTCTTCTCGTACAAATTCTTCACAAGAGACCCATCAACCTTTGTATTACTATTAATAAAACAACAAGATGCACCCGATTTTCCCTTTCCACCAATCACATAACAATTAATCACCTCCTATTACAAATTATTTATCCAGAAACGACGCCCAACAAAACTCCAATCTCTCACAATATTGTACAGCCACACACGTTTTTCTTTGGTGCCTCATCAATCTTCTTTTCTGCTCACTCAATACAAAACAAACAATAACTTCAGTAACTACTTAAGATAAACAAAATCTGTATTTTGCAGATATACTCCCTCCATCCCAAAATGAATCTCATCAAGAGCAACTTCAGACATTCATTTTGGTACCTAGGAATTGGACGCAAAGCAATAAATATTTACACTGCAAATCTTTGATATAAAAGCAAGTACTCCCTCCGACCCACTCGAATTAGGATTCTTGGTCAATCTAATTATACTTTGACCAATAATTTGAAGAAAAATAATGATGCTAATAAAAATTTAAAAATTGTTATTGTATCACAGTTACCAATAAATTCAATAACTATTTTTAGATTTTCAATAAAATAATTTTTTTCTTTAAATTTTTTGTCAAAGTATAATAACATTGACCAAGAATCCTAATTCGAGTGGGACGGAGGGAGTATGATATACTCCCTCCGTCCCCGCTCACTTGAGACTTGTTTACATTTTGGTCCTTCCCTGCTCACTTGAGACCTCCCCAAAGTAGCCACCTTTTAATAATTTTATATTGAATCTACCCCACCACTCATTCTCTCTATTCATTTTCCACCACTCAATTTATTCAACCAACACTACTATTTACCCCACTCATTCACTCTCTTCATTTTCTACCACACATTTTCTTTGTTTTATTTTTTTCCTTAGTTATTGTGCCCACCTCTTAGGTCTCAAGTGAGGTGGGACGGAGGGAGTATGTAATATTTTGGGCCAAAATAGTCTTCATATTTTCTTATAATATTTTAATAGAAAAGGTCCAATTTGTGACAAATTTCCTCTGATATTCCATTATTTTCCAAAAAGATATACAATTTTAATATCTCCTAAAATTTCAATGCAACATATCTTTTGCAATGATCTATTTGAACTTTGATCATAACCTACGAAAAAAACGGAACTTGCTGGAAAAAATGTCGTCAAGTGGATAAATGAATCTCCCTCCGTCTCAAAATAGATGTCGTTTTGGAGTGTTTCACATATATTAAGAAATGCCATTAATATGCATGTGAAAAAGTCTCAAATACCTCTAAAGTAATTCAACTACCTAGGTAATTAAATGGTTAGGTAAGAGATAGTTCACTATCATTATTAAGGGTATAATTGGTATAGAGCAATAAAAAAAAGCTTTGAAAATAGTGAAACGACAAGAATTTTGAGACAAAAATTAACTCTCAAAACGACATTTATTTTGAGGCAGAAGGAAGCATGCAATTTTAATGCTGCAGCAATCTAAATGCCACATTGACATGGATTCATGCAAGAGTCGGTATGGGTTGTGATAATTAGTCAGTCCAATAGCATCATCTGGCAAATATATCTACAATTTTGATCTTATGAGTTCCATTTATTATAAACAGTAGAATGGTGGACCCCATGATTATCGTTATCAATGTCTTATCTCCCTTCTTTATAGTCCCTATTTCCTTTTTTTTGTCCCCAAAAAATAGTAACCCTTCTAAAATACTCCCTCCGTCCCACCTCACTTGACACCTAAGAGGAGGTGGGCACAATAACTAAGAAAAAAGAATAAAATAAGGAAAATGTGTGGTAGAAAATGAAGAGAGATAATGAGTGGGGTAAATAGTACTGTTGGTTGAATAAATTGAGTGGTGGAAAATGAAGAGAGAGAATGAGTGGTGGGGTAGAGTGAATATAAAATTATAAAAAGTATGCTATTTTGGGAAGTGTCAAGTGAGCTGGGACGGACGAAAATGGAAATAAGTGTCAAGTGAGCTGGGACGGAGGGAGTATGCAATAACTTCAGTGCAATTTCAAGAAGGTACAAGCATGTATGGTTACATTCTTAAAAAGTTTCGACTTGTCAAATGGAACTACATTTTTTTTTGGGGGGGGGGGGGGGGGGGGGGGGAGAGTGTGAGAAACGGGGAAAAAAAAAAAACTCACTTGTAACCAGGAAACCATTATAAAATTTGATCTGTGAAAATAACCATCATACAGAATTCCCTATCTATAAAAACTGCAAATGGATACTCTTGGAAGCAAGACAAAAGTACCTGTTTTAGCTTTCGTCAATGACATCTGCACAACAGCATGCATAATAATTAATCCTTTTCCTTTTGGAAGTTCGCCAAATGGTGTTCTGCACTGGCCAACAGTCTTGTTATTTTCCAAAATTTTCCCACCATTTATCAATTTAATGTCATTAGCTGACTTTGGTCCCCCTTTCTTATCTGCAAAACAAATGTTTGTGTTCAGTACTGGAAGGGAAATGAAACTAATTATTAATCAACACAGGACACGAAAGAAGATAAAGAGGAATAGAAACAACAGCAGACTACTCCCACAAAAGCAACATCAACGAGATCATCTTACCACCCTTTCCAGTAACTTCTGCCTTAGGATTCAAGGCTCAAGCCTATCACTCACATTAGTGGAAAGTTATGTTAATTGGACTCAGATATGAGGATTGGATACAGGCATAGTTATTAAAAGCGCGCCTAGGCGCGCGCCTAAGCCCAGGGCGCAGAGAGGCGCAACGTTGGAGCCTGGGGTGCGCCTAGGCTTCGGGCTCCGCAATTGAGCGGCAATTAGATCGTAATTAAACCTAATACGCGACTAATACTCTTCCTCTCCCACGACTTCCTCACGTACACGCACCATATCTCTGTATAAGAGTAGCGATCACTAGAACTCCTTCAAACTAACACCGACAACCTCCGCGACCTGGGAAGAACTCCGGCGACCTCCGGTGAGTATGAGGAAGATGGAGATTCAGAACGAGGACAAATTTGAAGAGGCAGCAGACAAGGCGTATGTGGAAGAAGATGATGTGCATGAAGATGAGGATTGGGAAGGATGAAAGGATCTTAGGATGACCAACAACCATAGTTACCGGGAACTCCCAACCCCCTCTTGTCCCACGTCCCGGGAACACGCGTCCCGGGTTCACAAGGGAACTCGACCCAAAGTACTCAAACAATCGTATCGGAAAATAAACGGTCATCAACGTAGAATCTTGTCTGCATTACAATCTTTTATGGTTATCCGCCTTTACATTATACTATTTTATCTACCTTAAAGTATACTCCCTCCGTCCCACCACAAGTGAGACTAATTTCCTTTTCAGTCCGTCCCACCACAAGTGAGACTACCCAAAATGGAAATGTTTTAATATATTTATAATCAACCAACCCCACCATTTAACCCCACTCATTCTCTCTCTTCATTTTCCACCACTCATTTTATTCAACCAACACTACTATTTACCCCACTCATTATCTCTCTTCATTTTCTACCACACATACACTACCTTTTTCTTAATTATTGTGCCCCACAAGTTGGTCTCACTTGTGGTGGGACGGAGGGAGTATATATAAAAATATATGTAAGTGTGTGTGTGTGTGTGTGTGTATATATGTTATTATATTCAACTTAGTGATGTATTTTCAATATAGAGCGTACCATGTTCCCAATTGATCCTACCCCCAGCGTACCCAAAATTTACTAAGTCGCGTTCCCCGTTCCCTAACCCGTCCTGCGTCCCGAAACGTCCCACGTTCCTGGTAACTATGCCAACAACTGCTTATCATTTTATAGGAGTTAGACTTAGAGTCCTTCTGTTTGAACTTCTCTTTATGCTTGTTTGAACATCTATTCATGCTTGTTTCTTTTATGACTTATAACGTATGTTTGATTTACTACTTGCATTTGATTTATTGTTTATCTTGGTGTTGTATGTATATTATATTATAGTTATAGTATTTTAAGACATTTTTGCAGGCTTCGTCGCTCAGGCGCGCGCCCGCCTTGCGCCTTGCGCTTAGGCTCCGGGCAAACTTTTGTGCCTTGGTGCGCCTTGGGGCTTTAATAACTATGGATACAGGTACGGATCTAAGTGACGAATCTTCCAAACATTTACGATTTTACACCAAATATAGTATAACTAGCCACACCCATGTCGTATTGGGTGGACATGAGTACTTCAGCAAAACTGAAGGGTTTTTGTTACAGAGGTGGAAAGGACCACATGTTAGCCAGAATGAGCCAAATCCACCACCGAATGACATAAGTTAATATCATAGTGCTCAAATCAATTGCAAATAAGCTAAAAGTGAACAATTGAGCAAATGACAATCAGACTAAAGCTAAGGGTAACCAAGCAAGGACAGGCGAATGAGACGCTTTATACACTTTGAAGTAGCTACACTTGGCATCCAAGCAACTCTCTACAATTATTAATTGCAAACATCCCCACCTTATACAAGAGGCATTGGAACCTAAATAAGTAACTAGTCGACGGTAACAAAGGAAAACAACCTCAAAATATTTGCTTAACATAAATTTCACTTTGATGTGGCGGATTTTGTATACATTATTTACCTTATTCTCTCATATATTTTGGTACATTTTGATGTATTTTAGACTAGATTTGATGTATTTGAGACATTATTTTATCATTTGAGCTTTATTGTAATCCGAGGTAGAATAGTCGTTATTATTTAATTATTTTTCCCGGATGTAACTTTTGGTGAGCTTCAACGTCTGTCTCGATGGTCAAGTAGTCAAAGTCAAGTCAAAGTTAACTGGCGGAAGAGTGCAGGGACCAAACTGCAAAGAACTGGGAATTTAGGGGCTTTTCTGCAATTTCTGAAACTTGGAGGACTGAACTGACAATATTAAAACTCCAGGGGCTGAATTGTAAAATGGTGAAAGTCAACCTTCACAAAGCAGCGGCGGCTGGACTGATTTTTAGTGAGTTGGTTTTTGTTTATTTTATTTTTTTATTTATTCTTATTCATTATCCTTAGGGAGTTTAATTAGGAATAAAAGAGAGTTTAGTTTAGAATTAGGTGGAAAACAGGGAGATCGACTTTTTGGGAGAGGAGCAGAAGACCACGTATTTTTATTTTTCTTTTTCTCTTTGAAGCTTGGTGTAACCATTAATGGAGAACTAAAACTCCATTACTTTGGATTTGAGATCTTGATCCGGGTTTTTATTTCTATTGAGGTATTTCTTTTTTCTTTATTAATTCTTGTTCATAATCTTGCTTGTACCGTTTTAGATTAATTTCTAGGGTTTGTAAATCTGGCCAATTTACTTGTCCTCTTTATTGATCTTTGCTAGATTACTCGTTCTGTGCCAGAATTAGGGTTTTCATTGTAGCATCTCCACGAATTGTGTATGTGCCATAGCAATTTGGGGAGTAGGCAAGATTAGACGATTATCTAAATTATTTTTAGAAAGCGTTCTTGATTTTAGTCTCTTAAAACTTCATCAATTAATCTTTAGACCTTTTCTGTGCCAGTTTAGGTTTAATTTTAATTAGGGTTTATAGTGAGTGTGCCACTGCTATAAACTATTCTGAAAGAAGAGACAGAGATTGAAATACATCTCGTAATCAAGTGAATAAGATTAAAGGAGATTAGAATTATCAGTGATATTAGAATTAAAATCCGGTGACAGTATCAAATCTGAAGTGCTTTTTAATCATTGTTTTAATCACAATTAGTTTAATTTCCCGTCTAGGATTTAATCACAATCAAAATCAAACCCCCAATCTGGTCAAGTGACTGTTCGCAAATAATCATCGTTCTTCGTGGATCGACCCTGACTTACCCTAATTACATTATTAGTGGCCGAGTTCAGGTCTAATTTAGTAGGTGTGCGACTGAGCCTACCAAATTTTGGCGCCGCTGCCGGGGAGCGGTGTTATTGTTTGCGTTCTTTTTATTTTATTTTCTTTTTATTTTATTTTTTTTTTCTTTTAGTTGTTTACTTGCTATATTTCTAGTTATCTTTATTGCTTATTATCTTGTAGTGTGGAACCGTGCATGGTCCACACCCGTTCTACTAACGATTTGATTGTACCATTTGATCCAGAAATCGAAAGGTCTTTCAGGAAAGGACGACAGCAAAGTAGGAGATACAAGGCAATTTTGTTGGCTGAAGATATGGCGCAACAAGGTCAGGGTAACGCTGGTGCTGGTGGCGCTGGTGAAGATAATGCCGGTGGTAGACAAGCAGTACCACCACAGACATTGAGGCAGAGGACTGCACCGAATTGGAATGAGCAACCACATGCCGTCCAATTCCCTGCCTTACCTGCCGGGGTGACATTTGAGTTGAAGCCGGGGCTACTGAATCAGCTACCGCACTTCACAGGGATGCCCGGAGAGGATCCTAATCAGCACATCTCACAGTTTGTGCAAATCTGTCAGAGTATGAAGCCGGCAGCGCTTCCGATCGAGCACCTTTTGTTGAGGGCGTTTTCTTTCACACTGAAAGATAACGCGAATGGATGGTACTATCATTTGCCACCCAACAGCATCACGACTTGGCAGCAGATGAAAGAAGTATTCTTGGAAGAGTTTTTCCCTCAGGATCAGATAAATGTGATGAAGAGAGACATTAGCAATATGGAGCAGAAGGCTGATGAGACCCTATATGACTACTACAACCGCTTCCACAAGCTTTGTAGGAGTTGCCCGTATCATGGGTTTACTGAGGATCAGCTGATTGTCTATTTTCATGGGGGATTGACTATTCAGGATAAACGGCTAGTGGATTCGTGCTGTGGGGGAAGCATTCTGAACAAGACTACCGAGGAAGCTAAGAGATTGATCGAGGAGCTGGCTAAGAGTACGAGGACCCATGGCAAGAGGTCTAATGTGAGACAGGTCAGTGCAGCAGGTTCTAACAGTGGGGTGTCCAGTAAGTTTGAGACGGATATGGAGGATCTCAAGGGTATGGTTAAACAATTGGTTCTGGGACAGACACCGAAACCGTGTGGGATTTGTTATGACATTACGCACCCTACAGATTCGTGTCCGTCTCTGCAGACGGGCGAGATGGAGGATGTTAATGCGGTTGGGTTTGCGCAGCAGGGACAGAGACCGATGGGTAACACCTATAACCCCAACTGGAAAAATCATCCTAATTTCAGATGGGGTACAGGTCAGCAGCAAAATCAGCCGGGTGGTCAGGGACAGCAGTTTGGTAATCAGCAGGGTTATCAGCAGCAGCAATACCAGGGTAATCAGTACAACTCTTATAGACCACCATATCAGCAGCAGCAGCAGCCGCCACAGCAACAGCAGCAGCAGCAGAATTCTCCAGGACAGTCTACAGAGGCATTGCTGAATTCTTTGGCTCAGAGTGTTAGCACCATGAACCAGAATTTTCAGCAGTATCAGCAGCGCACCGATGCGAGCATTGGTAACTTGGAGAAGCAAATGGGTCAGGTAGCTGATGCAGTGGGACGGATAGAGGCTAGAGATTCGAGGAAGTTGCCATCTCAGACTGAACCGAATCCTAAGCAGAATGCATGTGCGATGACTCTTCGCAATGGTAAGGAGCTGCAGGATAAGGTTGTGGATGAGGAACCGGAGGCAAAGGTTGAGATTGCAGAGCCAGTACAGAAGGCACCAGTTCAGACAGAGACTACACCAGAGGTTAAGGCTCCTGTATATGAGCCTGAAGTTCCATTCCCGGAGGCCTTGAAAGAACATCGGAAGCCGGAGCCTGATAATGCTATTTACGATACTTTCAAGAGGTTAGAGGTTAATATTCCGTTCTTGGATCTTCTTCAGACTGTCCCGAGGTATGCAAAGTTTTTGAAGGAGTTGTGTACTCTGAAGAGGAATCAGAAGGAAAGGAGTAAAAAGAAGGTTAAGGTTAGCGAGCATGTGTCTGCAGTGTATCAGAGGAAAATGCCTAAGAAGTGCAGTGACCCAGGGATGTTCGTGATTCCAGTTACTTTGGGGGATGCTTCTGAGCATAAGGCCATGTTGGACTTGGGGGCTTCAATCAACGTCATGCCATATGCGTTGTTTGAAACTCTTAAGTTGGGGCCACTTCAGGATACCAGAGTTGTGATACAGTTGGCGGATAGGTCTAATGCCTACCCGAAGGGATTGGTGGAGGATGTTCTAGTCCGGGTTGGTAAGATGATTTTCCCGGCGGATTTCTATGTTCTTGAGATGGAGACGGATCCAAAGGCCCCCATACTGTTGGGGAGGCCTTTTATGTCGACTGCTCGGACCAAGCTCGATGTAGCTAATGGTTCACTTACTATGGAGTTCGATGGGCAAGTAATGGAGTTCAACATCTTTGACTCTATGAAATACCCTAAGGACTCAGAGTCTTTGTGTTTCATCGATGTGATCGAGCCATTGGTGGAGGAGGTATTTGAGGTGTCTAGTGGAGATGATGATATCAAGACCGCATTAGAGAATGCTTTGGGGTATGCTAATTTGGAGTTTGACATCTCAGACTCGATGAAGGAAGCGGTTATGGGTCTTACAGAGAGTGCTATGTTTGCTACTGCGCCGGGTCATGGTCAGATAAAGCTAGAGGTTCCGATGGAGAAACTTGTTCCATCTATAGAGAAGGCACCGGAGCTTGAGTTGAAGGTCCTCCTTGAGCACCTTAAGTATGTATATCTAGGTGAGGGAGAGACGCTTCCGGTGGTGATTTCTAGCAGTTTGACAGCGGATCAAGAGAAGAGGTTAATTGAGGTGATCCGGGAGCGGAAATCTGCGATTGGTTGGACTATTGCCGATCTCAAGGGCATTAGTCCATCTTTATGTATGCACCGGATCAACCTAGAGGAGAATGCGAAGCCGGTGAGGCAACCGCAGAGGAGGCTTAACCCGCCAATGATGGAGGCGGTGAAGAAGGAGGTCCTGAAGCTACTACAGATGGGGATCATCTATCCCATCTCCGACAGCAAGTGGGTGAGCCCCACACAGTGTGTGCCCAAGAGGGGTGGGATCACGGTCTCCCGTAATCAAAAGGGAGAGATGGTTCCAACCCGGGAGCAAACGGGGATTCGTGTGTGCATTGATCTCCGGAGGCTAAATGAGGTAACTCGTAAAGACCACTTTCCCCTCCCCTTTATTGATCAGATGTTGGAAAGGTTAGCCGGAAGGGCGTATTTTTGTTTTCTCGATGGTTTTTCCGGGTATTTTCAAATACCTATTGCCCCGGAAGACCAAGAGAAAACTACATTTACATGCCCCTTCGGCACCTTTGCCTATCGGAGAATGCCGTTTGGATTGTGTAATGCACCTGGGACTTTTCAAAGGTGCATGATGAGTATTTTCTCCGATTTTGTGGAAAAGTTTATGGAAGTTTTCATGGATGACTTCACTGTCCATGGAGACTCGTTTGATGAATGCCTTGCTCATTTAGGACTAGTGTTGGATAGGTGCATTGAAACCAATTTGGTCTTAAATTTTGAAAAATGTCACTTTATGGTCGAGCAAGGCATTGTTTTGGGTCATGTTGTGTCGAAAAAGGGTATCGAAGTTGACAAAGCTAAGATTGATGTCATTTCTTCACTTCCTTACCCGACCAATGTGCGTGAAGTCCGGTCTTTCCTTGGTCATGCCGGGTTTTACCGGAGGTTCATTAAGGACTTCTCAAAGATTGCTTCACCTCTATGCACCCTGTTGCAAAAAGAGGTTGATTTTAATTTTGATGATAATTGCAAGCAATCTTTTAATGAGTTGAAGTCTAGGTTGACAACTACCCCCATTATTCAAGCACCCGATTGGTCTCGTCCCTTTGAGATCATGTGTGATGCTAGTGATTATGCCGTGGGGGCGGTTTTGGGTCAAAAAGTGGAGCGTGCCTCGCATGTGATTTATTATGCGTCTATGACCTTGAATGGGGCACAAAGAAATTACTCCACTACTGAGAAGGAGATGTTGGCGGTGGTTTTTGCACTAGAGAAATTTAGGTCCTACTTGTTGGGCACTAAAATCATTGTTTATACCGACCACGCTGCTCTTAAGTATTTAATGTCTAAAAAAGAGGCTAAACCGAGACTCATTCGGTGGATTCTCTTGTTGAGTGAGTTTGACATAGAGGTTAAGGACAAAAAGGGGGCTGAAAATCTAGTTGCCGACCATTTGAGTCGCCTTGTAATGGAGGAGGACAAACCTTATAAACAAGCCCCAATCCGGGGTGAGTTTCCTGATGAGGTTCTTTGGGCAGTTAATTCAGTGGCCCCTTGGTATGCGGACTTGGTCAATTTTCTTGTCTCGAATAAATTCCCTCCGGGGATGTCAAAATCGAAAAGAGACAAAGTCCGTAGTGATGCCAAATATTATGTGTGGGATGAGCCCAACTTGTGGAGGCATTGTGCCGACCAAGTCATTCGGAGGTGTATTCCCGACAGTGAGGTGTCCTCTATTCTCAAATTCTGTCATGAGTATGCGTGTGGTGGTCATTTCGGTGCGAAAAAGACCGCTAGAAAAGTCTTGGATTGTGGCTTCTTTTGGCCAACTTTGTTTCGGGATGCGGTCACTTTTTGTCAGACTTGTGATAGGTGCCAAAGGGTTGGTAATATTGGGCGCCGTGATGAAATGCCACAAACCCTCATTGTGAATTGTGAAATCTTTGATGTATGGGGGATAGACTTTATGGGTCCGTTCCCTAATTCTTGTGGGTTTGTGTACATTTTGCTTGCGGTGGACTATGTGTCCAAATGGGTGGAAGCCATCCCTACCCGCACCGATGATTCAAAAGTAGTGGTCAATTTCCTTAGGAGCAACATTCTGTGTCGGTTTGGGATGCCAAGGGCCATTATTAGTGATAGGGGGACTCATTTTTGCAATAAGACAGTCGAAGCTCTAGTCAAGAGATATCACATCACCCATAAGGTGTCGACTGCTTATCATCCTCAAACAAATGGCCAAGCCGAGGTGTCCAATAGAGAGATAAAATCCATCCTTGAAAAATCTGTGAACCCAAATAGGAAGGATTGGAGTCAAAGGCTTGATGATGTGTTGTGGGCCTACCGGACGGCATATAAGACACCGATTGGTATGTCACCATATCGATTGGTGTTTGGTAAACCTTGCCATTTACCGGTGGAGCTTGAACACAAAGCCTATTGGGCGGTCAAAAAGTTCAATTTGAACTTAGAGGGTTCCGGTGAGGAGCGAAAATTACACTTGAGTGAGTTGGATGAGATTAGGAGAGATGCCTATGAGAATAACCTTCTTTATAAGGAGCGAGCGAAGATTTGGCATGATAAAATGATCATTAGAAAGGACTTTAAGGTTGGTCAAAGGGTCCTTCTTTTTAATTCCCGTCTTCGTTTGTTTCCGGGCAAGTTAAGGTCTCGGTGGACCGGCCCTTATGTGGTGAGGGAGGTATCCCCGCTTGGGACGGTGGTAATCTCTAGTCCTAATGAGGACAAAGGGTTCAAAGTGAATGGTCAACGGTTGAAACCGTATTTTGAGAATGAAGTCGTGAATACCGCGGATTTGGAGGTGATTGATCTCCAAGACCCGGTATATGTTTGATAATATTGGATCCGAGTCTTGTCAAAGACATTAAACTTTGATGCATGCCGGGTGCTTTCCCGGCATTTGGTCTAGCTAAAGACGTTAAAGAAGGGCGGCTAACCGGGAGGCAACCCGGGATTTATTTGCTTACTTTATTTGTTATTTGTGTAAATTATGCTTTTAATTTTTATGTTTTTATTCATGTCTAGAATTGGTGCTACTAAGGGTATATTTTTGTTTGTGTGGATGCAGGAAATCAAGGCTTGGAGAGGCACACTTGGTCAAACTTGGGCTGGGCATGAATGAATGAAAGAAAAAAAAAAAAAAAAAAAAAAAAAAAAAAAAAAAAATTGTTGTTACACGACTCGTGCACACCTACACGAGTCGTGTAGGTGGAGATACTGAAGGGGTCTTTTTGAGCACGACTCGTGCGTCCGTACACAACTCGTGTAAAAGGCTAGATACTGAAGGGGTGTAAATTGACACGACTCGTGTCCACGTACACGACTCGTGTAGCTGCTATTGTACTGATGCACGACTCGTGCACTACTACACGACTCGTGTAGATCAGATTTTGCCGCATATTTGGCTCTGGACAGCCCTTGACGCCATTATTCTTTCTTCTAGTTTACCCGACTCCCCCCATCTTCTTCCTCCTCTCAAACCGCCGACCCCCATCCTCTACAACCACCTCCCACCACTAAATCGCTACCCCCGCACACCAAATCACCTTCTCTCTTCATCTTCTTCCTCACCCAACACCATATCCAATCTCAATTTCTCCATTAACATCACTTGATCAAATTTTCTCACTCTAAACCTTAACCACCCAAAATCATCAAATTGGTTCGATTTCTTCTCCCAAATCACATTCTGAACATCCTTCTCACTTATATTTCACCAATTTCAATCTAACCCATCATCAAAGCTCGAATTCACACTAAATTTCAAGAACCCTAATTTTTCAAAATTGGGGCTTTTTTGGATTTCTCTTTCTTGGAGCACTATTGGAGGGACAAGGAGATTGCGTGGGCATACTTGAGCAGTTAGAGGTATAATTTTCTCAATTCCCGCTTTTGAATTGTTGGGATTGGTGCAACTGTTGGGTGAAAATTGTGGTGTTTCGGTTGATATTGTTGGAATTTTTTTTTTATTGCATTGTGGGTGCATTGAATCGATAGTGTGGTTATTATTATTGTTTCTTGTTGTTGGTGAGCGTATTGGTGAGCGATGCTATAGAGTGATTGCATTGTGGAAGTAGTGTTGTGCCAATTGTGATTGTCGAAAGTAATGGGAAAGAAAGGCGATGGTAGTAGTTCTAGTCGGGCTACCAAAAAGTCTAGAACGTCTGGAATTGTACCACCCCCACCCCCTCCCGAGGATGCCATGTTTATGGGATTGACAAACTTGACTCGAGCTCACAAGACTAAATGGAAGAAGTTAGATAAACAGGGCCGTCATCTTCAAATAACTCGTTTTTAGATACAACAGTTTTAACAAATCTTGGGTTGAAAACGCCGGTTAAGGAGTTGATGAGAAATGCTGGGCTAGAGGAATTTTTGGGTAAGAGTGCACCTGTTTATAAGAGATACACACTTGAGTTCCTATCGACGTTTGAGCGGGTGGTTAATAGACAGACTGGGCCGGAGATTAGGTTCCATCTCGATGATGAGGAGAGGGTGTTGTCATATGATGATATCCGAAGCATTTGGGGAGTGAGTGGACCGGCTGGGGAGTTTGACGAGGCGGATGCGATGCATGCAACCGTTTTCTTTCGGTTGACCGGGTTCCCATTTTCTCGTCCACATAATGTTGCATCGAATCTCTCTCATCCGGCTTGGAAACTATTTTATAGGGGATTATCTATGACTTTTCTGGGGAAGGGCGAGCCCGCCCAATTGAGTGTATCCGACATGGCCTTGATGAGATCGGGCTTATGTACTGCCCCTTATGTGCCATGTTGGGTAGATGCGTTTATTGCAAGGTGTAAGGGTTATCTTCTTCGGGAAAGTGGCAACATCCCCGTTGGTGGAATGATCACCCTCTTGGCTCAGCATTTTATTCCGGAAGCTTCTGAGGATGCAGGGTTAATGGGTGGACCGAAATTCTTTGATTTTGCATACTTGTGTCAGTATGATTGCTTCGACCCTGTTCCTAATGATTCCAGGTCCCTTTATTTCCATTATGGGAATTCATTCGGGGTACCTTGTTCACGGCATGCGACGTTTTCTTCGGGTGACTTTGCACAAGAATGGAGAATGCCGGGGGTTATTAATCTCGATGAACACCAAATGCCAGTTGAGGAGGATGACGATGACGATATGGATGAGCAGGAGGGAGCCAGAGCTAGACAACCCGATCATCGTGCCGGGTCCGGTTCAATGGGTAATTGGGGAGAGATGAGGTCATTTCTTGATGAGCAACATCAGAGATTTGCCTATGAGGACAGGAGGACCCAGGACAGATATGTTTATGAAGACCAGAGGTTCATGAGTCGGGTAGCTTTTGAGGATAGGCGGTGGGCTGAGTATGGTGATACTTTAGAGGAGATACGGGACAGACAGATTACAATAGACAGCCGCCAGAGACAGATGGAGTCTTGGATGCAGCAGCAGCAGGGTCCTGCCGCATATGTCCCTGTGGCTGATGAGCACTATGCCATTATGTTGTCCCGTACAGAGGCCCGTGAGTTGAGGCGTGCATCGAGACGGATGCCTGCTCCAGATGTGGGTTCTAGTTCGCAGTCACAGTCATTTGATCAGTGGCAGTACCCAGATTGGCAGTGGCAACCGTGGCAATATCCCCCTCAGTGATGGTACATTTTTCCCTTTCTCTTACGCTTTTACTGTCCTTTATTTTGATTGTTGCACACACATTGAGGACACTGTGTGGTTTAAGCGTGGGGGACGGATTTGTAATTGTATAGTATGCATTTTATTTCTAGATAGCTAGTTAGTTTTTCTTTATTAAAAAATAAAAAATAAAAAATAAAAAAAAAAAAAAAAAAATTTGAGAGGCTAAGTGAAAACCCGAAAGGGCGCTTAGGCAAAAGGTGAGATTTTGAGTGATGTTATCTTTTATTCACCGGTGATTGGCGACATAAGGGAGGTTCGGAGTTTCGGGTTAGGATATTTTGATGTTGGAGGTTCGGTTAGTGGGTAATAGGATAGAAATCCTCGTTTTGCTTTTGGAGTTATAAGGGGGTGTTGGTGCTAAACACGAGGTGAGTTTTACGCGGGACCACTACCCGGCCAAAAACTTATTTTTATGAGGGAGACTTGTAGTGCGAGACTAGCGTGGGGGAAATTTAGGATATTTTAGTTCCCCGTGGCTTTTATGAGTGGGCCTTAGTCCGGATACGGTTTTTCACTATTTTGGAGTTTGTATCGGGCTAAGGCCATTGATCTATATTTGATTTCCTGGAGTTATATGGGGACGGAGTTTCTTATACTCCGAGAGTTGGTTGTGTTTGTTGACTTTTGACTTGGAGGCTTAGAGGAGATTAGGGGTCATTTTCTCCCATGCTACGCTGATTAGACCGGAGTTTAGAGTGGGGTTAGGATGTTACTCAGGGACGAGTAACGGTCTAAGCGTGGGGGAATTTGATGTGGCGGATTTTGTATACATTATTTACCTTATTCTCTCATATATTTTGGTACATTTTGATGTATTTTAGACTAGATTTGATGTATTTGAGACATTATTTTATCATTTGAGCTTTATTGTAATCCGAGGTAGAATAGTCGTTATTATTTAATTATTTTTCCCGGATGTAACTTTTGGTGAGCTTCAACGTCTGTCTCGATGGTCAAGTAGTCAAAGTCAAGTCAAAGTTAACTGGCGGAAGAGTGCAGGGACCAAACTGCAAAGAACTGGGAATTTAGGGGCTTTTCTGCAATTTCTGAAACTTGGAGGACTGAACTGACAATATTAAAACTCCAGGGGCTGAATTGTAAAATGGTGAAAGTCAACCTTCACAAAGCAGCGGCGGCTGGACTGATTTTTAGTGAGTTGGTTTTTGTTTATTTTATTTTTTTATTTATTCTTATTCATTATCCTTAGGGAGTTTAATTAGGAATAAAAGAGAGTTTAGTTTAGAATTAGGTGGAAAACAGGGAGATCGACTTTTTGGGAGAGGAGCAGAAGACCACGTATTTTTATTTTTCTTTTTCTCTTTGAAGCTTGGTGTAACCATTAATGGAGAACTAAAACTCCATTACTTTGGATTTGAGATCTTGATCCGGGTTTTTATTTCTATTGAGGTATTTCTTTTTTCTTTATTAATTCTTGTTCATAATCTTGCTTGTACCGTTTTAGATTAATTTCTAGGGTTTGTAAATCTGGCCAATTTACTTGTCCTCTTTATTGATCTTTGCTAGATTACTCGTTCTGTGCCAGAATTAGGGTTTTCATTGTAGCATCTCCACGAATTGTGTATGTGCCATAGCAATTTGGGGAGTAGGCAAGATTAGACGATTATCTAAATTATTTTTAGAAAGCGTTCTTGATTTTAGTCTCTTAAAACTTCATCAATTAATCTTTAGACCTTTTCTGTGCCAGTTTAGGTTTAATTTTAATTAGGGTTTATAGTGAGTGTGCCACTGCTATAAACTATTCTGAAAGAAGAGACAGAGATTGAAATACATCTCGTAATCAAGTGAATAA
This sequence comes from Campanula takesimana, assembly GCA_026119855.1. NCBI lineage: Eukaryota > Viridiplantae > Streptophyta > Magnoliopsida > Asterales > Campanulaceae > Campanula > Campanula takesimana. The sequence goes on along the minus strand of JAOWBW010000394.1, from coordinate 749,903 downwards.
GATTAAAGGAGATTAGAATTATCAGTGATATTAGAATTAAAATCCGGTGACAGTATCAAATCTGAAGTGCTTTTTAATCATTGTTTTAATCACAATTAGTTTAATTTCCCGTCTAGGATTTAATCACAATCAAAATCAAACCCCCAATCTGGTCAAGTGACTGTTCGCAAATAATCATCGTTCTTCGTGGATCGACCCTGACTTACCCTAATTACATTATTAGTGGCCGAGTTCAGGTCTAATTTAGTAGGTGTGCGACTGAGCCTACCACACGTGAACAAAAGTAGCACAAACTTATACACACATATGGATGCAAAATAAAACAATAAAGAAATGGAAAATCAAGCTCCTAACCTTTGGGCCACTCTGCAACAATTCTCTCCTTGAGCATGGCAACCGTGGAAGCCTGTGAATACCTAAATGGACCGATATCCGATCCATCATACAACCGAAATTTAAGCTCTAAAAGATCTTCCTCCGGCATTTGTAACTCCGGCAATCTCAAAAACCCTAACGATCAACACTTTATCCCACAACTATCGATTCTTTCTCCCCTCTCCCCAAATTAGCCTCCCTTTTTTAACAATTACACAAACTCATCTACAATAACACACAACATAAACAGCTGAAATCAAACCACATATAACTAACAACAACAAAACCAAAGATAACAAAAATCTAAGTGACTTCTTTACCTTTTGAGCTGCTGCATAGAAAGCGTGATTTGAACTGATAGTGTGATACGAGCGAGAGAGGGAAGGGTTGAAGGTGAGGAACCCTAGACCCGATCTTGACGCGCACTATTTTTCAACTTTTTTTTTTTTAATTTCACTTTATTGACAAAAATTGGGTGTATTTATGGGGTGTAGGGAAAGTGAGATTTTGAGTTGGAATCTTGTCTGTGACAGATAGTTATATTTCTGTCAGTATATTTTATTCTACCGCCTTTGACTGCTTCCTTCCAACTCACCATTTCTTTTTTTTGCTCTTTGAATTAACTATTCCCTCCAAACTGATTTCCTTTCTATTTTCATCTTTACCAAAATAAAATAAAATGATTTGTGCAACATATTATTCTCAAAGTTAAATAATGGGACAAGATTGATAGTAGGGGCAATAATATAACGTATCCTTTTATATATTTTCAAATAATAGTCGAACGTACTTGTTTTCTTCTTGACGACGTTAAAAAACTAACGAGACTGTTTAGATAGTGGTGCCACGTATGTTAACAATGGTCAAGTACTCCACACAAGAAAGCAGGTCTGAACTCCACACAACATTAAAACAAGCATAAGGTGAGGTCCTGTCGTAGGTGAGCTACTAAAATTTCACCAAAAATGGATATTTTTTATGACACTAGTTAGAAAACTTTGTTAAGTCTCATGTTACACTTAAAATGTGTGAAAATCATCCAATGTGTGAAATTGAAAAAGTAATTCAGCTTTCATTCCATTCAATCAATAATGTTATAACCAATTCAATCAAAAATTAGATGAGATTTAGACCACAATTAAACATGTTCTCTAATCATACTCAATAATCCAGTTAAAATACAACTTAAAAAATCCATGTAGTTGGTCAAAGTTAACAGAGTTACAAAACATCTAACAATGTGCAAAATGGCTACTACTGTAGACAGACCACAACTCTAAACAAGGGTTGGTTCCAAAAACGACCCATCCATCCAGTTTCTAACGACAACACTACACCTACCTGCGCAAAATGACTTTACCCTCTGGTCAGTCTACTGCCTGGAGACAGGTGCCATAGGCATGGAACTAGTTTGGCTATAAAACCCCCCTTCCATTTGATACGTCTGGAATGTGTTTGGTGGAATTGGAGGTTGGGATTGCAGTGGGCCATAGGTGTATGACACCGACCCAGAAGTTTGCATCAACTGGGGAACTTGATATGCCTGCTGCATAGGCGGCGGCATTGGCGGCAGAGGTGGTGGAGCAGACGACGGTGGTGGTGGTTGTTTCATCTCTTGTGAAGTGGCCGGAGGAGGGGCATTATTGTCAATCTTGGCTCTCTTTTCGGGAGGAGCATTAGCATAATCACCGATAACGCCTTCTGAGGCTAGGGTAGAGAGGACGTAACTCAGCATCTGGGCGGAGGAGGTTGATGCCGTCAGCTTTGCCACCACTGCAGCGGCGGCAGATTTGGTATCCTCCTCGACATGACCCGATTTTTCAGCAAAGGGTACTTGTCTAGTGTACATCAAGGGAGCTGATTGCTCAGAAACATAGGAGGTATGAGGTGCATTTGATGTGTGTGTTTCCTTCATACTTTGATCTGCTACCATGGGCCCACTGTTGGAATTTTGTAACTGCCTACAATAATTATCCGCCTGTTCTGACCTAGACTGTGCAGCCTGAAAACAAAAAGGATTTAAGCAATGTTATGTATTATGTACACGAACATTGTTATTCTTGTTGCTACATTAATGGAAGTAAAAATTCAAATATACTCCCCAAGGTCCAGTCAAAGCGTACACATTATTAGATGAAACAAAAATTTATGAGGTCCGTTATTACTCATACCAATAACTATATAAAGATGGTTGTTGAACTAAATTCGTTTTAAGTTACGATACAAGGTAAATGATACTCCCTCAAACTTGTCTATTTCCAAGAAAAGCTAGTCCTAAGTAGTAGGGAGTAGTATTCATTTTCTAAAGAAGTTGCTTAATTCACCTCTGCCAACTATAACATCATAATGGGTGCTAGCATAAGATAGGAGTTACGTATATGCCATTGAAAGTGCCTAAAGGTTAACTTTCGTAATTTCTTTAAATTGTAAAACTGGACGCCTATTTTAGGATGAAGAGAGTATTAAAGTTTATAAACCAACGGAAATGGAGAGTATACTTAGTTGCATGTTTAAGATTCATTGTGGAACACATACAATAAAAAGAGATCACTAGAACAAGCAGTTTTAGAATTGAGACTTTTGTGGGACATATCAAATGAAAGAGGAGAAGTAACTAGAACAAGGAAGCAAGCCGTCAAATTTAAAAGCGCAAACAGATCTCGATTCAGATATCTGAACTCAAACTCAGTCGTACTATTTAGTAGGGTCTTTGTCCTTTAGCCACATACGTAAAGGTTCAAACACTACTCTAAAAATAAGTTACCGAAGAATGTTCAATCATCCGAAACGAGAAACTGTATTACCAATCAAAAGTTACATGCAATTAAGTCAGACGTAATTTCTTACCTGAAGTTGATTACGTGTTTGATCCAGCTTTAATTCCTGATAGCAGAACCATGAGGCAGATGACAGATTTAATAAAAACAAAAAGAGTAAAAGCAAAAAGTAACACACTTAGTTCCAGACATGAATCATTATTTACAGGTTAAGAGTCAACTAACCTGCTCCTGAAGAGCCTGACGCAGAGATGTTACAAGATTCGCCCTCGATGATTCAACAGCCGTCAGCTGTTCAATGCAATCCCTTAATACAGCATGCTGCCCCTTTAGCTCCTCCAAAATGCCTGACCCATTCACTTGCCCTGATTAAGGCGGGGATTAGTCAAAATACTCATCATTGCTCTTTCAAAGCACGAGGAACAATGTTCACTAGACCATCGAAGAGGTTAGATTAAAAAAAAAACAGAGAAAACAAATCATTCAGATCTGCCAACTGGACAAAAATATATGTCTACTCTTCAGAAACACAAAACAATTAGAAACTAACTGGCCAAGATACATTCCTGAGTCCTGACCATACTTTAAGCATAACAGGTTTCCTAAATTGGTTTTATTTATATAAACCTTCGTTAAACCTTCGTGTTAGATGAGATAATGAGGTTTTTAATGCGGAAAAAAAAAATGCTCAACACAACAGTTTTAGATGCAGGAAATTTGACACGGGCTCCTTATCCCTTGAGTGATAAAAAATAAATAAAATCAATGCGATGAGCATGTTATATGCCGTTTTTTTATTTTTCACTAAAAGCAATTACACATCTTCTTTTAATTTTTTTCTTTTGTGTGTGTAAAAAAGAAAGCAATGCACCTTTCCATGCTCATATTGACAGATGAAGATACACATCAGATTAATTATTCTGATAAAAGTAAAAAAAAAAAATGTTCTTGATAGTATTTTTAATGGTGTATCAATAATAAATTTTTAGAAATTTATCGGGATTATTAATTTTTCCTAAATCTTTGGTCAGAGTTCAATCAAGTTGACCACCGAAATAAAGTGGGACCAACTTTCCGCGACAGAGTGAGTATTATAAAATAAAGAGCTATGTACAAGATATACCTGATCTGATATTGCCACCAATTTCTTTGTCCACTTTCTCAACACAGCTAATGGCACTCCTACATTTACCAATCACTGCATCCTCATCAAGTTGACCTCCATAAATATCTTGATATCCAGAAACTATCATGTCCAAGGCATTTCCAGCAGATTGTCTCTGTTAGAAGAAAATTCAGATTAAGTTCTTACCATCATCTCATGCACGCATAAAAACTATACGACATGCAGGAACAACATGCAGAATGTACAGTAAGATTATCTACCAGTTTGATTCCTGGTGGCTTCACAATTTTATTAGAACTGTCAAGTTGCTTTCCTGTGAGCTCTTCCTTCAGAAGCTGTCCTCGAGAGCCAAAAATTTTCCTTTCCTCCCAAATTTTTATCTGCAAACAGTCAAATATATAGAAATAAAATGCACCGATAAACAGGTAACCAAGCCATTACTAGTTAACTACCAATTGACAAGTCTGACCTCCTGACCTACAATATTTAGAATAAAAGGAAATTAAAAAGAAAGTTCAAATATTTTCACATAAGACACATAAAACAACAGTAATTTTAGAAAGAAACCACAGTAAACAACTCATGAAGAGAAATAAGTAAACTATAATTATTCAAGCTGGTTCATTACAAATGCATCAGCATTACTAGAAAGTGATTATTTTTCTTGAACATTTACAGTTCAGAAGAAAAATTATTAGTACTATCTATCAGTGAAGCGGCACTCACTAAAGCATAACCAATAATATCTATGCAGATACATTGATTAGGTGACACAATCACGAACCACAATGCAGCGCAAGTGGAAGCACAACGTATCCCCACCAAGAATTATACGACCCACAAGAAAAGCAACGGACAAGATCAAAAGAAGCTATGATGCACACAACAGAGTAAACTTGATACTTATAATGTACATAAGGTTAACATATACTACAAAGGAGCATTATTTTTCCAATCAGTTAGCGATTCCTTCCTTTTTTGGATAGAGTCCATTAGCATATTTCATGAGCCTAGACAGTCTGTGGACAAGATATGATTAACCAGTTATAAATATATTGTGTAGACCGTCCAAGGTGGTCAATGGATGGGACTAAAAATAAGACATCTGAAATTCATTCCTAGCCAGCACAAAACTCAGAGACACATGTCACGTTGAATGAATTTCGGTAAAGTTGTAAGCCACATTAGCTACAACTTACTGCATTATACTTCATCCTGTTCCAAAAAGAAGACTCTTTTGGCTTGGCCCCAGATTATGTTGAGTCAATGGACTAAATACATTCACATATACAAATATTGCATTATGTCATTTCAACTTTACCCTTGTCTTTCTAGTATTCAGTCAGTTATACTATCTCTATTCAAAGTTACAACAGTTGTGGCAGAAAGGATTGAGAGAATGATGAAGAATTTTTTGAGGGAACGCTCAAAGAAGATAGAAGAGATGATCTTGTGGCTTAATAAAGTCTGTCGTCCAAAGAAGGAGGGTAGATCGTCTTTAGGTAACTTAATCAGCCAGAACATTTCTCTAGTCAGTAAATGACTTCGGAGATTTCCTCGGGAACCTCAAACTATATGGCAAACAGCGATTAAGAGCGAGTTCAGGATGTATAGTAATAGTCGGGACACTATTTGCAAAAATTCAGGTTCACACAAAACCCGTGGAAATTTATTCATCCGTGTCACCACCTTTTCAATCCTTATTTCAGTCGAAGGTAGGTAACAGGGCTCGGATCCTTCTCTGGGAAGATGTCCGGCGGGTAAATCCTCGCTAAAAGACCCTTTTTTTCTTGTTTGTATCCTTTTTTTAGTCCATGGGTCTCCTATTGTTGAGTTTCGGGCGGCTTGGGAGGGGGGAGAATCTCTATCCTGGAATTTTAATTTCATCTGTAATCAAAATGATAGAGATTGTGTTCGTTCAGAGGGCTTCGAAAAATACTATTGTATTTTTTTCTTAATTCCTTAATTAAGAGACACAATCATATCGTCTTTTCGTCTTTCATCTCGTGTTTGGAAATTTAAGACTCCTTCCAAGATTTGGGCATTTATGTGGATTTAGTACATAATAAACTCAAAACTGGCAATACATTGCAGCTTTGACGTTCTAAATGTTTATCGCCAAATTGGTGCGTAAATTGCAAGTAGTATGGTGAAACGGAACACGTGATCACCTCTTCCTCCATCGCAGCCTTGCTCGTTATCTATTTTTGTTTGAGATGGATGACGAAATGTGGGTGAGTCCAGAACACATTTCTTCTCTTCTTCAGATTTATTTGGTAAAGGAGAAGATGCCACATGCTTGCGGGAGTGCGGGGTTTATACAGTTTGTTGGTGTATTTGGTTGGAAAGGAACGCAATGATTTTCAAAAATCAATATTCCCTCCGTTCCATAGTAAGAGGCACAAATTTCCTTTTCTTCGTTATTCAATGGGACCCACTTGTCATACTCACAACAACTATCCACTTATTATTCCCACCCCACTTTCTCTCTCCTACCTCACTTTTTATACTCACAACACCTACTTTATTACAATTATTTTTTTAAAATATATACTCTCTCCTTTCCCGTGCATGGCCAATTTAGTGCCCCTTATTGTGGGACGGACGGAGTATTTATCAAGACATCTTTTTGTGGGGTAAAGTGGAGTCATTACCTTCTCTATGGGCATATACATCATTAACCAAGACTCAAAAGTGCAGTAGGATTCCTAGGAAAAGCTCATTCATTGAAAGTAGAAAGTAAAAGGGAAAACGATATCCAGTTCAACACCAATCCTTTCATCTACCCTCCACTCACATGAGGGACAGATAATATTTTCTATCTCATGGTCTAGCCCACTTCAGGCCTAAGCTTTGGTAATATATGTTTGGAGAAGTCTAAATGAGAGGATATGGGGCATGAAGACGAGAATAGGTTAGATCACTTGAAGACTACTTGGCGCTTAGAACTGCAAATGCTGCTAGAACGAATTTAACATGTAAAGTAATGTACTGGAAGTTAACTGACACCCTTAGACATCAGGCAAAGTTAACTAGACTTGTTTCGATAGGAACTTCAAGATCAAAGAATACGGCCTACAACTCTTCAAGCAACTATTAGTAACACCAACAAACTGTGTCTATCATCTACAAGACGACCTCCAGTAATGGCAGGTCCAAATATCTATTCTTCAGTCAAAGGGGAGAAAACAGCATCTTTTTTATAGAAAGGGAGAAAAAATATGTTCACTGAAAATGATCTTTGACCTCCAACGATTGTTTTTTATTTATACCTATATATGTGGTGCGTAGATGCTCACAATTGGCATGCCTCAATATTGTGAAGGTGGACACGTTCGTGGGAAAGGGGCATATGAATTACATAAAAACAAAGATCGACACGATATGGGGGTGGGGGATAAGAGAGAAATACTACAGTTCGATTATGAACTTCCAACCACATCATAGAGGATTGTTATGGCCTCAAGAAAAATTAATGAGCCTCTTCTAGGTTACTATAAACCTGCTCCAAACTACTTGCGACACCAATTGATTACTTTTATTGTGTAAAGCATTAAAAATTATCTCTACTAGCAAAAGAAGTTCATTATTGAATGAACAAGAAAGACCATGCTCTTTCATAATATTGTTCCCGAGTCCCACCACTAGTTTAATAGAAAACAATGAAAAATCGCGAGTATAAGCATGAGTGCTTGACAATTTGATCAGCTGCACAATCGAGAGTTAGCAAACAATCAAATCTTTCCATGTCCCATTCTCAAATACATGGACACTATTAACAGCCGGTACAAGACTTACATTGAATATGAATCCTAAATGTAAATGGCAAAGAAGGATTCATGAAAGTTTTCATCGACCCTATAGTAACTGTAACGTTATACAATCACCTATAAGCAAGTTGAGCTAACATACCAGTCGTAATGCAGCATTTCGTCCAAACTCATCCCCACTTTCAATCACATCCCGAAGTGCATCTGGAAGAACCTTCCAAAACTCTGCAAAAAACTCTGAACCCTTTCGCCTACTATTCTGCAGAATGTCATTAGCAAGATACAGAAAAGCCACACGCTGATCACGCGGAGAGCAGTGAAATTGTCTACCCCATGTTTCCACAACTTGTTTAGCTTTGTTCATGTGAAAAATACACCAATGTGACAGAGCTGAATCAGGTTAAGGTAAAAACGCAATAATGTAAAATGAACAACTATACGATTGATCAAAGATACCAAGATAGAGAAAATGTGAAAGATAGTCCACAAGGCCATAGTGAGAGTGTACATGACTCAAACCAACTAGTAGACAGTAAGAGGCCCAACATTTTGAAATGTCGAGGAATGAATTTTAACAGGTTGAACATGGAATAAGAGGGAAAAAAGGTGATGAAAACGAAAAATAAAATCAAACTAGGGAGAATCTCCATGTATATATAATTTGGAAGACCACTACGACCACTGCTTGAACAACAACCTCTTTATGGGGGGAGGGGACAGTATAACAAACGTGAGACATACATAAAAGTATTTTTGTTTAAATAATAATAAAAGAAAAAGAATATACAAACAAAGAGAACCCCATGTGTAATCGTTATTAAGTAGTACTGCACTATTTGAAGTTTTATTATTATAATCTATGTTGGCAAAAAAGTAAGCTGAACATATTTTGTTCCATCAGTTGACTCACGGAAAGTAGCAATACTGTTGCAACTAATGATGCAAAACTCCTGAGAAGTGATAAGAAGTGTAACTACGAATCAGACATTTGAATCGGACATTAACAGAAAAATGCTTTTTCAAGCAGAATATATAAAAATACGCACAAGAAACTTTTTATAATAAAGAAACAGTATGCACCCCAATATATTTTATAGCGATCGATGACCGGATAACAGAAAACTGTTCAAAGAAATCCAAAGAAACAATAATTCCACGAAAGAGGCAATAAAGACATTTCAATTGAATTCATAGATAAATGCTACTAGGATACTCTCAATGCTCTGCTGCGAATTGTTGAGCTTGGCAAGCTTCTCCACCAAAATTTGTGCATTAAATGTGGTGCCCATTGTTTCCGATAGTAGTTCAATCCACTTATGATATAAAGGATAGACCTTTAAAAGAGGAGCAACCTTCACACCATAAAACAAGATGTACATCAATAAGAAGATTCTACTTCTAACAACACCATATATTTATCTAAAAGATATTCTAGTACAAGATAAACAAAGTACCATCTGTATGAACTATAAGCCCTTCTCACAATAAGTAAACAAAGAAGGATATTAAACAAAGAACAATATATTAATATTTGAGCTCACACTCGATGAATTGACCCTAGCTCAAAATGGTTGAGCAGCAACGTCATAAGTTTATAAAGTCCTGCCCATCACTCCCCATTTAATATGGACAGGATAGATGGAGAACTATGTCAAAATAGTTGTATCAGACACACAAAATGTGTGCTTAGTGCCTACAAGATTATGGTTTTCAAAAAGGCAACACATTTATGCTTCAAGGCCAATCATGTTACCAAATTTGATCAAAGCTGTTGCTATTTCTACAAATCAGGATATGATTAGAGAAGAAGGTGTAGAAGAAGTTGCTGGAGCTTCCATAAGTGTTTATAATCATAATTTTATTTTTCTATCCACGTTGGATTTTGAACGCCTTTTATGTATAACATGTCTAGGTCCACAATCCACACTCTGTCTTTGTCCTCTAATCACAGAATCATGTTACAATTTGAGTCAAACTCCTAGTTTGGCATGAAGATTGTCTAAGTTCTGCCCACAAGTAGAAGGCAGTCTAGACGACTCATGTTGAGCTCAAGTAGCAGTAGAATGGTCGTATAATGGCTTCTGCGGACAAATTACTAATATCCAATCACAGTCACTCCCATATGGCCTTATTTTTAAAGGGAAAATGGCAAAATAAACAGACTGATGCTTAAGTTGCTGATATCAGAGTAACTTCACCCAATCTAAAACTGGTATTAAACACATTTTACAATCTGAGTAACCCAGCTTTTTTTTTTTAATTAACTTGCACAAGAGACGAGTTCGGAATTAAAAGGATGTTATGTCATATAAATATTTCTTATATAGAGCTGTGGTTGGGCAACCACAACACCTTGCTTAAAATTAAAATTTTAAAATAATCGGATAGAAGTTTAGCAATTTTAAAATGTTAGTAACAGTTAGAAGCAAGAGCTATAACAACTCAAATCCACAACTAAAACACACACAAACTCAGCAGCAAAAATTTCGAGAACAGAAGCAATAATGTAGTAAATAGAGAATCGAGGATTAAGGAAAAGGAGAGAGAGAAGAGGGGAGAGTGAAAACCTAAGGGTAAGGTGATGAAATTAGCGTCAATGTAGGCAAAGAGAGAAGGCAATTGAACTAACCTCTTCAAGGAAAAAGCGACGTAGCTCCCACTTTATTCATCAATGGAAAATTAGGGATTCTGTTGGCAATGAATGAATTCGTTTCGAAGAAAGAAGTAGGAATTTGAGGTCAATTATGCTTGTTCTGGTTCTCGAAAGAGAAGGTGAATTGAGAGACTTACGGTGGAGACGACGGAAGTAGGTTGCGGAGCCCTGCCCTGTTTCAATTTCAATGCTGTAACTGTCTTTGGTTGGGCTTCAGTTTGGCTTGCGCTGTTGAACCTGCGTCTCTCTCTTAAACTCACCACTTTGCCCTCCACTTTCACAACTCCAGACCCTCAATGTTGATATGTCAATACGAGAGTTGAAAGTACCCTTTTACTCCCTAATCTATTTAAAAAAAATTCCTCTTCATCTTTGAGTAATATTTTTTTTTTCGATTTTGTTTTTATCGTATGCATATTGTGGACCATATAGTTCTACCGTCCATCAATCCGTTAAATATGTTGATGTGACATATGACGTCACTAATTACGCTTAAATGGAATCTTTTGGTGCAGAACTTGCTAATGTCAAATTGTAAGTGGGAAAGTGTAACTATCATAAAGTATAACTCTAAATTGGAAACAAAAAAAAAACTACAATAAAAAAAAAGTGAGAGATTTATTGTTTTCAAAAAATAAAACACAAATTTATTTATCATATCAAAATTTAAATGATATGAATAGCATTATTAAAGGTTAATCAACAAAGATTTAATTGCGTTAAAAAAAAACAAAGATTTAATTGACATATACTCCCTTTTTCCTTCCATAAATAAATGTCCATTTTTTGAAAAAAAAAATATCCTAAAATGAATTGTCTTTTTCAAAAATAACTTTATTCCTAATATTCTTTAACAAAAAAAATTTAGACATTCATTTACGGACAAAGGAGTATAATTTTTATACATTTTCTAGTTAAAATCAAATTACAATTCAGTTATGTTAATAATAAATTAAAACAAATCTTTGACCACATAAAAAGCATGCATATTTCTCAAAAATAAGTACCTTGATCAAGCCATGCTATGTCTTAGAGTTAGAACCAAATCGAATTCAAGATGTCAACTAGCGCACTCCCAAGTCATTCATTCTTCTTTTGTTTTCGTGCAGTATTAGCTGAAGTAGTAAGGCTAGATACTTATGGGTGACCGATAGCAAAAAAAAAAAAAAAAAAAAAACTAGTAGTAGTTAAAAAAAGAGTTTGATTTGTGGCGCGAGAAAAGAAGTCGCTTTGATAATTTTTGCAGCTTCGTGAAATGCTTCTTTAAACTTCCATCTAAATAGGTGTTTGTCTTTATTTCACGGGATAAGCACTAGATCGATATTTTCTAAATCAGCTAGAGGGATCAATTCCTTAGGAAATGACCCGGCTCCCTCTCAGGCGGCAGTTTCAAAGTGAAATGTCATTCATAATTTTAACATAAATTACACGCATGTTACAGTTCATATATCATTTGTCCCCAAAAAGGAATTGCTCAGTGGTGAAGCCAAGCCTCACACTTGGTGAGCGCTAGGGTTCGATCCCTCTCCTCGCCTCCTTCTAGCGTGGACATCGTAAAAGAAAAAAAGAGTTCATATATCATTTATTTCTCGACACGCATTTAATGCGCAAACTGATGAATGTTATTAGTTTAGCAACTGATTCGTGTGAGGATCAAATTTTAATACATGGTAATTGATAAAAAAAAAAAAAAAAAAGTGAGCCTTATATATAAATACAAAGAGGTTCAAAATCAAACAACATTGTCACACACTGTTTGGTAGGATGAAACAACTTTCACATACCAAAACAAAATTAGTAGCTTAACAGTTCAACACTTCAGAAAAGAAATTGCATATTCATGTACTTCATTAACATTACAAAACCACAAAAACAAGAATCAATAGAACAAATATGCAGACACACACTGCACTGTTGGAGCCATTCCTCAATCAAAACTAACTTTAAGTCCTCCGCCTCTTCGTACAAAACCGCGCGGGCCAAGTCTTTGTAATTAAAAGGCTACATCGATCAGTGGGTTTTTATCTCCTCTTCCCTTGTTGTGCAGCAGTATTCCCATCAAACAACTCGTCAATATGCGTCTCTATGTCCTCCGGCTGATACTTAATGTACTTCTCCGTTTGCCTCCCCGGAGTAAACACCTGAGCGAATCTCCCCATAAACGCTCTGTAGGCCGGAATCACAATTGCCGATATCGATACCCGAAGCTCTGACTGAAGTTGCTCGTCACTAACCACCCATGTACTTTGCGTTCTGTGTATCTCATCAAACATTGCATTGAAGCTCTTGAACCTCTCCTTGAGAACCGGCTTCACCACCTTCCCATTCACGTTCAACCCTTCTTGGCTCAAACAATTCAACAGCTTACCCCACGTTTCCCGCTTATAACTCGTGTGATATTGCCTTAGTTCTGATGACCGCTTCCTAGTCCACGGATCTCCCATTGCAGGGGATCCTTTAATTTTTTGCAAAATGTACCTCCCATTGTTCATCAGGAAGATTATGCTCAATGCTGGATCTTTATACAGCTTCGATTTTGCATCGAGGTTTGCATCCAATAGGTCCATCACCTTACCTAATTGCACCACAAATGGTGATTGCTTCACCGGCTCGTTTCTATTGTTCGAATGAGCATTGTTGCAATCATAGTCTGAGCCAGAGGCCGAGTCAGCTCGGTCAATCTTCTGATGCTCTTTGAAGACTTGCTCTAGTGTGTCCTTATACTCACAGGCAACAGTTAGGTAATTCATAATGTAGCGGGTCAGGGGGTGCACCGCACCGCCGGGGACCGGTGTTTTGCTGGTATCCGCCTTGATTGAATTCTCCAGCTCGCAGAAAATGCTGATAATAGTCTCACCGAGCCGGCCTCGGATCAGGGAGGTTTCTGTCTTAATAGAATCTAAGCATTTTGCCGGAAACAAATCGGCGGCCGCCGGAATCAGATCGCGTAGGGTTTCGTATACATCGAGATATTTGAATAGCTTCTCGGATGAACGCTTTGTCATTGCTACGGCTTCTGCGAAATTCAGTAGCTGAATTAATATTCCTTGGGAAAGGCTGCCGAAGAGGCTGTCGGCGATTGACGGGGAAGAGAAGACCTCGTCTGCTAACTTTCGCTCGGTGAAGAAGATCGTGGCGGAAAATTGCTTGAACGTTCTCATCCACATGGAGATTTCTCGCTCGAGAGCTTCCCAATTCATCTTCTGAACATCGTCGAAGGTCAATTTTTCAAACCCTAACTTATGCAGGCAGATTTCCAATGCGTTTCTTCGTGATATAAAGTAATCCTGACAGCACTCTGTTTCGTGCCCTAACGATACCAATGTCTGGGCCAATTTGCTCAGATTCGATAACGTGGATTCTGAGTATCCAGGAAAATCGTTTGGATGATCCGGCTTGGATTCAGGCTCTGGCAATGTGCAGTGATCGGTAGCCTCCTGAACAGTGCTTAAAGAAGACGATAGTTGTTTTGATTTGTGCTCCTGAGAATGGTTGTTGTTTTCGAGATCATCTGGAATCTGATAATCTTCGAGAAGTGGCCGAAATTCCTCTTCTAGGAAACAAATTGCACGTTCTAGAATACCTCCGATTCGATTGATCGAAGAACCATAGCTAGATTTTGAGGAGAATTTCCATAAAGATGTATATAGCTTGTTGACTCGATTTACAGATTCGAGAAATGAGGCCGATTCATCATCTGTAAGATGGTTCCATCTCATCGGTCCCTCTGTGGATTCGTACTTAGCAGTAGTTGATTCAACAAGAACAACAATTTTTTCCAAACATTCTGGTATTTCCGGGAGCTGATCGCCAGTTTGATCATCAGCATTGTCACCGCCACCCCCAACAACAACACTTGAGCTCGACAAAATGGATATGAATTGATCAATCTCTTCTGAGACCTTGCCGAGGTCAGGTGGAGATGGTGGTGCAGTGTCGACTTCCTCCTCCGTTGGTGGTGCTTCATTTAGATCTCCATCTTTGTTCTCCACCTGGGGCTCGGCATTGTCAGCACTAGCCTCACCTTCCTTCTCCACTTGATCAGCCTTAGACGGTTGTTCAGATGGTTGTTTATCTGTGTCATTTTCTTTATTTTGGTCTCCGGCGTCTTGATTTTGGTCATGGTCTTGGTTTTGGTTCGAGTTTTCATTGTTGTTATCGTCGTGGTTAACTTTGGGGCTGTTGTTGTTGCCATCTCTAGAGGCAAAGCTTGAGGATTTTTCAGGGGCTTGTTTCTCTTTATCTGCCTCCATAAAAAAAAAAATGATGATCGAGATTTGATGATTGTTGATGGTGCAAGCAAAAACAGTAAATGGATTGAAGGGGAAAGAGTTGAATGGGAGAGAAAGAGCAAGAAGGAAACAGAAAGGAGAATTGTTCAATTTTTCTTTTTTACATTCTGTGTTTTGTTTGGGTTTTTTTTTTTTTTGTTTAGGAAATGGTCGTGGGTTTGGTGTGATGTTTTGGTGTGTGAGAGAAATGAGAAAGGGTGAATGGTTGCGAACAACAAGGGAATGAATATGAATGTTGTTTATTCTCGGATATAATACTTGGATATGAGAAGAGTTCGTTTAGTTGGTTATTATTCATACATTTTTTATTTGTTATGCGTTGACTCTACCCATATAATGTTGTTTGTTCAGTGCGTGACTACGTTCCACGTTTTGGTTGTTGAACAACGTTTTTGGTAACTTCTTTTTTTTTTTTTTTTTTATTTCATTTTATAACAAAACCATATCTTCTAACCAAGGAGATGAGGCATAATTTATGTAATAATCTCCTTTCCACTTGGGAAAACAAAAGAATGTTTAGAAAAACAGTGATAGCTCTGATGTGATATTTGGTGATACATAGGTTTGGTCAATGACTAAATTAGGATAAATTCATCTAGATAATTTTGAGTGAGCTGAACATTTTTCTTCTATAAAAAAAAAACGTAGATATGTTTATGCCTGACCTTTATACTTAAGCAACAACATCTTTCTGTCGAGATAATTTTGAGGTAATGTTTTGGCACTCGAAGGTACCTCGATAGATTTGTTTCATCCTGACCTTTTTACTTAAGCGGCATTACTATGATAATGGATTTAATTTTGTGGTGTCTAAGGTTTTTGGGGTTTTGCTCGAAACAAATCTTTTGAGGTACCTTCGAGCGCCGAAACAATATCTCAAAAAGTAGTTTCAAGCCTCTCCCATTTTTTTAAACAAAAAATAAAAGAAAAAAACACTCGTAATTACAATACTTTTATGAGATACTGTTTAGCGTTGGTTTCCCATACTTTTTTGAGACTGAACTGTCGAGATATTGTTAAGCGCGGAAGAGATGATCTCACAAGATAGTTTGCCAAATCAGGGACTTCTCCCTAAGTTGATTATTGAATCAACGGGGTTCAAGCTAATATCTTGAGGTATTGCCAAGCGCTGATGTCTTAAGATTTTTCCAGACTAATCTCTCTCGAGATACAACTCGCGACTGAGCCGGGTGCTGAAGTGAACATTTCTCACAAACAAGATAATTTGTTATCGTGTCGCACTTTATATTACTATTACCTTTAAGCTTAATTGCAAAACTAAAAAAATTACAAAGTGAGCAGTAAAGAAATTTATGCATTAATTTTCTTAAAAGTTAGCTTTTTATAATAATAAATAACAGTTAATTTTCCAATGATATTTAAAATAATAATTTAGTTTAGTTAAAAAAAAGGAAGGGAATTTGTAACGTTTTTAAATAATGTACTTTAATTATTTTTACAAAGATAAAAATCACTAAGAATATTTCTTCATTTAGAAAGCAATATATGACACATATTTTGGAGGACCGAGAAAATTGAAAATAATATGATGAAATTTACTTTTTTTTTTTTTTTTTTTTTTTTGTCCGCGGGATGGAAAAATACTTTCATACTTATAATTTTAGGGTACAGTTTTCTTATTAATATTAGACAAAGACTTCCGTGCGAAATGCACAACCCGTCTCATCCATGAGACGGGTTTTTTTTTACCCGGCCGACCCGGCCCATTGAACCGGCTCCAGGACCCAGGGGTCGACCCTGCCACGTGGCAGCCTCTCATAGGCCAATTTTTTATTTTATTTTTTTAATTTTTATATTATTTTTTTTCGGTTTGTCAAAAGTAATAGTTACTATAACTTAATGTAATGACTGTATACATATAAAGTAACAATTTGTATACATAAAAGTAATACATTTATACAGAAAAGTAACAATGTTTTTTTCTATGTTTTCTTCGTTTGCCAAAAGTAATACTGATTACAACTAAAATGTAACGAACGTGTTACTTATATGTAATAATGTTTATACATAATTGTAACACATATGTATAGAAAAAGTAATAATTCAACCACTTACATTTTTAGAGCTAAAAACACTTGATTAGTGTTACATATAAAAATATTACATTATCTATAGAAATATGTTATATTTTCTTTTATTAAAGTGTTACATTTACTTGTACAAACAATTACATTCATATATATGAGTTGTTACTTTTCAAATGTTACTTTCTTTCAAAAATTAAATCAAAATACACAATATTTTTCATTTTTGCAAATGCATTATTACATTTCAGTATAAATGATAATTACATTTAGATATTGTTTGGGTTACATGTAATTATAGTTAGTATTACATTTGAAAAAATGGGTAAAATGAGCTTTTTTTTGTAAAACAGGTGTTACGTTTACTTATGAACAATTTACTTTATATGTATACAGTCATTACATTAAGTTATAGTAACTATTACTTTTGGTAAACGACGGAAAAGCCGAAAAAATAATATAAAAACTCAAAAAAAAAAACCATTTTTTTTTACCTATGGGAGACTACCACGTGGCGGGTCATGCCCCATGGATCATGGGTCGACCCGTCTCATACATACATGAGACGGATACCTTGTTCCCACGGGAGACCGCCTGTTAATATTAACCCGAAGGCCAAAATACATTTACCCCCCCAAAGTATCCACCGAATCCCACTTTGCCCCCCAGCGCCAAATTTGTCCCACTTTGCCCCCCAAAGCTTCAATTTGTCCCACTTTCCCCCCCAGCTCCTGACCAGCGTTAGAAAACTAACGGGAATTCCCACGTGACTCATCACGTGATGGGCATCACCAAAAAAATCATAAAAAAACGCAGGGCTATTTCGTAAATTCCACATCTGGGCCCATTTATTTTTTATTTTTTTATTTTTTCAACTTTTCAAATAAATACTTTTTACTTTTTGACTGGTTTTGTCTCTCAGGTTCATTTTTCGAAAGCTACAAAACAATTGAAGTGTGCTTTTTCAACTTTCGAAAGCTACAAAACAATTGAGGGAGTATATATATATATATATATATATATATATATATATATATATATATATATATATATATATATATATATATATATATATATATATACTCCCTCCGTCCCATAACAATGGGCACAATTTGACTTTTTTGGTCAAATTGTTAATGATAGTATTTCTAATAGTGAAACAGTAACAATTTTTAGAATTTCATAGAGATATTTAGATATTCATAAAATTATGGTCAAAGTTGACCAAAAAAGTCAAATTGTGCCCATTGTTATGGGACGGAGGGATACACTCCCTCCGTCCCATAACAATGGGCACAATTTGACTTTTTTGGTCAACTTTGACCATAATTTTATGAATATCTAAATATCTCTATGAAATTCTAAAAATTGTTACTGTTTCACTATTAGAAATACTATCATTAACAATTTTTAGAATTGTCTAGAGATATCTAGATATTCATAAAATTATGGTCAAAGTTGACAAAAAAAGTCAAACTGTGCCCATTGTTATGGGACGGAGGGAGTATATATATATATATATATGTCAGAAATTTCCCCCCAATTGCACTCACTTTTCTGGACAGAATTGCCCATCACGTGATGAGTCACGTGGGAATTCCCGTTAGTTTTCTAACGCTGGTCTGGAGCTGGGGGGAAAATGGGACAAATTGAAGCTTTGGGGGGCAAAGTGGGACAAATTTGGCGCTGGGGGGCAAAGTGGGATTCGGTGGATACTTTGGGGGGGGGGGGGTTAAATGTATTTTGGCCTAACCCGAATTAGTTGTGTTACGTGGGATATTAAGTTTCACGTGCATGTGAGGCTTGTGATGTTCCCCCGTCAACCCCTAAAAACTCCTCCGATTCCTCCCCCAAAATTTTCTCAGAAAAATCAAAAATCAAAACCCTCAATCCCTCCTCTATGTACATATAAACCTATAATTTTATTTAAATGTATCTCACCTTCTCTTTCAAAAATGTAATCCATAGTTTTTGTAAGATGGTCGGCCATTGTCCGTGCTTTGGCCGCCGCCACAAGGGAAATCGCGACGAAGAAACAACCAGCATCAAACCTCCCAATATCCCAGACTCGTCTTCTGGTCAGTTTTCTTTTGATTTTTCCTTTCTTTCGCAAATTAATGACATGATAATTGCCTGCATCTTGCGAATTTTCATTGATTCTTGTTCTTTTCCTCAAATAATTATTCCCCAGTAGCTTAATTAGGGTTTTCTGTTTTAAAATTCTTCTAAGTTCTTGATTAATTGGGTTAATTTGATTGTAAGACTTGCACAAACTTCTTGTTTGGTAATGAAATGAAGCTTGTACTTGAACTCCAGGGGTGTTATGTTTTTATTTTTGTTAGTGTTTGTTTAATTTGGTTAATTGATAGTAAGGAATGCACTAACTGTATGGGTTTTATTATTGTTTCACAATTCCTTCTTAGTTCTTGCATAATTGATAGCAAAATATGGACCTAAGTGCTTGATTGGCATGTGACAATTTCAAATTTTTTATATACTATTTGGAATATCAAGAAATGAAGTTTGTAGTGAAAGTGCATGTGATGGTATGATCCATGTTGCTCATCAAGTGGGCACTAATTGCGAGAAGGAGGGGGGGGGGGTTAACATCAAAAAGCTTATTGTACATGTGCTTATATTTCTGTTCATTTTTGTGGCCTATAGTTCTGATTTCTATTATCAGCTACAACTTCGACCAGATGGTTTATTGTATGATTTCTTCATGGGGGCAGATTTGGATAGTTTATTATCTCTAGCTGGATTGAGTAATGTTATGTAGATGTGGACATTTAGAGGAAACATGTTCATTTTAGTTTCCAGTACATTTGGAAGCCAAAGAATGAATAAATCTCCAAAAAGTGGAATGGCTTCCGTCCTCCAAAATTAGTGTAAATCCTGCTTTGAGCTGAAAGAGTCTTATTCTGGTGTCATAGGCTCTGCTGGGATTGGTTGGCATGGAAATCGGGGTACTGATAGATGAGGCATTGCATGAAATATAGCCTAGTTTTGCATATTGATATTGTTTTCATTGATCTTCAAATTTCCTTTTATTGTTCTCGTAAATTCAAGATCTTATAGAGCAATAGTGAACTACTGTCAGAGTTTCATCCATAGAATCTCTGGAGTTAATCACTTTTGCTTTTATTTTTTACTTTTAGATTCTCCGTTTATTGTGCATGCAGTTAAATTGACTGTCCAAGCAGAACCTAAACAAGAACTAGAATCAGTAGTCGTCAATGTAGATAATGTTGACAAAACCGAAGCTCAGACATTCTCTTATCGAGAGCTTGCAACTGCTACAAACAATTTCAGGTTCGACTCATGTATTGGGGAAGGTGGCTTTGGCCCTGTATACCGAGGGCAATTAAAAAGCACTGGTCAGGTAAATTATTAACCAGTTACGCTTCTTCATTTCGTAATCGGTTTTATGCCTTCCCCCTAAATGTTCTGTAACTATTTGACAGGTTATTGCGGTTAAAAAACTGAATCAGACAGGGTTTCAAGGGAACAAGGAGTTCCTAGTGGAAATTCTCATGCTCTCTCTACTCCGTCATCCTAACCTCGTCAATATGATTGGATATTGTGCTGAAGGAGACCAGCGCCTTCTTGTATATGAATACATGCCCTTGGGTTCGTTGGAATATCACTTACATGGTTAGATGCCAATCCCATTATTTGTCATTTTAAAAATAGATGCTATTTTTACTCATGTATGTTTTCTTCTTGTCTTACTAAGGTTAGTTTTTTAGTTATACAATGTGCTCCCTCCTAGTTACCTCTGTCCCAAATGGGTGTCATTACAAAAACAATGACTAAAATTGACGTCCCTTAAATTTACCTCTGTCAACGACGATGTCCATTCTCCACATAGCAATGTTAAATTGTCGCCATTAGGAGTACGTATTGATGTATATGAGCTACTAACATTGCTTATAGTAAGCTTCCTTAATTTTGTTGAAAGCCCCAAAAAGGGCACTCATTTCGAAGGAAGGAGCGACATTTTATTTGTGTGTTACTTGTGTTTTGTGACCAAGTCTCCTCTTTGTTTATATCGACTGACGTATGTGGCATTTACCACCATGTGTTCGTTCCTAATATTCGTAGCTTACTTTTAGCGATTACTGTCCATGTATCTTCCTCCCTCTGAGACTAATGAGTGTCTACTAGAAAACAAATTGTCATAAAATGAGTGTTGCTGAAATTGACCTTTGTCCGTTGATGTCCATTGTCCACGTACGATGTCAAATTCTGGACATTAAGAGTTCTTATGAATCTATGCTACTAAATTTGTTTAAAAGCAAATTAACTTTCTTGAAAACCCAAAGGGGAAGCTCATTCTGGGCCTGACACTTTTATCTTCACAGATCACAGTAGCCATTTTTTTTTTACCATGCCTCTGTTTCCATGAAGTAGAATATGTTTGTTAATTCTACTGGACCAATCACGCTGTTGTATGATGCTGGTCTATCTCCCTCCATCTCATATTAAGTGTTGCAGTTAACTTGTCAAACGTTTTTAAAGAATGTGCATTACTAATTTGTATATTGCTTGTACCATGATAAAATTGCACTAAAACTATTTCCTTATTTAGAAATGTAACACGTATTTTGGGACAGACCAAAAAGGAAAGCGCGGCACTTATCATGGGGCAGATGGTATATTATTTTGGCTACTATAGTCTATAAACTACATCAAAATACCATTCCTCTTTGCCTGTTACATTCTTTGAACATTTTCTTGATATTGCAATTGCTACAATTTAATTAATGGATCTAGTGCATATAACCAAGTTAGAGAATAGACACCAAGTGATGTCTCTGTACTCTTTTCTTGATAGCATTTTTATGAAACGTGTTCAGAATTGGTAACCCTACTAGGGTCATGGTTGCAGATCTTTCACCGGACATGGAGCCACTGGATTGGAATACAAGAATGAAAATAGCAGCGGGTGCAGCTAATGGTCTTGATTACCTGCACAACAAAGCCAACCCCTCTGTTATCTATAGAGATTTGAAATCCTCTAACATATTATTAGATGAAGAATACCACCCTAAACTTTCTGATCTGGGCCTTGCAAAATTTGGTCCCACGGGTGATAAGTCACATGTCTCAACTAGGGTCATGGGAACCCATGGTTATTGCGCTCCTGAGTACGGTACCACTGGAAAATTGACCGTGAAGTCAGACATTTACAGTTTCGGGGTAGTTCTTTTGGAGCTTATAACTGGACGTAGAGCTGTAGAGAACACTCGCAATGGCAGACAGATGCTTATTAATTGGGTATCTTTTCTCCTTGCTATTATTTATCTTTGGGAAAATTCCATTTTAGTCCATTGTACTTTAGGCCGTGTTTCACTTTTACCATCGAACTTTATTTTTTTCATTTTTACCATCGTACTACAAACAATGGTGTCATTTCATACCAAATTTGGGTTTAAAATGACACCATTGTTTGTAGTACGATGGTAAAAATGAAAAAAATAAAGTTTGATGGTAAAAGTGAAACACGACCCAAAGTACGATGGACAAAAGCGGAGTTCTCCCTTTATCTTCTGCATATAATCTCACCTTGGCCTGATATTATTTGCATTTTACGGAAACTTTACCCCAGTTTTGCAATTTAGTGCCCAGTGGCAGGCTGGCAGCGAGCAAGCTCTACCCCTTTAACTGCAACAATGTAACTTTTTATTACCTTGAGATTTAAAAACTACGACTTTTTACCAAGTGTAAAGTTTTTCCCAATACCCATTCTTATAGGAGAGAAATCGTACTGCATTACAATTTTGGCCCACCATTTGAAGCAAATTTCAACATGTCTATATAATTTTCTACTTCTAATTGTAATTTTGATTCCCTTTTGACAAATTCTGGCTTCGCCAGCGTTTAACGCCTTATTGACGAACAGGGTGCATTTTTCCATTTCCATCTGAAAAAGAAGTCAACCGAATGTCATTTAGCTTTTGCAAGCACGAGTGTCTACTTTTTTGTGCTCGACAAGTATTAAAGCTAACATGATTTCGATGGACCCCTCTTTGATACGCAAACGGAAAAATTGAATCTTTATTATATTTGGATTGTAAAATGTAATTAACACATTTTCTTTTGTTTTTGTTTTTTCCCCTTTTGTTCTTATTCTGTTCATCTCTTGATTGAATGAAGGCACGTCCAATGTTGATGGACCGCAAAAACTTTGTCCAATTGGCAGATCCAAACCTGAATGGTCAGTTTGAGGAGCGGATCGTACGCAAGGCAGTAGAGTTAGCTCTGATGTGCATACGGGAAGACTCAAATGCTCGACCCAACATGAGTGAAGTGGTTCTTGCTTTGAACTACTTGGTCTCCCATCCGTATAAAGGTGAGAGAGGAGGAGAGAGAAACGAAATTGTGATGGATTTGAAGGGGTCAGACATTACATTAGAAGAAACAACGAGGATGTTAAAGAAGGATCAAGAACGAGAGAAGGAGGTGGCAGAGGCCAAGTTGTGGGGACAGACTTGGAGAGACAAGAAGAGGCTAAGTGCACAAAGAGAGATTGATCACTCAGATAGGTTGTAGTTAGAAGATGGTTTTTTGTTCATTACAATAGACTGCAGAAACATTACAAACTAGGTACTATGTACTAGGAAATTTAGGTATAATCTTGAACTTGGACAGGTTGGTACGAACTAGTTACTCTTGTGTCGGAATTTAAGCCCGAGCTGGAAGCCTTCTTGATTCATTGGTTGTGTCTTTATCATTCATTCTTTTTTTTCCTTTTTTTTTTAATTAATGCTTTACCAATGTCTGAACTCAGGGAAATCTGCAGAATCTGTTCGTGCTTATGGTAGTCAATTCAAAGAAAAATACGGAGATTGTTGACAGTCATGTTGAAGAAGCAGAGTTGAGAAAATTATTAAGAAAAAAAAAAAGGGAGGTCCTACCGGGAGTCGAACCCAGGTCGCTGGATTCAAAGTCCAGAGTGCTAACCACTACACCATAGAACCCTGATTTGGTGCTTAGTAGGGATTTAAATAAAAGATATCAACATAATGAAAACAATTACAACACTCCATGAAAAGGGGGTATTTTGAATGCTAATTTTATATATCACACGCGTTCTGAAAAAAAGAGTAGGTCTTAGGACAAATCAAATTTTAGTGCAACTTAGGTAAAATAGGTTTTAAAAACGTATAGTATAGTGACATTTTTGTGAACAAGTAAAACTTTGTGCGCGATGGCATTAATGTAAATAAGTCAAGCTTCACGCAATGCCAGTGGTAGTGTTTAAAAGTGCATGTTGTTATAGTGTTTAAGAGTGTCAGTTGAGGTGTTATAAGGGTTGTAGTGTTTCAACAAATCAGTTTATATGTTATTTTATTTTTGGGTCCACCATGAAATAAAACAAATAAAAAACTAGAATCTGTTTCAATGATCTTCATCTGTGCATTTAGACTGGCACTAGCAGGGCCTTGAGATGTTCATCTGTGGCCTCCATACAAACAAACGGGAAGTCCTGATCTACACCACGATTTGAAGGTAGCCTGCGTAGACTACTCGTGATGGATAATGCATCTCATCTCATGGTTCTGATGCATGAGAGCTTGAATGTCGTCACACATCATTAGGTTCGTGGGCCAAATTGACAGGTGAGAGAGAATTTGTTTCAATGATGATGTTTCCAAGCCCCATGCGTGCCACTGCTGAACGTGCTAAGCCTTCGGTAGTAGTTGTCGAGCCATTCGATATTCCACCATATCCACATCTTTTGCTACTGTTTTTGACGCTGCCATCCGTGTTGAGTTTAGTTCCAAGTGAGGAGGAGATCATTAAACAAATTTGACCGTTTTTAGTTTCTTAGAGGACCGCAAATTGTGTACTTTCCTTGCTTATTGAAGAATACGCCTCCTTTGTTACGATTTAATTTTTTAATGAACGAAATGATGGGAGGCAAACAGAAGGAGTATTATTACAACTAATATTGAGTTTAAACAAGTCTGTAGTGGGAGACTACAATCATATTGCCGTTGGTTATTATTCACGAAAAATATTCTCCATATAGCCTTAATCCTAACACAAACCCTCACAATGTGAACAGTGCTCTCTTACCATATATTGAAATGATCATACACATTAGAGGGGCATATATTTATGTTTTCTTAGAGAGTTTGATGGGAGTTATCCATGCATGACCAATAAGAGAAATTAAATATGTTTGAGAGGAATTTTAGTTCCCAATTAAAGCCATTTCCAATTAGGAGTGGAAACATTGTCAATTATGTAACTCATGGATGTGTTTTTACCCATCCAAATGATATGTTTTTATCTTATTTGATCCTCAACCTTAGAGAGCTTACACACAAAAAAAAAAAAAACCATTCGAACTCAGACACCAGTAAATATAGTATCTTTACCTTCGGAATACAGACCTTCTCAATATTTTTGAGAACCACATCAGTGGACATAATTAGTCAGAGTGGCAGTGCATGTGTTAAAGAGTACTGCACATGTTTTTAAAGAGTGCTAGTGTATATTGTTAAATAGTTTCAATGGTAGTGCTGTTGTTTTAACAAGTTGTCAAAAAAACCTTTCAAAAAAAAAAAAAACAAGTTGTCAAAAAAAAACATTTTTTGACAGCATTTACTCTATTTTTGGATTATCAAATACTACCTCTGTCTCAGCTCAATGTGCACTTTTACTGTTTATGTGGTCAATTCATTCGAACTTTGACTATTATTTTGTGAAAATCTAGCTATTATTATATAATTTTAAAAGTTGTTATTGTTTTATTGTTAGAAATAGTATCAATAACATCTTTCAAAATTGCATAGAGATATATGTATTTTCATAAAATTAAGGTCAAAATTCAGCTGGAGAGGAGGTAGTATAAAAATGGGAAGGAAGCAGTCCAAGTTGCACCTCTCAAGTTGGGTCATTTTCGGACCATAATAAAGCAACAGTCCACGCACTCATCATCCAACACAAACCACCTGGTCCCACCACCCTCGTTGCCTAACCCAATAACCCCTCGCCACGTCACCTTCACCATCCTGTCAGCTCACTCAGAGAGAATCCCTGTGAAAAAAAGGAAAGAAAGAAAAGCTACACACTCAAACATGCTAACAAACCACCCCCCCCCCCTTTTCTCTTTTTCACTCCCCCCAAACACCACCATTTCCTCATCGCTTGCCCGCCATTCTCGTTCCCCGCGCCGCCGCCGTTCACTCGCCGGAACCACTTTTACATCCTGAAGAATTACTTATTATCAGTTGAGGAATAGTCTGTTGTATTCAAAACTGTAACGTATTACTGCGTGTATTTACTGCGTGCATTGACTGTATTCACTGGAGATCTTAACTTGAGAATTTGAGAGAGCAAAGTTTTAGCTGACAGATTAAAGAGATGTATGTGGTCCCTCCTCCGAAGCGGTCTGATTCTCTAACCGGATCCGCTACCGGCGCCGATGATTTGAGGATTTATCAGATATGGAAAGGCAGTAATGTAAGTAGGATTATTCTGCTTTTCACGGATTCGATTCAATTCGAGCTTTCTTTTAGCCTTTTTTTTTAGTGAAATTTGCGTATCTTTTAGTTGCGTTCCTTTTCGATTTCAGAAGAAGTAAATTAAAATTGTGATTTTATATGTGTATCTGCGTTTCTAGTTGATTATAAGTATGATAATAGGTTTTACAGAAATGGTGGCTGCGTGGGTATGATTTATCATCAGCCCATTGATTATGAACATGTGCTTGTTCTGTTCACCAAACTGGTGATCCACTTTCATGCTATTTGAACTGAGAAAATGAATTTTATTGTGTATCAAACGAGCATGGAGTGTCTTGTCTAGAATGTGATTGATATTAGAACCATGTGTGAGTGTGTGCATGTGTGGGCGCGCTCGTGTGAACTTTGTGAGAAACCAGCAGTTCAGGGTTGTTTTACTTTCTGTGGTACAAATTGGATTTTTCAGTCATGTGCTTACCATGCTCTTAGGGTCATAATTTTTGCACATCACTCTGCTACTTGTGTCATTTAATTATAGAATCAATAACTGACGAAATGCCCTCTACTCAACAAGGCTTACCTTTGCCATCTCAATTACAGTTAGGCCATCACGGTTTTAAAGTACTTCGTCAAAGGAAAACTTTGATTCTCCATGGTAGGCTCATTTACAATCGGGGGCATGTTTCAGACCTTTTCCCCAATTGAAGTTGTACCTGGAGATCAGTTATCAACACAGAATCTTCAAGTGTTTCCAACTTGTTTCTCAACCTATATGTGCTTGAGATGTATTTTTAGAAAGCCCGTGTAACTTAGTTATCAGGTAGCATGTTGAAAAATTCTACAAGAAAGAGGGACTCATTTAGGTAGATCACTGGAAGTCCATTTTCTTTTATTACATGCCCAATCTAAATGCTCTTCTTATTGGTGACAAGCAGGAAATTTTAAACACTATTATGTGTTTTGATTAGGATAGTAGGGGAGAACCAAATTTTAACAACTATTACATGTTTTGATTAAGACAATAGGATATTAGTGTGCATGTTTCCACTTATATAGCAATGCTATTTTTGCATGCAAAAGCATCTCAAACATGTGGGTGCTACAAGCTTGAATGTCAGTGTAATTGTGTTTGCAAAACCAGTGATGTTGTGATTTTTTATTTTTTTTTTTTGTTTTTTTCGCCTCTCTTTGCAGATATTTTTTCTCCAGGGAAGGTTTGTATTTGGACCGGATGTAAGATCGCTGGTGCTGACCATACTCCTCATTGTGACGCCAGTAGTGCTTTTCTGTGTTTTTGTCGCTAAAAAGCTGATGGATGACATTTCCCACCACCTGGGGATTTTTATAATGGTTGCGCCAGTTGTATTTACACTTTATGTAAGTTATCTTCTACTGGCTGTACCTGTGACACGGGAAAAAAAAGTACATCCTTGATTTTTGCATACATGTTTCTGCATTTTCACGTGCACTCACTAATCATACTTTGTACGTCTAAATAAACTTGTTCCAAGAACTTATTTTGAAAAGAGGGTTTCATAACTTATGATGTCCTTCATATGGCTTGTTTCTTATATAAGCTACCCGGCCAGTTGTGCAAAATTTGAACTAATGCATAAATGGGTGCTCATACCATAGTTGTTAATGATAACCATTATATTCAAGTTGTAAGTGTCTTAAGGACCTGAGTAAGTCTGTAAAGGGACTGGCTTCTTATAAAATTAATGACACGTTTCATGAGTATGAGTATTAATGGCGATAAGCTAGCTACAATTTGGAGGTTCATCTAATTAGCTAAAAAATTAGTTCGTAGCTTAAGTTTTTGCTTGTTCTTCTATTATATTACTTGATGGATCTCGCATTTCATATTTTATTGTTGATTACTTGTATATGTATTTGGGTCAATTAACTGTAGACACGTGAAATGTGGATAACAGTTGTGAAACTAGTCACACAACCGGTAACTATGATTCGACAAACCAACTCAAATGATATGTGCAATGAAAAGTGTACTTTAAAATCGTAGACGGTATAGAATATACGAAATAATGTTGACCAGTCAGATAAAGCTTAATGTGTACCTGCAATTGACTTTCTGTTCTGTTGAAGTGAGTTATGCCTTTATGATGAGCGATTGACATATGATACATTATGATCAGAAATAAGCAACAGTATGTTAGAACTGGTCTGCTCCATACTTCATGTTTGGAGGAAATCTAATAAATATTTCTGAATTTGATTTTGGTGTTTCTAACTGGTGGCAAGGATAAGTGACTTCAATTAAGACAAAGGAAAATGTAGGTTACAGGAAGAGAAAGGTTTAAATCATGGAGGATGGGGATTGCCTTAGGCTATGGCGGATGTACTGCATGGTAAATTGCTGCAAATCATGTATCCTCGTAGGGAAATTCAGCTAAGCATAAGAAGTTAAGGTCTCAGTATCTTGATAATTAATTTTTGAGAACGTTTTATGAAAATTACTTAAAATTCATATTTTGCGAGTGCAATTGATTTGACTACTTAAAAGTGGCTCATGTTGACCCATATCCCATGAAATTTTGGACTTGTTGTTCTGTGTACGAGCTAACCAATAAAGCTCTCTGTAGCATTCTGTTATTGCCAATTTTTCCGAGTCTCCAAATGTTGTAGTTTGTACCACCTTAATTGATGAAATGCATGCTTGTCAACCTGTAAGGGGTTTTGGGTATTGAAAGATGACAAGCCCCTATGTGTTGGTGATCTGCTTGGTATTTTCTGGTGCTTTTGGGATTGAAAAGAACGTGTTGAGGAATATTGTTCATGCATCATGATTATGAGGTCTTCCTAGCTTTGCTACAGATTGAAGCTTCGGGGTTATTTTGAGGATTTGCATTGTTTAATCTTGCAGAGATTGGCGTGCTTATTTACCCTGAGTTTGTTTTTTGGGGTTGTTCCTTAATCTTTTTGATTCAGCTCTTTTGCTGTGATGAACATTTTCACTGTCTCGCTATATATTCTTAATTAGTATCATATTTGTTCTTTCCATGTAAAAGAAATAGGATTTGCCTAGTATATGTATATTTTGTAGGTTGATATTGGTGTGATTTCCTAGAATCTCTTCAGCTTGAGTTGAACTCCCCCCATCCACACTCTTCTTTGTGTTGGCTGAATTCAACTTTAGTATACTTCTAAGCTGTTAGACATTTGATGTCCCAGGTGTTAGTTCTTCTCCTGCTGACCTCTGGAAGGGATCCTGGTATCATCCCTCGTAATGCCCATCCTCCAGAACCAGAAGGCTACTATGGAAACACGGAAGGTGGTGGCCAAACTCCTCAGTTACGTCTGCCTCGTATCAAGGAAGTAGAAGTAAATGGCATTACTGTCAAAATCAAGTATTGTGATACCTGCATGCTTTATCGACCTCCCCGTTGCTCACATTGTTCTATCTGCAACAACTGTGTCGAACGCTTTGATCATCACTGCCCTTGGGTTGGGCAGTGTATAGGGCTGGTAAGATGCACTTCCATTTTATTTGTTTAATCTTAACTGATTATCTGAATCTCCAGAAGACGACATATACCTGCAGGAAATAGGAAATAGAGAGTGCATTTTTTACTTTATGGACTTTGTTTTGCACTTATCTGATTATACTATGCATGATAAAGTTTGTTTTAGGACGGTTTAACATTTTTTGCGTGTGCGTATGTGCAAGTATAAAGGGGTTCTCTTTTCTCTCAGGTCATTCTTTATTAGTCTTCTAAAGAAATGAATAATTACCTTCACTAAGGCCATTATCAGATTTTATTAACCTATGTAGTTAACAAACGTGCTTACGAGAAGAAATACTAGAAATTACAAAAACAATTTTTTTAGTCTGCCTCAGTGACTTTCAAGGCATGGTACTTTATTCAACCGCCTTCATTTTAGTTTGATTCCGTAAAACATTTCTTTTTAGCTGTAAAGGCTTGCTGCATTACTGGGCATCCTCATGTTTGCACCTCGCTTTTCAGTAGGAAGAGTCTAGTGAGATCATTTGGAGAGTAGAAAAAACATTGTGAAGCCAATGTTCCTGCGTCATATCTTTTGCTAGCTTTTGTTTTTGTATGCTCATCTTGCAACTCCAGTGAAATCGTTTACGTTCAGGTCAAAAGGACAGATTGAAATCAATGGCAGGTCCATTTTTATATTGTCACTAATTATACTCTAGCTCAACCTCTTCCTCTTTAGTAAACAAGTTCAAACTTAGCTCAAGTATTCACCGGGAAACAATAAAATAAGCTTATAAAATAGTTTACCTTAGCATTTTCATGATATTGGCTTTTATTGACAGCCATCAATATGGGATCTTGTGAATGTCCATTTTGACTATTATCAAGAACTGCCGTGGTTGAATATATATACTTATTTAATTTTTCTTTTGATCTGTAAATATCTGATCAGACCATCCTGTTTCTTGGTGCAGAGGAACTACAGATTCTTCTTCATGTTTGTCTTCTCGACAACTCTTCTTTGTATATACGTTTTTAGTTTCTGCTGGATCTACATCAAGAGGATAATGGATGCAGAGGATATAACTATATGGAAAGCAATGGCCAAGACTCCTGCTTCTATTGTTTTAATAGTGTACACCTTCATATCAGTGTGGTTTGTTGGAGGCCTAACTGCTTTCCACTTATATCTCATCAGTACAAATCAGGTAAAATACCAGTTTTCCTCGATTTAGTATTCTCAATTTGTTTTTTTCCATTAGAGGATCGTGAAGCTCTACCATTGAGGTTCTCTACCTTTAGTGACATTCACGGCTGAGATGAACCAATCCCCCATCTAACAAGATGATTCGATGGTCAGGATACTTTTTAATCAAAACAACATCGATTTGACTCGTTTCAGTCACGACCGTTCAATCACCTTGTTAAATGGGATGAGGCGGTCTAAGTCAGGAATGCTACCAAATGCAGTAGGGTGGGGAGAAAACCAACTCCATAGTTAGAGTAATGCTATATAAACAGAAAATGCATAAAATTGTGGAGAGTGTGATTCATGTATTTTACAGTACAACACTTCAAACACTTGTTTTACAACTATGTCCAGCATTTTCTGTTTATAAATCATTTTCCTCATAGTAAAAGGGTGCACAACAAGGGATTAAACCCAACACTTGATTCCTTGTGAACCCCAACTGATCTCAACACCTGAGAAACCTTATACTCCCTCCGTCCCAAAATGATAGTCTCGTTTGACTTTTCAAACATTTTAAGGTCACATTGCAAGTTTTGGAAATTCACTGATTTTGAAGCCTTAATTTTGGAGATGGGACTAACTTTCTGGGACAAGCAAAAAGGGGAAATGAGACTATCATTTTGGGACAGAGGGAGTATATTTGTTACCGCCTCTGTCCCAAAATGAGTGTCCATTTTTTATTTTTCTTCAAATTTACTTTTAGTTAAGAGTTATTTTTTTATTTTTGACATTCATTTGGTACTGAGGGAGTAGAGATTAACATTAAAAAAATAAATCTTCAACTTGATTTGAATTTTGCAGACAACTTATGAGAATTTCAGATATCGATACGATAGGCGAGCCAATCCCTATAACAAAGGAGTTGTGAGGAACTTTGGAGAGATTTTCTGCACGAGCATTGCCCCATCAAAGAATGATTTCAGGGCAAACGTCCAAAGGGAACTGGAGTTGCCAACTCGGTCCGGTGGTGGTGGTGGATTTGTTAGTCCAAACATGGGGAAAGGAGTGGATGAGATTGAAGTGGGAAGGAAAGGTGTGTGGGGAGATGTTGAAGGGCCACTTAGTGATAGTGATGGGATTAACAAGGAAAGTGGAGGATTAGGGGAAATGTCACCGGAGATAAGAACTAACGTGGAAGAGGGTGATAGAGCAGGAATTAATCATGGACGGAGGTCGAGTTGGGGAAGGAAAAGTGGGAACTGGGAAATGTCACCAGAAGTTCTAGCTTTGGCTTCTAGAGTAGGAGGTGGGAGTAGCAGTAATGGTAGTTTAACAAATCCCTGGCCTGCAGAACCGAGGCAGTAAACACGCTAAAGGCAGAAGAATTTAGTTTGATTGATTGAATGGGTGGGTGGTTTAGTTTCCAACTTTGTGGGGGTCGTTTTAACATGAATGATAATTTATGCGTTACGTGGGAGGTTTCTTTGACCGGTTTGGGTGTGAAATATGTTGGTTTGGCTGTATCTATGCAAGGCGTTGTGTGTTTTCTGTGTGCCTTATTTCTACCTCACTTTTGTGCCACGAGTGTGCGTGCAAGTCTCTTGATCTTGTGATATTTGCTCAAGTTTGATTAACGAGTGTCTTAAGAATGCTTGCACGTCTCTTGATCTTGTGATATTTGCTCGAGTTTTGATTAAGTCTGGAGTTTTATCTCACAATCAATTGGCTACGAGAGAAGTAGCGTAATCTTTGTATATTATAGGCAGTGCTGGTTAATTTATGATGATGTGGGATAATTGTTTCAACAAATTTATTAACAAGTGTGTTGAGAGTACTTGGTACCAACAAAATTATAAAGGGCAAGACTTATGCTTGTTTACCTAGGTAGTGTGGGTCGAATGTTTTCTGAGAAGAAAAAAAGATGGAAAATGTACTTGACTAGTGTTACCTGAGCTCCATCTAATCAAGCATGTGATGGCCTTGACCCAAATTTGAAAATTCGAAAATTTAGAAGCAACATTTCAAGTCAACGAGCAGATGTCTGACAACTCTGGCTAGTAGAGAAGATTAGATTGGGACTCATTTTGACTTGATAAACATAAAAATTTATTCGGTCGCACCACATCGTTATGCGGGATGTTAATTCAATAAATGTAATGGATTACACACAAACATTATGCTATAATCATCTGTTTGATTACATGATAGAACAAGTAATGTTGAACAAGGTATAAGATAATCCTGAATGACCTCAAAAACATAAGCCCAACATCTTGAAATTGGTTAAATGGCCACAACCTACTGCATGGACTGAAAGCGTTTCATGATGGTCAGACTCAAATCCATGTACCGATGAGCACAGTTTGAGAGACAACTTGCCTCGCTCGAGCTTAGCTTGTTCCCAGGCGTACCAGTTATGCACTTATCCCAGCACACTGCTGTAATCTTACCAACCAGCTCATTAAGCATCGCTTTCTTCTTCTCTTCCTGATCAACGCCATTAAGACAAAAAATAAATAAATTATTATCATCAGCAAAGAAGAATTTAACGAGTATACCTATAATGAAAATGAAAACCGGACACCATACCGTGAGATTAAACCGTAAAGCCAGTAACATTTTTGCTTTAACTTGCAGCTATAACACTCTTTCTATGGATTTGAATTCAAAGACTCATAGGAAATCGCATAGAGATGCTACTGATAGTCAATCATTCAGTTTGCACTTATAAAACCAAGCCAAAGCCTAAAAGTCTCCAATTATAATAACTGACCACAGATCAATCATCTCAATGTCCTCAATTATGTATCAAGATCGAATATATATTCCTAACCTGAAGCCGATATATTCCTAGCAGTTAGTGAACCAACACGAATTTCAAGTCGTGTCCTTATGTACCTGTGGGATAGGTATGCCCCGCTAATGTAGCACCCGCGTCTTTTCCGCAGTAACTTTGATGTAGGAGCGAAGACGAAGACGGCACAGGAATTCCAGCGAAGCATTCCAGGCGCCCGCCCACGACTCACCAAGCGTCCGCTTACTTGGTATTGTTTCCGGCGGTAGGTTTCTGTTCAACGCGAGCGCCCGCCCGCCAGCAACCAGGCGCCCGCTTGCTTGTCGGGAGGAAAATAACCAGTTTTCGTTTTTATGTTTTATGCGCAGATTAGTTAGGGTATTTTGGGCATTAATTGTTTAGTTGAGATATTTTATTAGACTAGGGTTTGTTAGTTGTTAGGAATATAAATACTCTTTGTTTTCATTGTGTTAGGGTTAGCTTTTGATGAATTGAATTTATTTCAAAGAGGTTTTCTCTTTTCCCTGGTGGATTCCGGGTTTTCTCTGGTGGATTCCAGATTTGTGTGTTTGAGGGTTCATTGCTTGTGAACTCTTGTAATTAGTGCGCTAATCACGGAATCTATCGCTTCCGTGCTGCGTCAGTTGGCATCAGAGCAGGCCATATCCTGTCTTTTGCATCACTGATTCGTTATGGGGGATCAAGGAGCAACAAAAGGTGATATCGAGGGTATGACCACCGCTATCGCTGCCTTAACAACGCAGATCGCTGTGTTGGCAACCGCACAACAAGGTCAAAACGTTAATCAGAACCGTAGGGGTGAGAGAGACAGGGTTGATCAAGTTCGAGATCCAGTTTGACGTCCTCAACGGGCAGAGAATCGGGATGATGAAGAGTCCAGTTCTGAAGAAGAGGTTGTTCATGATGAAGAACCAGATCAAGGTAATAATCGACACCGCCATGATTATAGAATTAAGGCTCCGTTTGTTTGGCGGAAAACAACTTCCGGAAAACATTTTCCCCATTTTCCGGTGTTTGTTAAACACCGGAAAATGGGGAAAATGTTTTCCAAGGAAGTGGTTTTCCTCCATTCCTAAGGAAAACGTTTTCCTTACCTCCACGTAAGGAAAACGTTTTCCGGAAAATGCTAACACTTCAATTGTTGTTTTAACTCCAATTTTTGTTTTACGAAAATTATTTTTTAAATATACCCAGTTAATTAAAAAATGTCTAAAAATATTTTATTTTTATGAATATTTTGCAATATGTTAAATTATTAACTTTAGTCCATTATAATTACAAAACTACATTTCCATTTTACTTTATAATTGAAATTGGAGATAATGACTAATTTATTGATTATTTCTTTTTAATATATACTCTAGGTGATCAAAATTAATGTATCTAAAAAAGTTTTCCGGAAAGCATTTTCTTAAAATTCACCAAACAGTGGAAATTACATTTTCCGGAAAACATTTTCCAAGAAATCGTTTTCCGGAAAACATTTTCCAAGAAATCGTTTTCCGGAAGTTATTTTCCGCGAAACAAACGGAGCCTAAGGATGATATTCCTTATTTCTATGGAACCATGGGGATTGAAGATTTCCTAGATTGGCAGAATGAGGTTGATCGCTTTTTCGAGGTTATGGAAGTACCTGCAAATAAACAGGTAAAGATGGTGGCGATCCGATTGAAGAGTACCGCTGCAGTTTGGTGGGATAAACTAGCATGACAGAGACGACGGCAAGGAAAGGGGCCAATTAAAACTTGGAGGCGCATGAAGCAGTTGATTTCTGAGAGGTTTTTGCCGGCAGACTATGAGCAGATTTTGTATAAGTTGTATCTCAATTGTGTGCAGGGCAAGAGAACAGTTAATGAGTATACTACTGAGTTTCAAAGGCATACTGCGCGGGTTGAGATCGAAGAAACCGAGGATCAGAAAATTGCACGCTACATCAACGATCTGAAAAGTTCGATACATGAGAAGATGGGTTTGCATCAGGTGTGGACCTTGACGGATGCTTCCACGCTGGCTTTGAAGGCCGAACTTATGGAAAATTCAGGTTCGACAAATTTTACACCGTTTCGCAAATGGAATCAACAAGGTAGTTCTGAAGCAGGGACTGATAAGGAAAATGGGACAACAATTAAGGACCTAACTCCACAGGCTAAGAGTACATACAGCACTAGTAGCTCCACAGGAAACAAAGCTCCGGTACAGAAAACAATAAACCCTTATGCCAAGCCAACAGGGGATAAGTGTTTTCGTTGTGGCGGACAGGGTCACAGATCCAACGTTTTCCCCACCCGGCGAACGACTGCGATTCTAGAAGCAGAAGACGAGGAGGAAGAAGGCGTCACTAATGAGTACGAAGGGGTCGAATTTGCTGAAGAGGAGTCTGGGGAGCGAGCCGGATTTGTGCTTCAACAGATGCTGCTATCTCCCAAGGATGAGGGGCAGAGGAAGAATCTGTTCCGAACGCACTGTTCTGTTAAGAACAAGGTATGTAATTTAATTGTTGATAATGGTTGCACTGAAAATCTAGTGTCGCAGAAATTGGTGGAATATTTAGGGTTAAAAACTGAACCTCATGAGACACCTTATAGTTTGGGATGGGTGAATAAGGGTTCAGAACTCAGGGTGTCACGGACTTGCAGGGTCCCTATAACTATTGGTAAACACTATAAGGAGGAGTTTATTTGTGACGTTCTGAATATGGATGTATGTCACATATTGCTTGGTCTCCCTTGGCAATATGATCATGACAGTACTTATCGGGGCAAGGATAATATTCTGATGTTTAAATGGGCAAAGCATAACATTGCGATAGCTTCTGTTCTGCATTTTGAGAAAGGGGTTGCGAACGACGAACCGGTCATGATGCTCATACAGAATGAGAAAATTCTTACCGCACAGCTGCAGACGGACGGACGGACAGACTGATGATACTAACCGGATTGTGGGGAATGTGATCAGCAGTGTTTGTGGAGACGAGCCGAAACAGTGAAAATTAGCTTGGCCACGAGTGAAGTTTGCTTACAACGGTACAAGCTCGGGGAATATGTATGACTACCATGCGGATGGGGTTCTTTATCTTGGTGAGAACTCGGGGTCGAGTTCTTTAGAGGTGGAGGAGACTGATGTAGGAGCGAAGACGAAGACGGCACAGGAATTCCAGCGAAGCATTCCAGGCGCCCGCCCACGACTCACCAAGCGCCCGCTTACTTGGTATTGTTTCCGGCGGTAGGTTTCTGTTCAACGCGAGCGCCCGCCCGCCAGCAATCAGGCGCCCGCTCGCTTGTCGGGAGGAAAATAACCAGTTTTCGTTTTTATGTTTTATGCGCAGATTAGTTAGGGTATTTTGGGCATTAATTGTTTCGTTGAGATATTTTATTAGACTAGGGTTTGTTAGTTGTTAGGAATATAAATACTCTTTGTTTTCATTGTGTTAGGGTTAGCTTTTGATGAATTGAATTTATTTCAAAGAGGTTTTCTCTTTTCCCTGGTGGATTCCGGGTTTTCTCTGGTGGATTCCAGATTTGTGTGTTTGAGGGTTCATTGCTTGTGAACTCTTGTGATTAGTGCGCTAATCACGAAATCTATGGCTTCCGTGCTGCGTCAAACTTGCTATCTCGCAGGAGAACTGCGGGATGGTCCATCACAAAAAGAGTGCATGTGCCGTGCACATGGCCACACTCATTGCCTATAAATATCCTACAATGGAATTCATTTGTAAGAGGCAACATAAGGGATCATTTTACAATCAATGCAAACTTTCTCTCTCTAGAGCCTAATTTCCGCAATACTTGTCGCTCTCAAAACACCCCTAGTTCCTATTCTCGCTCCTCCTCATTGCCCCTTCAGTGGTTCGTGTAACGCTCACTTTTACCGGGAAACAATAGTACATTATTATTCTGTAGAACTATACCCTAGTGAGGAAATAAAAACTACAGTACCAATCCATTACTTATTTTGGGTGCATCATCAATCGGTTCTGATACAGGCCTACAATGAACTCGCTTTTAGAAGTTAGAATTAACCCGATCCATGCTTGTAACCTTCAAGTCATTATAGCTGCCAAAAATATTAACTTGCATTCCCAACCACCCCCTCTGAAGAGGAAATTCATAGTTTCTTTTTTCTATTATTGAATAGCGCCATCATAACATATTGTAGCATATAGGAGACTAGCTGGAAAAGTTTAGCACATGTTACTAGCTGGAAAAGGAGTAAAACATTTGCGGTGGCAATATTTAATATCCACCGCAAGCTAAGAGTTTAAATGCCTAAAACGGGAACGTGAATAATCTTTTAAGCATTTCAGGTCAGAGGAAACGATAATGCCTAAAATGGAGGAGCCTTATAGGAAGTCATGTTCAATTTGAGCTTACATTAAGTTTAGCTTTTATGCCATCACATCAGCTAGTTAAATTTAAGCACAAGAATTTCAGTGCATATATTAATTTGGTTATGCTACCTCTAACAATAGAACACTGTTCTTTCAAAT
This sequence comes from Campanula takesimana, assembly GCA_026119855.1. Lineage (NCBI taxonomy): Eukaryota > Viridiplantae > Streptophyta > Magnoliopsida > Asterales > Campanulaceae > Campanula > Campanula takesimana. The sequence continues at coordinate 711,429 of JAOWBW010000394.1, read as the reverse complement.
GCAAAGAGCAATTGTAAAACAGGTTTTTGAAGGAAGAGAAAGCCAATCAACCACATCAAAACAGGAGTTCAATGTAATTAATCATAAATATAGCTAGACCTCTTGAAGGTTGAAACCTTTTAAACGACAAAACCTATTATGCGCCTAGTCTTACATAAACATGGCATATCAAGAATGTAAGGAAGAATAAAACAGAACGGGCGTAAAAGCATGTGTGACAATCTATTTTTAGCAAGCACAGTTGTCCTCAGAGCACTAGAAGGGGAGACACTCATATACATTCATACAGATATACATATATATCATGCCAAATGAATACAGACCAACCCAAAAATCTATACACAGTTAAGAGTCTCTCCTCCCCATCCTACCCCAAACCAACACTCCCCAACACACCAAAGAACAGAAGGTAACCAAAATAAAAGTAAAAAAATCCAAGCTAACTTAAGGGCTAAAAACCTAATAATATTACATTAAAGAGTTAATGTTTTTTCAAGCAGAAAATAGGGATTAGTGAATGCCCATTTTATTTTACACAGTGTCCTAGGCTTGTTACTCCAAGTAACCTTACAAAGTTAGAAACTATGCTTACATAAGCATAGAAATGATCAGAAACCCTTCAGATTGGCATCTACTTTTCTATAACCGTTTCTCTTAAACTTAACGAAATGTCTAGTTCAACCAATTAGTTCTTTAGGCATCCGAATAATATCGTAAGTGACTAGAGCTGTAGAGATGTAACAAAAACGAATCATTACTAGATTTGTAGCTTCATTTATACCCAATACAAAGACATCATTTAAAGAATTTAGCAAGCTGAGATTGAACAGGTGAAATCCAAATTTCAAATCTCAACTACTTTTATGTTTCTTTGAATTCTAATACACTACTAAACAAAGTAAGTGCAAGTGCAATCACAAGACGGAGCTGAACGGTTTGTTAAAATTGGCATAACAAATTCCAGACTAAAATCCACAAAACCATTAAAGAAAACTAAGAAATCATACATGCATAATCAATTCCATACTCATTCCACCCTAAACAAAATAGACACAGGTTCCCGTTTCAGTTTACCCCAAGTCGCATTTCTATAGTTAAGTTTTAATCTTCATAATTTTTGAATAGTATTCTTTCTTTACAAATATGTTATATATCTAACCTGCATTACATACTTTTGGAACAATTCAAAGAACATAAGCAAATGTATAACCATAAAAGATCTGGATTTGTAAAAGGATTAAAAAAAAAAAAAAAAAAAAAAAACAATTTTTCGGGATGGAAACAATATGAAAATACGATAGGGTAGTTAGTAGAACAAAATCAAAAAGCGATCTTACTTCGAGAAGTCGTTGCAGCTCTACGGAGTTGAAATTAGAAGGATCCATTGACCAGAAATTGCTTGCCAAAAACCCTAAACCCCAATCCTATTGTTATTATTTTCTCCAATCCAATATGTGCTTCCTACGTGAAGTAGGGCCAAAATTATTGAACAAGCCAGCCCATAATTTTATTTTGTGTCTATTTTCAGTGGACCAGTATGTGAGTATCTTGTTCTTTCTCTTTGGGCCTGAAGTGTGAAAATTAAGGTAATGAATTACAACTATGTAAGCCCACAAACAATATGACTTACTCCCCCGTCACAGTTTAAAGTTCTTATTTCCTTTTTAGTTTTTCACAGTTTAAACTTTTTAGTTGCTTTATTTCATTAATGGTAAAAAGATGAACATTGTTTTGGACAATCTTCTAATCAAAAGTTCATTTAATTACAAAAATACTTTATTTACATAACTTACCTTTAACTCACTTGCTTTATGAATAGTGTTTTGGACATTTATATCCTTCACTCTCTACTCTTGGTTGACTCATTTCTATTGTTTTTGTCTTAGTTTTTTAATAATCCTGTATAGTCAAACTAAAAACCTTAAACCGGAACAGAGAGCAAGTACTTCACTCTCCAAAGTGATATTCATATTATTTTTTTCTTAATTAAGAGTTAAAATGAATATTTTCAATTTTAAAAAAGACAGTAAAAATGATGTAAATGAAAATATCTTTTAGGTCAACCTCTTTCAAATATCCAGTCGATACTAGGGGTGGTAAATTGGGTGTTTTGGGCTTACCCATTAAAGTTAAAAATCCATTGGATATCCGGATATTTTAACTTTAATGGATACACCCAAAACACCCAATTTGCCACCCTTAATCGATACATTGTGATTGGATCCTCCCGTAGTTACAAATTAGTTGTCCGTTTTAAAAGAAATGCTTTAGTTGAAAGGCATCAAATTAATTTAGGGCAAAAAGAGAAAAAAAAAAAAAAATGAGCACCAAAAGGTTTCAAGTCAAAGTTGGTATGCATTGGTTTAAGTCACGTAGATGAAAGTAATTTCCCTAATATTGCGAGTGTCACACCATTTCACTAAAATAATTGTAATGTGATGTGATGTTCACTTTCATAATCTTTATGTATGTGAGAGTTACTTGAATTATTTTAGCCCGCCCCACCTAATTTAGAAGACAGTTAGTTAGAACACGACTGATGCAGATACCATTTTAACATAACATGACCATTATATCTAATAATTTCTTCTATGCTTCGTTTAAAAAAAAAAAAAAAAATCTTCTAAGCTGGCCTAAAGATTGAGCTCTAAATTTCGCGCACAAAAAGATACTCGCGCACATGAAAATGACAAATGGTAGACACATGATGTATGACTCCAATAAACAAACAATCATCGTCAACTGAAACACATTATTCCCTTAGTCACTAATGCATGTACAGTCTAAACTCGAGAAATGCTATCATATTAGTCAACATCATGTTTCGACATCATGTTGGAAATGCTTTTCACATTGAAAACAAGGTGGTTGCATTGGTTTTATCAATACATGCACTAAGGATAATGAGTACATTTATTCTTGGTGGTACATGTATGGAGGGGATAAATGTATGTGTGGATAAGCATGTACATTTATTATTTAATCTAGTCTCTTGGGATATGTGAATGGTCAATTCTCAAGTATAAAAAGGGAGAATGGGTCATTGTTGAAAGTATGAAGAAAACCACAAATAAGAGAGAAGTCTAGATTGTGGGTGAATGCAAGGTAGTTCATTCAAGGGGGAGAGAGTGATAGAGGAGTGAGAGGTATTATTTCACTATGATATATTGAGAGTGGGGTGTACAAATAATTTGGGTTGGTGATAAACACGAGTGTTATATTTGTACGGTGTAATTTCTCTCAATTAGTGAAGTTGGTTCTCTCCGTGGACGAAAGCGGGTTTTGCCGAACCACGTAAATCTCTTTGTTTCTTTCCTTGTTATTTTTGGCTTCATTTATTTTCCCGTGCCGCCATCACTTAACTTCGTGAAGTTCCAGTGTTATTCTTTCGTTCCGCTGCGCCACTTTCCCAACAAGTGGCATTAGAGCCCAAGGTTCTTTTTGGGGGGTTTAAATGGAAGACGAAGTTAACGGCTTTAAAGTTCGAAGGTTTGATGGGACGGGAAGTTTTACTCTTTGGCAAAGAAGGGTAAAGGACATCCTAGTTCAACGTGGTCTCGCAAGAGCGTTGAGGGGAGCGGATGGGAAGCCGGAGAAAATGTCGGACGACGATTGGGAGGACATCGGGGGAAGATGTGTAAGTACAATTTGTCATTGCATTGCTGATAATATTATTAATAATATTATGGATGAAGATTCTGCACCAGGATTGTGGGAAAAACTTGAGAAGTTATATCTCGATAAAAGTTTGACCACAAATTAAATCTGAAGCGGGAATTGTATCGGCTGAAGATGGAAGAAGGCGGAAATCTCATGGATCACATGAATGTGTTCAATGGACTCATTGATCAATTTGGGAAAGTTGATGAGACATTTAAGGAAGAAGACAAGGCTATATTGCTTCTTAACTCACTTCCGGATTCGTACGATAGTTTGGTCACGACAATACTGTATGGTAAAGATACATTGAAAATGGAGGATGTGGAGTCAACGCTTATATCCAATGATAAGAGGAAGCGACCAAATGGTGGATATAACCAAGGTTCAGTTTTGGTTTCTCGTGGAGCGAATCAAAGGGGAAGGACGGACATCAAGGGATTTGGTGGCGGTAGCAGGTCCACATCCAAGGACGGTGGAAAACGGTGCTACAATTGTAAAGAACAAGGTCACATTAAGAAGAATTGTCCTAATCGGAAAAAGAAGGGCAATGGTGATGATGATGGTTCTTCGGCAGTTGTGTTTGATGATGGAGATGTTCTCACAGTCTCCAACATTGACATTTCTTCTCAAAGTGAATGGATATTAGATTCGGGGTCATGTTACCATGTGTGCTCTAAGAGGAAATATTTTGATACGTTCCAAGAAAGGAAGACAGGTTCGGTGGTGCTGCCTAATGGGTACCGATGTGCGGTCAAAGGTGTTGGAGCGGTGAAAATCAAAATGTTTGATGGAGTGGCGCGCAGTTTAAATGGTGTGATTAATGTCCCAAGGTTTCGGAAGAGTTTAATATCCTTGAGCCAGTTAGACTCCAAGGGCTATGCATGTTCTATTGCAGGGGGAGTTCTAAAAGTTACAGGCAACAAAAAGGTCCTACTAAAGGGAGAAGAATGTGGAGGTTTATATCGTCTTGTAGGGAGTACGATGACTAGCACTCAAACTTCGATGAAATGTTGGAAACGGCGTGCACAAGAAATGAAGGCCTTCAAGCGTTAATCGGTTGCGAGTATAGCAAATTCACAAGTGATATGTTTCCAAGAAGACAGTGGTGAGAAGGTAAATCCTGCTAGTAAAAGGGTTGAATCGAAGTTTCCCTTTGGAGCCGACTGTTAATGTCGACTTCGTTTTTCAGTTGCACATAGCATTGGCGGTGATATAATGAATCAAGTGGAGGGGACCGCATATCTTGATTCGGAATTATGTGTAGCTGGTACAAGGAAAATGCCAATGGTTCGTTAGTGGTTAAGTACTAACGGGGTGGATCTCTATGGCTCTCCATAATGGTTCTTTGCTTCTCATGTGCTTGCAAGGGGGAGATTGTTGGAAATGCTCTTCACATTGAGAACAAAGTAGGATGGACTTGCATTGGTTTTATCAATACATGCACTAAGGATAATGAGTACATTTATTCTTGGTGGTACATGTATGGAGAGGATAAATGTATGTGTGGATAAGAATGTACATTTATTATTTAATCTAGTCTCTTGGGATATGTGAAAGGTCAATTCTCAAGTATAAAAAGGGAGAATGGGTCATTGTTGAAAGTATGAAGAAAACCACAAATAAGAGTGAAGTCTAGATTGTGGGTGAATGCAAGGTAGTCCATTTAAGGGGGAGAGAGTGATAGAGGAGTGAGAGGTATTATTTCACTAGGATATATTGAGAGTGGGGTGTACAAATAATTTGGGTTGGGGATAAACACGAGTGTTATATTTGTACGGTGTAATTTCTCTCAATTAGTGAAATTGGTTCTCTCCGTGGACGAAGGCGGTTTTTGCCGAACCACGTAAATCTCTTTGTTTCTTTCCTTGTTATTTTTTGCTTCATTTATTTTACCGTGCCGCCATCACTTAACTTCGTGAAGTTCCAGTGTTATTCTTTCGTTCCGCTGCACCACTTTCCCAACACATCATACCAAAGAATCATATTCTACATTGTTTTGGTTGAAGGAATATACTTGATCAATACGCGGATTCTTGCAAATCGAAAGCAATGTTGAATGAACTTCTTGAAGGAATATACTTGAATATGCGGACTCATGCCATGGAAAAACGATGTCATTGTGAATGATGAAGAGGAGGCTTCTTGGATGGACACTTTAAACCAAAAGAAAAACTAATGCTTTGTAACATGTAATACCCCACCTAAAAACAAAAGTCATTCTCCATCGTTTCAAAAAAGTTGAAACTTTTTTTTTTTTTTTTCATTTTATTACGAATGAATTTTGAACAATAATTTAAGATATTTTTAATTATTTTATTAATGAATTTGAACAATAATTTAGAATAATTTTAATGAGAATCTCAAAAAATTGGTATTGATAGTATTTATAATGGTGTACCAATAACAAGTTGTAAATTTTCATTAAAATAACTAAAAATAGCTTAAATTATTGATCAAATTTATTTGTAATAGCAGCGAAATCGGAGAGAAAGGGAGTATGCGTATTTAAAATTTTGACAAAGGGTAAATTTGAACTTTCGCAATCAACTCATGAAAATGCTTATGCTAAGGTTTTGGATTGGACCTTCCCATATCCGTTATAGCCGGGTCGTAACTACACTGTTAATTGGCCCCAATCAAAACTGCTTTTGGAACATAGCTCAACATCAACAACGTTAGTTGTATGCTTGACACACACAACTATTTTGCTTTTTCTTATTTTTTTTTATTCCGTCCTAACTATAAGTAAGTGAGACTGTTTAAAATGAAAATGTTTTATTATATTTATATGCAATCAATCCTACTATTTCACTTTCACACCACTCATTCTCTCTCTTCTTTTTCCACTACTCAATTTATTCAACTACCACTATTATTTACCTCACTCATTCTCTCTATTCATTTTCTACCACACATATAATATCTTTTTCTAAATTATTGTGTCCCACAAGTTGGTATCACTTGTGGTGGAATGGAGGGAGTATTTTTTCTAAAAAAAAAAAAGCAATTACTTATCACGGTATGATTAGAACAATTCAAACATTTGTAAATAATTTATAGTAGCATGGTATTATTAACGCTTTTGTTTTAACCTTGATAATGCATTCTTCTTATTAGTTCAAAAAATTGTACTCCCTCTTTTTCAGAGTAAGAGTCATATTTTCCTTATACACGCTTATTAAGAAAAATAATAGAAAATAGGTAAATATTTTAAGTGGATTGAGAGCATTATATGTAAGGACATGGCTTGCAACACAAGTCATTTAGACTTCCATTTATAAAATTATGATTATAATGTTAATTTATAAAGTATAGTTGATAATAAAATGTGTAGAATTCCTGGATATATAATTACCTAATTGTGATGGGCAAAAGGGTAATATAATATCACTAAGCTTTTTGAAAGGGTGTAGTCCCTAGGTGAAGTGACACAATGTTTCCTATTTAAAGGCCCTTCCATCAAGCCTAGAAACAACTATTCATTCTTGTTATCTCTCTTAAATTCTCTTCACATTATTGAAGTACTTGAGAGATTAAGAAGTCACTATTACTTAGAAGATCTTCATTCCCTACTTCTTCTTCTTCATCTTATTTCTCCCTACATCATCCATGGATTCAACAGGTATATATTTTATCACTTCCGCTTCATCTCTTCATCAATCCTATTCTAAAGTGAGTGTGGCATTCAGGGATTAAAATTGTTCCAACAATTGGTATCAGAGCCCCGCTCATCTTTAGTTTAAGTTTGAGTTCTTTTTTTTTTTTGGAAAGTGTATACTTTCAATTTTGATTCATTTTCCCTGTTGAATCATTAAGTTTTGATGTTGATTAGGGACTCTAATTCGTTCATAGAGCACTGATAATCATCATCTAAAATTCAGAAAAGGTTTGAAAGTTTTGTTCATTAAAACTAAATGGTTCAAGTGTGACTATCCCTTCATAACATGGTTTTATGTTTTCGTGCATACCATGTGGATCTACTCACTTGATTCCACTAAATTTTAAAGCAAGATTATCCCTATATAACGTGGTTTTATGTTTTAAGGATATACCATGTGGATCTACTTGCAAATTCATTGATTTTAGGAAAGTTTGAACAAAATTCAGAAGGGCAGAAATCGTCTTGCTCGGCCGAGTCCTTTGTTTTGAGCGGCCGAGCGTATGAAAATGCGCGAACTGCTCGGCCGAGTCTTGGGATCTGCTCGGCCGAGCACATGAACAGGCACCAAAAATGGCATAAACCGGTCGGACCTTTGGTCGAGTTCGGTCCGGTTCTCTTGACTACCCGGTCGGGTTTTTTGGTTATGCCCGGTCGGACCAAGACTTGCGCGGCCGAGCATTTGGTTTTGCACGGTCGAGCATTGTATGTCAAATAAGGCATTTGTTTCTGATTAAGGTGCTCGGCCGAGCACATCATATGACTCGACCGAGCAGCTCGGTCGAGCGTTTTGTTTAGAGCGGCCGAGCATAATGTGACAAATTGACCAAAACATTTTGATTAAGGTGCTCGGCCGAGCACTTCATAAGACTCGGCCGAGCAGTTACTGTTCACAGGTTTTGGACTTTTCTAAGTTTTGCACTATTTTGTTTTTCCCTTGGAACAAAACCTACATTATTTCAAACATAAAAAGTTATGATTAATTATATGCTTTGACAATTTTATTCATTGTTTAAATAATATTGTCGCCTAAGTGATTTACGTTATTTAAACCCTTAAATTGTAAAGTGTTGAATGTTTAAGTTAATATGTGAATGACTTGAATTTTCCAAAGAATATCTTGACATTTGACTAAACTTAGGCATTCATGTGGTAACAAATAAAATGAACATTATGATATTTTCTTAGGTACTTATGTCGGCCCAAATGAAGATTAAGTATTTATTAAAATATAAGTTCAAATTACTTGTTACCTAAGGCAATCATTTATGAGTCAACTCGCAATCCAAAGATTAGTTTTGATGTCATGTTGATTGTCTTATTGATGGATTTCGTTGATATAATTAATCATTTTTTATTTTGTAGTTTCTTATTCATGTTTTTGTTTTCATTCTTTTTTGTTCTCAAAACCCAACAGATTTACTTATTGCTTCATCCGTGATTACTGCTATGAGTAATTTACCGATGCTTAACGGGGCTAATTTTAAAACTTGGAAAAATAAATTGATGATGATCTTAGGCTATATGGACATAGATCACGCATTAAGGGAACCGTTTCCTCTTCCTCTTTCTGATATAAGCACTCAAGAAGATTGCTTAAATAATGAGAAGTGTGAACGCTCCAACCGCGTGAGCCTAATGATCATGAATATAGTTGTCCCGGAGACTATTTTGGACGGTGTCTCCAAGGACGTTGATGCTAAAACATTCCTTGATATGATTGAGGGATGTTTGACATCTACCTCTTCTCATGGGACAAAGAGAAAAGGGAAGGACAGTGCGGTTGCAAGTAAAAAGAGCTTAAGGGATCATCTCATGATCATAAAGAGGAATGCTTCTTTTGCAAGGACCTCACTCACATGAAGTACGACTGCCCTAAGTATCACGCTTGGCGTGCTAAGAAAGGTATATCATTTGGAATTATTTGTGATAAAGGCTAATTTGGTTTCATTTCCTACATATACATAGTGGTTGAATTATGTTACAACAACTCACATAATGAATGTCTATGTAGGATTGCCTGAAATACCGAAGTCCTGGAGAAGATGAAGGATTCATCTATATGGAAGCCGGGATCCGGTTGAAGTGAAAGGCATCGGGAATTTTGGTTATTGTTAAAGTGCTTAGTGTTATTTGTATAAATAATACATTTGTTGTACCGTCATTTAGACGGAATTTGATATTTATCACACTATTGAATAAAAAAGGTTATTTTGTTCATCTTTTATAAATGTGATTTTTATTTTAAATTCCAAGGTTGTTGGTACTAGTACTTTGTCAAGTGTTCTTTATTTACTTGACATTATTCAAACAATAAATGTGTCCCTTAAATAATGAAACCAAAACTAGAAAGCAAAAGTTATCAAGTAAAGTTTATATTTTATTAAAGCATAGGCATTTGGGTCATATTTCCAAGAGGAAAATTGATAAGCTTATGTTAAAGGAAAATCTTAAACAAACTTGATAATTTGGAAAATACTTTTGCATTAAATGCCTTAAAGTAAATTTACAAACATTATAGTATTCTCGAGAGCATCAAGTGTCTCAATGAACTAATGCATTCAGATATTTGTAGGCCATTAATTATTCCTTCATGGAAAAGGTCAACAATAGTTATTATGTTCAAAATGACTAACTCTTAGTTTGAATACATTTATTTGCTTCATAAAATATTGAGTTTGGACGTTGTAAAAGTCTTATAAAGACAAAGTTGGAAATCAACTTTGAAGACTATTAAGAACATTAGGGTCATTCATGATGGTGTATACATCTTTGAAATGATTGTTAAAAGGAACAACGTCTAGGTCCTTTTTACTCGCTATTTTGAAAGAGTGTGGGATTATCTCTCTCTACATTGAGCCGGGTACGCCTAGCATGAATATTGTAATAGAGACATATTGAAATCCTTAAGGATATGGTAATAAGTATGTTTTATACTTCTCTTACCTCACTCATTATGGGCGATACGTTAAAGCCGCAACCTTTATTCTCATTAAAGCTCCCTCTAAGGCTACTAATATAAACCCTTAATGATTTAAGGACGCGTTCCTTATTCGTCCTTAAATCATATTCATTTATGGGGTTGTCTAGAATAAGGATAGACTTTATAAGTCTACTAAGGGCAAGTTAGACGTAAGATTATTAGTAGTTATTCATGGGGTAAGCCGAGAGAACTAGGGGATATATAAATTTTACAACCCGAAAGTTAGAACGTTTTGAAAAACGAGAAATGCTAGGTTCTTTTAAGGATGTTGAATTTAGTGGGAGAATTTGGAGTAATATTTTGAATTTGAAAAGGAAGAGGAATTCATTTGTATGGAATCCATTTATATACCACTTCCCATAGTTCCAATTGGATATCAAGTTTTGAACTTGACATTCAAGAAGAACATACAACTCAAAATAAATATGATTTTCCTATAAATATTGAACAACATGGAAATGTTGATCATAAGAAGGAAATTCAACAACCTCAAAATAAGATAGAACCGGTGCCCTTTGGAAGATCCAATAGAGTAAGAAGAAAGTGCAAATCCGGATAATTATGAAGTGTATATTGCCGAGAATAAAGGACACTTAGGTTTAGTGGGAGATGGGTCTCTCATTTTCCATGAAACCATTAATAGTTCTAATTCTCATATAGTAAATTAATGTCATAAATGAAGGGTTAAAATCTATAAGGATAACAACATTTGGGATCTTGTCCCATTACCTAAAGATGTGAAACCTATTGGGATTAAATTAATCTTTATGACCAAAAGGATTCACAAGGTAATATGGAAAGATATAAAGCCCATCTAATTGTTAAAGATTTGACTCAAAAGGAAGACATTAATTATAAAGAAAGCACTTTTCCGGTATCTTCTAAAAACACTTTTAGATCATTATGGCACATATAGCATATTATGATCTTGAAGTTTATCAAATGGATATAAAGACAACTTTCCTTAATAGAGACATTGAGGAATATATGGTTGATTTGGATCAAACTAAGCAATTAGTTTGTGAATTTAAAGAAATCCATTTGTGGACTCAAGCAAGTTTCTCATCAATGGTACTTAATCAAGTTATTTTTATTTGGTTTTGAAAAGAATCTTGATTAAGATTGTGTATACCATAAGTTCAGTGTGAGTAAATTTATAATTTTGGTCTTATATATGGATGATGATTTTGCTTGCTAGTAATGATATGAACCTTATTAAGGAAACTAAGAAATTTCTTATTTGAAATGAAAGATCTTGGTAAGGCATCTTTGTATTAAGAATCCAAATTCACCGTGATCACTCACGAGATGTTTTAGGATTATCACAAAAGGCCATATGGAAAGGTATTACAAAAGGTTTAGCATGCAAAAATGTAAACCACATGACACCCCTAATTTTAAAGGAGACATTCTTAGTCTCAAACAGTGTCCTAAAAGTAAATTTTGAATCCAAGTATATGGAAAATTCCCTCTTTACATCAGCAGTAGGAAGCTTAATGTATATGTATATCTTACATTTAATGTTGGGATGCTTGGTCAATACCAAAGCAATCCGGAAAGAACATTAAGTAGCAGCCAAAAGAATGATAGAACTATTTACAAAACACTAAAGAACTATATGCCTATGTTTTGAAGTCGGATCATCTTGAGATCATTAGGTATTCCGACATTAGTTAAATATATGGCTGCATATGTTTTAATGGACTGTAATTTGTCAAAATAAGTGTCGAAAGACCAATTAAGAAATGACTATCAGGTAGCAGTTCTGTACTCTAACAAGAGTTTATGGATTTAGACATTAATTATCTTGTTATAAAGAAAAGAGTACAACATGAACGAAAGGGATACAACTTATAGAAACAAACTCTATTTAGAGGATCCATTTATGAAAGAGTTATCATCTTTAGTGTTTCACGAGCATATTGCTCATATGGGTGTAACAACTTTTGATAACATTTAGTATAGTGGGAGTTTGTGTTGTTCTTTCATTAATTGTTCTATTATTTAAAGTTTTGATCTCATTTGGTTAAGTTAGACTAGTTGGAAGAATATGTATATATTCATTATGATTCCATGCTACACATCTATACTTTTGATCTATTATGTCATTTAGTTAGATTTGTATACGTGATTATTGTGGGTTTAGTTGCGAATCAATTACAACGACTGCCCCTTTAGTCCTATACTTGTATGGCTAATGGACGAGATTGTTATAAATGACAATAAAGTGCGCACATTAGGGTTGTCATTTGTGTTATATTCATGATTTAAAGGAAGGACTTTGTTTTGCAACCCAAGTGGGAGATTGTAAGGACATGGCTTGCAACACAAGTCATTTAGACTTCCATTTATAAAATTATGATTATAATGTTAATTTATAAAGTATAGTTGATAATAAAATGTGTAGAATTCCTGGATATATAATTACCTAATTGTGATGGGCAAAAGGGTAATATAATATCACTAAGCTTCTTGAAAGGGTGTAGTACCTAGGTGAAGTGACACAATGTTTCCTATTTAAAGGCCCTTCCATCAAGCCTAGAAACAACTATCCATTCTTGTTATCTCTCTTAAATTCTCTTCACATTATTGAAGTACTTGAGAAATTAAGAAGTCACTATTACTTAGAAGATCTTCATTCCCTACTTCTTCTTCTTCATCTTATTTCTCCCTACATCATCCATGGATTCAACAGGTATATATTTTATCGCTTCCGCTTCATCTCTTCCTCAATCCTATTCTAAAGTGAGTATGGCATTCAGGGATTAAAATTGTTCCAACATTATAGTCTAAAACACTATTCACAATGCAAATGAGTATAAATAAATTAGTTAAGTGTTTGGTTTTTCGTAACTATATAAGCATCACAAGGACAAAATTATCCAAACACTATTTATTATGTCTCATCCTTTGTCATTTTGGGTAAGGACTCTTACCTTGTGATGTACAAACATAGAAAATAAAACTCTTACTATGGGACGGAAAGAGGATGTACTAGTTTTATTTCCTCAATAATTATCTGTAAAATATGCAATAATACTATCATAATTTTTTTAAAAAGCTTTTTTTTTTTTTAAAAAAAGCTCAATATATAGATAATCCAGAAAGTAAATAATGGACATAAAATGGATAATGTATAAGAAATGGAGTAGAGAGATTCAGATTCCCTAAATTGATGGGATGGGATAAGATAGATAATAGAGAAATGGCTTGTTAAATACTCCCTCCGTCGCTCTTTAATCTACAAAAATTACCCATTTGGTTGTCTTACTTTAACTTACAAAATCCTAAAATGAAAATATTTTAATACTTTTAAAATGGTGGGATCCACTTGTCATAATCACAACAACTATCCACTAACTATTCTTCATCCCACTTTCTCTCTTACACCCAATCATTTACACTCGCAACAAATCACCTTTTTCATTTTTTCCTTAAATTAATGTGCCCAACTCATTTTTTATAAGTTAAAGAGGGACGGAGGGAGTATAGTTAGCTGGGAGAGAGAGGAAACAATGAGAGGCAATACCTAAGAAAGGCCGCTGACATCCAACCCTGACTTTATGTCGTCGTGGATCCATCCCCGCACGCCATTGTTGATAATACTCGTGATCAACCAACTACTCCAAACTGGATTTGAGGAAACATAAATTAAATTGTAAAAAAAAAATAAAAAAAAATTGGATAATAAAAAATAGTAAATGAAAAAATTATTTCAGGACAAAGAGAGAGTACTGTATGTAATGAGAGATTCAACTACCACCATCTCATTAACCGATAGGATAGGCAGTCAGATGAAACAATAGGGCACTAAATCTTGCAAAATAAGCCAATTGTTTTAGTGTTATGTTAGATAATGGTGAAGTATGAAATTGGAAAAGGGAAAGAATGAAAATAATGTCTTATTAAAATAGGTACTCTAGCAAATTGCTCCACATTTTGTGTGGACTTTTTTTTATGCTTGAGTGACAAATATTGACGGAATTGTCAGCAAAATAACGGCATCAACTTTGCGTCCATTAACAGCAAGAGGAAAGTGAAGTGGATCCGAGTCATCAATCGTGGATCTAGATGTTAGTTTATGATTTGTGTAGGCATCATCTTTACAGTATATCATAAATATTGGATTACTATTAAGATATCCTTGGCGATGAAAGAAATATTAAACGTTTTTTTTTTCAAATAGTGAAATAATTTTATTTTATTCTTTAAAAAAAAGTTGTCAGAAAATTTTGTGGGTAACTAGTTTCTTATAAAAAGTCCTGTTTTTATAAGGGTTAAAGGTTAGTGTTTAGGGTTTAGGCCCTTTAGGGTTTAAGGCTTAGGGTTAAAAGGTTAAAAAGTGTATTTTTTATAACTTATGGAGGAACTAGTTTCCCCCAAAACCAACTCAAAAAAGTTGTTGCAACTTACAAAACAAAACAAACTAAAAGGATTCACGTATTATATTCCAAATATAAAATTAGATGTGTGTAAGGATATCTTAATAAAAGACAATTTCAAATCTAGTCAAGATTAGATATTCCCTCATAACAAAATAAAAGGATTCACATATTACATTCTAGATATAAAATCATATGTTCGTAAGTATATTTTAATAAAAAAACAATTTTAGATCTAGCTGAGATTAGATTTTCACTCATAACAAAAAAAAAATCATCTATTATATTTCAGACATAAAATCAGATGATTTTGCTACATTCTCATCAAAAATTTTAACCCATATTTGGCTTTATAAGTTAAGTCGTAAACAAAACAGCTTCTTCTAAATACAAGGATTGTTAGGTTGGGGTCGATCTGGTTACAAAACGTAAATGGTTCCAACTATCAAGTTAAAAAGACCTTGTTGCTAGTGTTAATGATCCTTTGTAGGAGCATGACCATTTTAATCTATTTGTTAGGACTATGTTAAGTTGTTAACACATGTTTTCGAATCCTTTTCTTTCCCAATATAAAAATAAGAAGAAAAAAAGGAGAGAATTTTTTTTAGTTGCTATTAACCCGTGACCCATTAACTCCTAGTTATCGAGAAACCATGGAGCTTAAATCGTGTCACTATTTCATTGACCGAAAGAAATGCTGAAGAGTAGTGAAATCAATTATTATTTTTAATGCATCAAAATCAATTTAGGTTATAAATTCATACACATATAAGACTATCCATTAATAGTATCTCTTTCTTTACCCTCTCTTTTTTCCAATAAAATATCACTTAAGTAATTTTTTCCAATTTTTAACATTAGATGTCAAAAATATATTGAGCGTAAGCTAACACAACACAACCATATCGCAATTCAAACAAAATATACTAAATGATTAACTTTCTTGATATGCAGGCTAAAATTATTAGTTGAAGTAAATTACTTGGACATGAGCAAAGTTATTGATTTGTAATAACTTCATTGAACTGTGACAACAATGGTGTTGGATATCTATTCCATCATCAATGTTTGACTCGCAACATTCAAATACGCTATAGTTTGATTTAATTTATACTTGGTAATTTATTATACGAATATTCTCCGCTTTGGAAACCTTTCGAAAAAAATAAAATCCAATGCACTCTTAGAGATTCAATACATTTATCCTGAGACACTTAACAAATATCTAATTTCGCATTCACAATCAAGAAAAATGAGCAACGGAAATGATCGAGACTATCTAAATTTCATATTGCAACATTATTTACGATGCAATTGGAGTATATCTCATGAGTCATGCGAGTTACGCCATCCATTTTTTTTTCCCCTTTAACTACGAAATGTGCTTATAGTTATAAGAACTCTAACTAGCTCATGCAAAAAAAAATCATTTTAATTATAAATTAAAATTATAAAAACGTGAAGCAATATTTGAAGCTATTATTAGGTTTCTTAAAAGTACAAGAAAATATGCCTAAAAAAAGAGTACAAGGAAGTAGTATAAGAAATACTGCATCAAGTTTTTGGTTTGAACTTACACGAGATTAAAAAAAAGTAAATGATGTGAGCGCATAAAAAGTAAAAAGTAAAATAGCTAAAAAGAGAAAGAAAGTAGGTAAAAAGTTTTTGTTGTGAGAATATCAAATATATAAGTAAAAACTTCTGAGACGGAGGGAGTATGCACCTAGAAAAGACCTAATGAGCTTTAGAGATTGCATAAAAAAAAATATGAAAATATACTATTATTGTCACTAAAATAATTGTCAATTTTATCAAAGACCTATTGAGTCAAAATTTTCTGCGCCACTTCGTGTGCCACAAGTTATCTAATGGCTCACAGTTATTGATATTGGTATTATTGTAATATTATGCAAACATGTGAACGGTTGGATTAGGAGTAGTACATGGAGTGACACACAAAAGTGGTACAGGAGATTTCAACTCGTGATAATCTCCCAAAAACTTATACTTCACCCCTTAATTGTCTTTTTTAAAAAAGAAATTAAGAAAACACGATTAATTGTTGAAAGGTAGTAATAGTGTAAAAAGGAAGAAAATGAAGAATATCCAAAGCATAATTGGAATTTACCCGAAGCATATTCTGCGCGGGGATCCCGTTCTGTTCCACATGGATTCAATCCCCCATTTAAATACCCCTGCCCAATTTTATTCCTCTCAACAAACCTCTTAATTCCCATTGTATCCCCTTCCCCCTCCTCTTTCCACTCCGTACATTGCATTCTTCTGTTCTTGTCTTGGCCGTCAACAATGGCAGCGATAAAGGCCGTTCACGTCTCCGACGTCCCTAATCTCGATCAAGTCCCTGAAAACGCCTCATTGTCTCTCTACTCTACCCGCCTTCCCATAGGTAATTTCGTCATTTAACAATTCATTTTTTTTACTGTAATTTGTTGTTATGATGATTATGTATGTATTAACGTGGGTATTGTGATTGGCAGGGGTAGAGGTTGGAAAATCTGGGTTGAAGAAACCGAAATTCTTGTTAGTGGGACACAGAGGGCACGGGATGAATATGTTGCAGTCATCGGATCGGAGAATGAAGGCCATTAAAGAAAACTCCATTCTTTCTTTCAACGCTGCCGCTAATTACGCCGTCGATTTCATCGAGTTTGACGTTCAGGTATTCATTTCCCTTCAATTTTCTCATTTTATGTTTTGATTTTGCTCGCCTTTTTTGACCGGGACTAAAATACGACCTGAGATATTTTTTTTTCTGTTTCCAATGAGATGAAAAATTGAAAAGAGCACTAATGACATCTTTCTTCCCATCAAAAATGGTGTCCCAATCCCAAATGCACAAGTAATTTGGACTATAACCTGTTGTCAGTTGAGTTGCTTGATTTGGTTTGTTCTCAAAAAGGAACTTGTAGACAAATAAGATTTCCTTAAAAACGGCTTTTAACAAAGTAAAGCTATGTTCTCTAAATGTCACTATCAACTTGCTACTTGCTAAAATCAAATGGTGAGGGGAAACAATCCGGCTAATAGATTTCAGAATTACTACTTGAAATAGAAGATATTTTTTCATTTTACATTTTTCTTTGCCCCTCCCTACCACAATGATCGACAACTAAAATGCGTTTCATTTTGGTACGTAGGTAGTAATAAATTTGAATGATATTTCCCGCGGTGGGTTATAACGCCCATTTTGGCGCAGTTTAATTAGCTTTCAAACATTCTATTTGTGCATCCAACTTTCAGACTTTCTTCTTAGACATGTTAATCAATAAGATTAAAAAGAAACTTGCCTCATTTCACCAATATCAGGAGTATTTAAATTTTTTACATGATTTTCTGAGTGTTCAATGTTCTGATTAGCCTTTTTTCTGTTTTTTTTTTTTTTTTTTTTTTTTGGTGGGGAATTCTATTTTTATAGTATTAAGTGATGTATTATATACATCAGAGATGTGAGACAAGAAAAAAAATGTGATTTTTGTAGGTAACGAAAGACGACTGCCCTATAATTTTCCATGATGATTTCATTCTCTCCAAGGAAAATGTAAGTTCCTAAAATTTCACATATAATTCCTTCTTCCTTGTGCCTCGGAAGTGATCGTTTATTTGAATGTTTGGATATTTAGGATACTGTTTTTGAGAAGAGGGTCACAGATTTGACTCTTAACGAGTTTCAAAGCTACGGTCCTCAAAGAGAACCTGGCATGGTGGGCAAGTCTCTATTAAGAAAAACAAAAGATGGAAAAATAGTAGAGTGGAACGTAGAAGCAGATGATCATTTGTGCACGCTAGAAGAAGTGTTTCAGAAAGTCAACCCTCGTCTAGGGTTCAACATCGAGGTCAAATTTGATGATCACATTGTCTATCAACAAGACCATCTTGTCCATGCCCTTCAATCCGTTTTGAAGGTAATATTCTCTAATATTGATTTTCAGTCGACTTTTTCGGTCTGCGTTGTTGGGTTTAAGGTTTAGGGGTTTAGGTTGGTTCAATAATTCATTATGCTGCTAATTTAGTAACATTGTGGTTTAGGTTGTGTTTGAGAATGCGAAGGACAGACCCGTCATTTTCTCAACGTTCCAACCCGATGCAGCATTGCTTGTGAAGAAGCTGCAGAGCATCTACCCCGTTTACTTCTTAACGAACGGTGGAAACGAGATGTACTACGATGTTAGAAGGAACTCGCTCGAGGAAGCTATGAAGTTGTCATTGGAGGGGGGTTTGGACGGAATTGTCTCTGAAGTCAGGGGTATTTTTAGAAACCCCGCAGCAGTGAACAAGATTAAGGAGTCAAAGCTCTCCCTCTTTACATACGGAAAACTGAAGTAAGTTATTATACATGTGCTTAAAATGCAGAATACCTAAAAAAAATCATGCATTTAATTCTTCTGCGTTACAATCTGTCATTAATTAGTTGTTGTAGGGTACAACACTTCAATGCATAAAACACTGTATTATTTGTTTAGTTTCGGAGTAATACTGAAATTGAACAAGTGCTAGGGGATTCCTTTTTTTTCTCGATAATTCATATGCAACCAAGACACGAGGGGCGGAGGCATATATAGAGCTTCGCGACCCCTTGGTTATGGAACTATATCATTTTCACCACCATGAAATTTTAGAAAAATCCAGTTTTTCCTTAACAATCTAGTTTGTAAGCTTTAAAACCCCTCTCTTACATGTTAATGACCGATTACAATACTATAAAAACCAATTTTAATGCTATACATACAAGTTTTCCTTTGAAATTTTAATACAGGAAAACTAGTTTTTCCTAAGACTTGCTCATGCATTAACGTCTTCTGCGGTACAACTTGTGATTTGTTAGTTTGTTGTACGGTACAACATTTTTTTTATTTTATTTTTCTTTTAAAAAAATCAAATTTAATTCATAATTGAACTCAATACATAATCATCAGCAGAAGCGCTTAGGAGACAAATCTTAAGGAGAGAAAATTTTTCTCTCTAACTTCTGGGGGAAGGGGGGATCGAACCCATGACCTCCAAGTTGGAAGCCATGAGCTTTGGCCACCAGGCCAAAGCCTGATGGTTTACGGTACAACATTTGAATGCACAAACCATTGTAATTTCTATTTTCTGTTTTATTAGTCTCGCGTTGTAATGGTTTTGTGTATTGTGTGTCAGTAATGTGGCAGAGGCGGTGTACATACAACATCTAATGGGAGTGGAAGGAGTGATTGTTGATCTGGTTCAAGAAATAGCAGCGGCCGTTGGGGAGATGATAAAGAAGCCTAGTGGGGGTGGTGAAGTAGAAGTAGAGGGGGAGGGGATGGGAGATGAAGGAAAGCCTCGGTTTTCTCAGAAGGAGTTATCGTTCTTGCTCAAGTTAATACCAGAACTGATACAGTTATAATAGCAACAATTTTACGCCATTTGTTGTTTGTTGTTATTTATTTTAATGGGTAATTTGTGTATTGTTGGAAATGATCTAGGTGTGGAGGGAGTCAAAAGTTGACAAAGTGATGGTTCATGATTGTATATATGGTTAACAAAAATAAACTTTGACCAAGCTTTAGTGACGATCTAATCATTTATTGAAATTCTAAAATTTGTAATTGATAAATCATTATGTGCTTTATCAATAACGGGTTTTAGAATTTCAGTCTGATTATTAAATTGACACCATTATTTGGTTCAAATTTATTTTTGTTGACTATTAAAAGTAAAAATGAGACTATCTTTCTGGGTCATAGGGAGTATATAAATAAATCAGCTTACATACATGTAGACGCTTATACAAAGTTTTTACGCTCTTGGTCTCGAACTAGGGTGTTTTTACTTTTTAGGTTGACTTTACACGGAAATTAACCAAAAATAAAATAAAAAATGTTAGTGAGTATGAAAAGTAAAATAGAATGGAGAAAGTAGTAAAGCGTTTTTGTTTGATGGGTCTCATTATTTTTCAAAAAGGGTTAGAATTGCATCTTATAGGTGTTTATTTTCTGGTCATGCTCGGCCATGGCCTAGGCCACAAAAATATGTCATTTTTAATGCTTCCAACTTATACTTTCTAAGCATATACTCCCTCCGGTCCAAAATAACTGTCACTTTTGAGTCAAAAAATTGGTCCAAAATAACTGTCATTTTTGAGCTAAATGACCTTCTTACCCTCGCCTTGAAACTTGTTTTGCTTTATTAATTGTCTTAGTTGTAAGACATTAGTGTAGTAATGATCCCCTATTTAATAGGGGTAAAGTTGACATTTTTGTCACTAAATCATGATAGTAATTGCTTTCCTTAAAAATTGTGCAAAAGCAAAAAAAATCAGTTATTTTGGACCGGAGGGAGTATCAGGCAACCAAAATAAAAGCATCAATTGTAGGCCACCAAAGTTGTGTGAGAAATGAGAATCGGATCGTAGCCCACATGTAGGACCAATCACAATCTGTAATTCTTGGTCTGGGTCAAGGTCCCAATTCTTATGGGCTTTTCTCCTACTACACACCCCAATGAATTTTCAGTTTAATACTCGTATTTAGGTTGTGAGAAAAGAGAAGAGAGCATAGGGTAGCATTTCTTTCAAAAATTTATGAGAAGAATCTTTTTTTCTAAAAAAAACATTAGTGGACAAAACATGATAACATAAACAAATTAGTGTTCCAAATCACACACGAAACCCAAACACACAAACACAACATTTTTTTTTTCTTGTAGATTCTCTTTGTTACGCCCAACAAATTAATTAACTCAATTATGCAATAAAAATTAGTATTCTTTTTGGCCTATTATTCAAACTAATGGAACGTGGTGTTCTTCCAAAAGTCCAAACCTTGGAAAAAGGTTATTAGAGAAACAAATACAATAATCAACCATGAATAATCGTGCATGTCACCACCTATCAAATGATCTAGTTTGTTGTTATCATAATATAAGTATAATACTCCCAAGTTAGAGTAAGCTTTACGTTCTATTCAGACCATTTCAGACCATTTCTTTTTTATTTTTATTTTTTATAGTACTCCCTCCGTCTCAAATTAGATGTCGTTTTGGAGTGTTTCACACATATTAAGAAATACCATTAATGCATGTGAAAATGACCCAAATACCCCTGAAGTAATTCAACTACCTTGGTAATTAAATGGTTAGGTAAGAGATAGTTCACTATCATTATTAAGGGTATAATTGGTATATAGCAATAAAAAAGCTTTGAAAATAGTGAAACGATAAGTATTTTGAGACAAAATTTTACTCCCAAAACGACATCTATTTTGAGACGGAGGGAGTAACATCGAATCGAATCTCACATAATTATACACAAACTTCCCTTCATGTGCTTTAAAATTCTTTATTGTCAACAAAAATATTTAATTATATTTTATATTTGTAAAACTAAAATTTTAAAAGCAGATAGCAAAAATATTTATGATTTATTATTATTAAAGTAAAACGATTTAAAGTGTCTTAGAATCAGAAAATGCTCTTTATTTTGAGACGGAAAAAGTATTAACTATACTCCCTCCGTCCCATTTGAAACTTCACTATTTTGGTGATGACACACAAATTAAGGAAAGTGATGAGTGTAAGAAGCGTTGTGAGATGTAAGAAGTTAGTGGGTATGACAAGTGGGGCCTACAATTTAAATACTCCCTCCGTCCCACCCGAATTAGGATTTTTGGGTTGGACACGGGGATTAAGAAAAAAGTGTTAGTGGAGTAGGTGTTGTGAGTATGAAAAGTAAATTAGAAGAGAGAAAGTGGGGTAGAGAATAATGAGTGGAAAGTTGTTGTGAGTGTGAATGTGGGTCCCATTAAATAAAACACTTCCATTTTTGGGTTGTCCTAATTCGAATGGGACACCCAAAATGGAAATTTGTCCTAATTCGAGTGGGACGGAGGGAGTATGTGAGAGGGGAAAGTTAGTGGGTATGACAAGTGGGCCCCATAATTTAAGTACTATATGAGAGGAAGAAGTGGGGCCTACATTTTTTACCATTTTATGAAAAGATGAAGCTTTCAACGGGACCTCAATTTGGGTAAAAGGTGAAGCTTCAAATGGGACGGAGAGAGTATATAATTTCTAAATTTAATTTAACAAAGGGTAATATTTTAATTAAATTCAGATTATTAGCTTTAGCTGTAGCAAAACCATTACTACATGAACATGTGTTGGTGGTGTTGTCTGGTAGCTCAATTTTGTGAAAAATTATGAAAGACACTATAGACACGGTTGTGCTATTTTGAGATTATTGGAAGGGTGCATAAACATAAACATGTTATGCTCAATTATTAATGTAATATTGGGTCATAGATGAATTCAAGAAGGAAGAGCAAATTTTTAGTAAACATTACCAGTTGTAGCTAATTTAACATTGAAATCAAATTCTATCAAGTAACTTGGATTTTTCTCAGATTTAGAAGCACACAATCATTTCTTCGATTCGGCCACTTAAATTTCTTTATGACATGAACAAATACATGCATTTATTAAAGTTCAATTAGTGTATATATTAGAAATTTATTAATTACTCCATCTTTACAAATAACTTATAGTAGTATTTTTGATGTTGTATTAGAAAGTTCTACTCCTTCCGTCCCATTTCAAACTGAAAAAATAATTATTTTAGGTGTCTCATAGAAATGGGCAAACGACCAATTTATGCAACGTAGTGTCCGATTTATATCAATTAATGCAACGTAGTAGCGAATTCTTACATTGTGAAACGTACTTGAAGTAGTTGTATCAAATAATGCAAAATTCGAACAATTTGACAAACGTACTTGAAGTACGTTGTATCAATTAATGCAACGTAGTAGAGGCTAAAAAGTTATTACGTTGCATTATTTGATACACAATAAGCAAGTACGTTGTCTATTTTCAAAACTAAGCACTACGTTGCATTAATTGACTTTTAACACCCGATACGTTGCATATTTTAGTGATTTTCCCTAATAGAAATTGAAAATCCAAAAGTAAAAAGTTTTTAATTATAATTTTAATTAGTGGGGCCCACTTACTATGTTCACATCAACTAACCCACATATTATTTCCTATCACACACTCTTTCTTGCCCAACTATTGGATTTGAAGGTGGAACCTACAACATAGTCCATTGTCGGTCCAGTTCAGAACATACTCGCACTTGGGTCTATCCCTACTTCTTACCCCATCTCTAATTATAAGATGGTATCAGAGTCACATATCCATGTTGACCTCGTTGCTTCTACATGGGCCTTCTGTCACCTCTTCTACAAGGTTCATTACACATGCAGACCAAATGACCCACGATGTTGCTTTGCGACATCCGATTAATAAGTACACGTTGTAAGCCTTCGCAAAAAAGTCCGGCTACATGTGAAGGGGCGTGTTAGACAATTATCTCATATTTATTAAAGAGAGAAATATAAACCGATATAAAGACTTGAGTGACTATTCCTCTTATCACCAATTAGCTTTAAGAGAACTTCCAACATATTCTATTACCTACCGGCCAAATCCAACCAGCCAGCCATGCTTTTGAAAAAGTAATTAAGCATTTTGTTATGGATGGAAGGAACGGAGCAGTTGTTTATAGAGGAGTAAATATATGAAGAGAAGACTACTAGGCTACTAGGTCATCAACTTTTTCAGGCCGTACGCTACTTTGACCGTGTTCACAGTGCTTTTAGCTTTAGACTCACCTTTTTGGTTGAGTTTTTCCCAAATTACACGTCTTGTTTTAAACACATTTTAAAGACAATAATATTGGTCTCTCTCAAAACTCAAGACCTCCCACCCTCCTCCTTCCTCCATTAATACAAAGTCAAACGTTGAGTCCACCTCACTATAAATAGAGAGAAAAACAAACTCCAAAACCCCATCATTTTCCAAAATCTTGAACCTCCCCCACCAATCCTTAATTTGTTAGTTGATGAATTAATTGGTCCCTTAATGGAGAGTTCAAGCTCATTGTTAGTTGGGAAGACGAATAACAACAATAATAAAATCAAAGTAGGGCTACCAATTGGGGTTTAGATTCCGGCCAACCGATGAGGAGCTCCTCGTTCACTATCTCCGCCGTAAGGTCTTCTCCCTACCATTGCCCGCCTCCGTTGTTCAACACCACGTCGATCTTTTCCGATTCCAACCCGACCATTTGCCCGGTAAGCAATTTCAAATATATACTCCCTCCGTCCAAATTTAAGCTTCTTATTTTCTTTTTTAGTATGTCCAAGTTTCTTACTTGCTTTATTCCTTAAATGACAAATTAATTATGAACAGTGTTTTGGAGAATCTTATCCTCATATAAAGTTCATACTCCCTCTGTCTTTTTAGTCTGTTCACTTTTTGCCATTTTGGGTGTCCCATTTGATTGTTCACACTCCCAAATAGGAAGGTTTATAATATTTTTATTCAATGGGACCCACTTGTCATACTCACAACAACTATCCTACTCACAATTCCAACCCCACTCACATATCACATCATGCTTTTCATACTCACAACACCCACTCAACTACTAATATTAAACATTTTTCCTTAAAACCCGTGCATCGGTCAAAGTGTAAACAAACTAAAAAGACGGAGGGAGTATATTACAAAAAAAACCATCACTCACATATCTACTTCTTTCAACCCTGCTTTATGAATGGACAATTATATCTTTCTCACACTACTATTGTTAACCAAAATTTGGTTCCTTAATAAGCGTGTAAAGTTAAACTAAGAACTTTAAACCGAGACGGAGAGAGTATTATTTTTTGAATCTAAATGTAATACGATATTAAAAGTTAATTTTGACAAAATGTTATTATAGGTGATTTGAAGGAGAAAAGATATTTCTTCACTAATAATGTGATCATGACCAAGCTTAATGGAGTTATTGCGGGTAGTGATATCGATTTGGGTGGCCATTGGAAGGTAAACTTTAAAGGAGGGAAGGTTATTTTGGGTAATGTAAGCAATCAAGCTGTTGGATTGAGGAGATGCTTGGTTTATTACCAAGGCAAGAAAAAGACTAATTGGATCATGCACGAGTTTCGCCTTTTGGCCTCTCATTCAACTAAGGTATTTACTTAATTTGTGGTTTTCTCGCGAAATAAAGAGTCGACCAGTCTTATTAAAACTTGTTTTACATTAAGAGACGTGTAATACATTAAAGGATGAAACATGCTTTACACTAAAACGAGTGAGTGTAAAACAAGGTTCTTTTTTTTTTCCGAGATTTTCACCGAAATAAATATGTCTATTTTTTAAAAATGGTAGTAATAAAATTTTAAAAAGGCTTAATTTTCTGGTAGTTGACATGTTATGTCTATGTAACAGGAATGTACAACTCTGGTACAAGTGGGAGATTGGGTACTGTGTCGCATTTATCAGAAGACGAAGAAAACCAAACCAAAAGTGGCCAAGAAGAAGACTCACCATTCTAATACTAACGATACTAATGTTGTAAAGGGATCAAGTGTTTCTGCTGTTAATGATTTAACGATGATGGAAGTAATAGATGACGGACCTAACGGATTAGGATCTCCTCCTCAAGATTGCTCATCCAGTGGGATAACGGAGGTTGAGTTAAATGACGAAGAAGTATGTAGTACCAGTGCCGTATTGTCATAGATTTAACGATTTTGTAACGTTTACTATCCAATTTTTTACAACTAGATTCGGCACGGATGAGATGAAAAGATGATTATCTTTCGTTCTTTTAGGACACTAATCTTGTTCCTTGTTGTATCCCAAGTAAGCAACACTTGAGGAATCTTACTTTAAATTTTCAAATTAGCTTTGATTAAATTTTAATTAAAAATCATTAAATAAAACTATCTTTGTCCATAAATGAGTGTCCAAATTTCATTTTAAGAGACATAACTTTTAGTACAATTTGGTGGCAAAATTCTTATATAATCTTTTAATCCTCTTTACGAACATTAGGTTTTTTGCAAGTATAAAAAGACTGGTGAAAAAAATTCGAAAAAAAAAACATTTAGGGACAAAGTTATGATCAAAATAGACACTCATTTTGGAACAAAAATTTCCTGAAAATTGACACTCATTTAGGGACCGATGGAGTAGTTATTGTCACAAAATTTTAAAGATAGTGCTCATTCCACTTTTAACAATATTATTAAAAATGATTGTTGGTTATCATTTAATTTTCAGGATAAATTATCCTAAATTAAATCCCAAAAGGACTTAATATACTTTCCGCAAAAACCGGAAATTCTCCAAAATCCGGAACAGCCCGGAACTTGATTGATTCGGCCGAGTCATAATACTGGTTTGGCCGAACCTATCACAACACTCGGCCGAATCTTTCCCTTAGCTCGGCCGAACCTTGAGCTGCTTGTGCTTTTCTTCTTTTTCCTTCAAAATCACATTCTAACAATCTCCACCTTGACTTTGAATCTCACTACTAATAATTCAGATGTACGAACTACTGACATAAACTCCACCTTAGCCACATCCCTCGTACCAGAAACATATTTTTCCACATTTGCCTCAGTCTGTCTTTCGTCAAAGGCACTAGATTTGTCCTCCGGACAACCAGATATTTCGCGCACCATGTATCTTCAAAACACTCAGTTGCCATATTGTAACTAAGTTTCTAAATTAGTATATATATGAATTAAAGGTCCCATATTGTAACTAGGTTTCTTTGTTGTTCTAGTGGCAAGAGTGTATGGCTTGAAATATGAGTTTATGGGCTCGGTTTGAACCCCTTTACATACAAATAATTTTTTCCTCTTTTTTTTCTCGTTTTCCTCCTTAACACCTTGACTTTGAATCTCACTACTTCTATTGAAGTATTTGCATCTATCACTAATTCAATTCGCGCAATAGTTTCTTTCTTTCTTTGCACTTATTTTTTGTCAATTTAATTACCAAATCCAACCAGGTAAGTCAGTCTTTTTATTAGTAATAAAGTTCTCCAATTTTTGTTGTTAGTACGAAAGAACAATGAGAGTCGTAAAATAGAGAGAGTAGAGATTTATGAACGGCAAACTGCACTATTGCTCATTCAGAGATTTAAGGGCCCGACAGTATAGTTAGCCTAGGGCCCCAAATTCGACACGACCGGCCTTGGAGGGAGTGTATAGAACAGATTTATAATTTATTGAGTGTTGATATAGCACACGTAACAGTTTTGGATAAACCCTTATTTAAAGTTTAAAAGTTTAAGACTTTGGAGGCTCTAATGCCCTCACCCAAATACCAAGATATAACAAAGGCTTCATTTGTTGGTTTTTTTTTTTTTTTTTTTTTTTTTAATGGATTCAATTTCCTTCCCTATTTATGTTTTTGATTTTTTCATCTTGAGTTTATCTATTTTTTTCCTCCCTGTCGCTTTCTTATTGTTTACTAAATCCTTACAAAACTATAAGTACTATCATAAAAATAAGCAAATTGGGAGTCTAAACAAGGCAAAAGTAGAAGAGAAAATATTGGGGGAAACTGGTTTCTCCATAAGTTATAAAAAATCATGTTTTTATAGGGTTTAAGGTTTAGGGTAAAAAACATGATTTTTTATGACTTATAGAGGAACTAGTTTCCCCCAAAACACACCCGAAATATAGAATCTACAAATTGAGGAGCTTTAAAGGTCACCAAATGAGACAGGTGAAAAAAAAAAAAAAAAAAAAGATCTCGTGTCACAAATATATTTTCAACTATTTAAAGAAAATATAGGGAGAATGAGAGTTGTAAAAAATAAAAAAAGAAAAAGTTGAAAAGTAGGGTTAATGAGTTGTGGGGAGAGACACGAGGCATGTGTAGCACATGCAAATTGCACAAAACACAAAACTCAATTCCATTATTATACTCTTTTGACTTGGACCAAACAAAATGCATTCATTAAAATAGGCTAAGTAGTGGTCAACCTTTTCTGTCACACCACTTACAAAGTGTGAATGAAGTATGAACAAATCAGGCTGCGGTGGACAGGACACACCACTTGCATTTTCCTTTTCTTTTGCTTCTCACTCTCAATCCTTTTCGAATCATCAAATCAGATACTCTTCCTCCGTCCGTCCATACCTATTTTTTTTTTTGTTGCTTATTTTTATTTTGAGTGTCCTATATGTTATTTACTTAAAATAATGTTCATTTTTCTCTTTCTTATTCATTCACATCACAACAAATATTCATCAATTTATTTTCTCTCTCATACTCACTCACAATACTTATTTTTCTAACATATTTTCTTAATCTCCGTACACTCCTATCTAGTACTAACAATAAGTATGTGACGTGGGGAGTATTAATCATTCCCAAACTCCAAAAATAAGTAATTGAACGGCCGATTAAATAATTATTTATTATTAAAAGCATTAATTTTGATTAGATTCTTTTTTATTTAAAAAAAAAAATATTATTTTATCATAATTTTGGTCTCCTTTCAGTTAAATCTCAATTTCTTCACGGGCAATTTGCAATGAAAATTGCGGCTCTATCGGACGACTAATGTACCAAATACAATTACAGATTTATTTATTTTTCACAAAATAAATGACTAAAATTTGTAAAATATTTAGTGAATTTCAAAAAATAAATAATTTCATTTTACTCTTAAAAAAAGTTAACTAAACTGGAGGCCCATAATTACAAAGACGAAAAGATACAACTAAGTCAGAGGGGTTCATTCAATGTAGTAGTAAAGACATTACTACTGCTTTAGTTTTGGATTTCTCTGCTTCTTGTCAATGAAAAGCCACCCTCACCCTCTACTTGAATTGAATGCTTTATCGATCGACTCCAAAATGCTTAACTCCCTCCCATAGTCGCTACTTATTTCTATTTTAGACATATTATGCTTATTCCTATTTACTTAAAATGTTCACTTTTTTTTTCTCATACCCACTCACAACAACTATCCACTAATTTATTTTTGTCTCTTACCCACTCATAATACTTACTTTCCCAATATATTCTCTTAATCCCCGTCGCTCTCATTTAGTAGCAATAAGTATGGGACAGAGATATTTAAATTCTTCAATCCATTTTTATTTTTCTGTTTTGTAAATGGATTTTCATTTTATATTAAGAGTTACATACGATACGAATTGCTTCAAAAGATAAATGGTAATGGTGTGTGGGCCCAATAAAGCCATGTCCTTACCATATTATAAAACTTTTCTAAGATCAACAGTGTAAGCCCATTTTTTTTTTTTATCATCTCCTACTTCATTTTGGGATCGGCCCAAACTATTCGGCTATTAAATCTTGGGCTACATATTCTATCCTGGTATACACATCAGAGTCAAACCCTCTGTTCTTTAAGTGAAAATATCATGAAATTCAAATACTAACATAAATGTGAGTGTGTAAATAAAGGGGTTTTTCCTTTAGGGCCCTCCTAACTCATATGTTATTCCATTTTAAGGAGAGACTCTTTCCAAATCTCAAATAAGGAGCTCTCCTAAGATGTTAATTCCACATACACCCCTCTGACCAGTCAAATATAATATGTAAATGCCTAAACTACCCCACCCCCAAAACAAAACCCTAACGACCTCTCCCCTCCCCTCATTCACGCGCACGCACGTTCTCTCTCCTTCCCTTTCTCCTCCGTCGCCGGCCCTTGCACCCCACACAAACCGGCGATCTTCCTGCTCCGATCTGCATAGGTCCTCTGTCGGCATTTCTGATCTGTTAGATCCTCCGGTTTTGGTTCCGATCTACATAGATTTGTCATCTTCGGTTTCGATCTACGCAAATCCGGCGCCGCCTCCAGCCAACATAGATCCAACAGACTTCTTCTCTTTCACGTCCGCCGGCAACCTTCGTTGTGTGATTCGTAAGTTCTCAAATATTAGGATTGGTAAGTTCTCTCTCTCTCTCTATCTCTCGCTCTCTAGTCCCTCCTACCTCCGAAGGCTCTCAGATCTCCCCTTCGTTTTCTCCGGTAGTGCCCCATCCCGCCGGCGTCCGAGCTTCTTCCTCCTTATCAGCTCTTTGGTCTCTGAGTCAAGCATTGTCTCCGATATCGTTTCTGAGTCAAGCATTGTCTCCGATTTGCTCCATTTTGTTTTTTTTTTTTTTTTTTTTTTTTTAATTTTTGAGCAATTGAGCTTGTAGTTTTTTTTTTTTTTTTTGGAAAGCATTGAGCTTGTAGCTGTTAAACTTAGTAAAATGGGTGAGTTGATTTACACGTAGTAACTGTTGATTGAGACTTTGCGATTGTACTTGCTGCGAAGACATTGGCATTTCATGTTAGTTGACTCTTATATGTAAATTATTGGTCTTATATGTCAGTTATAAGTGTTTGACTGGGATTTGACCAAATAATATTAATTTTTTTTTTTAAAAAAAGTGAAAAAATCGACTCTTATATGTTAATTTTTGGTCTTATATGTCAGTTATAAGAGTTTGACTGAGATTTGACCGAATAATATTATGTTTTTTTCTTAAAAGTTGAAAAAATCGACTCTTATATGTTAATTATTGGTCTTACATATCATTTATAAGAGTTTGACCGGGATTTGACCGAATAAAATTATATATTTTTCTCAAAAATTGAAAAAATCCACTCTTATATGTTAATTATTGGTCTTATATGTCATTTATAAGAGTTTGACCGACATTTGACCGAATAATATTTTTTTCCTTAAAAGTTGAAAAAATCGACTCTTATATGTCAGTTATAAGAGTTTGACCGAATAATATTATGTTTTTTCTTAAAAGTTGAAAAAATCGACTCTTATATGTTAATTATTGGTCTTATATGTCATTTATAAGAGTGTGACCGGGATTTGACCGAATAATATTATATATTTTTCTCAAAAATTAAAAAAATCGACTCTTATATGTTAATTATTGGTCTTATATGTCATTTATAAGAGTTTGACCGAGATTTGACCGAATAATATTATGTTTTTTTTATTAAAAGTTGAAAAAATCGACTCTTATATGTTAATTGTTGGTCTTATATGTCATTTATAATAGTTTGACCGGGATTTGACAGAATAAAATTATATATTTTTCTCAAAAATAGAAAAAATCGACTCTTATATGTTAATTATTGGTCTTATATGTCATTTATAAGAGTTTGACCGAGATTTGACCGAATAATATTATTTATTTTTTTCTTAAAAGTTGAAAAAATCGACTCTTATATGTTAATTATTGGTCTTATATGTCATTTATATGAGTTTGACTATGATTTGACCAAAAAAGTAAAGATGAGAGGAGATATGAGGGCATTTTAGTCATCTTGCACTTTTTTGCAAGTGAGGGGTGTCTCTGATATTAGTGATCTGTAGTGTCCTTATTTAGAATATAAGTTGGTAGTGAGGGCTTTAGAGTCCCAAGCCCGTAAATAAAGCTAGATATCCCTGCAATGAATCAACTACACCGGAAAATATGCATATATATATATATACACTCCCCCATTCATATAAATATTCAATATTTTCACTTTTTATTGTCACCTTAGCGGTACTCATTTAGTCATTGCCTCATGTCCCGAAATTAGCGTAACATCACCTAAATATTTTCATGTAGCTAACCTTATGGGATAGCTTCTCTTTCATTTCCTTATTCTCCATGCCTGCATTTGTTTGCTCCTTGGCTCGCTTGTTAATCAAATCTTCCTTTATATTCCCACATCGCCCCCTCGTCATTGTCATTCTACATGCGTCTCCCTCATCCTCCTTGGATCACAATGGGTTGCGGTATTTCAAGATTCAATCTAATGGAAGAAGGCATGGCATGTGGCCTTAAACGAAGAATAGTCGAGTCCCCCAGTAAAAAGGATCTCCTCGATACTAGCTCCACCTCCTCCACTAAGCTCCTCATTAAGGACAAGGACCACCACCACCATGCCCGAAAAGCATCTTCCGACTCGGTGGTCATGAAGGAGCCTCCATTGCCCCCACAAATATCTGAAAAGGAGCGCGTGGAGAGAATGAAAAGCGAATGCGGGCCCAGAGGGAGGGAGAAAGGGGAAAGTGATGATGGGACGGACGATGATGAATACGAGAGGGGGGAAGACGATGATTTTGGAAGGAGGATTTCGGATATTGATGGTAATTGGATAGGATCACCTAGTTTTAGAGAGTATTGTGTTGATTCCGAGTCTGATCAGGATGTCGTTAACCATGGTAAGTTCTTTTCCATTAATGTATGGGTTTC
Organism: Campanula takesimana; assembly: GCA_026119855.1. Lineage (NCBI taxonomy): Eukaryota > Viridiplantae > Streptophyta > Magnoliopsida > Asterales > Campanulaceae > Campanula > Campanula takesimana. The sequence goes on along the minus strand of JAOWBW010000394.1, from coordinate 678,662 downwards.
AACTAAGTCGAGATCTCATGTACGTACCACTTTGTGTATCATACCATGTACAACAATCGATCCAACCGTTTACACATTTGAATGGCAATATCATAATGTCAGTTTTAACAATTGTTAGTCATGGCAATATCATAATGTCAGTTTTAACTATTGTTAGTCATTGGATCATGTGTGGTACACAAAATGGTATAGAGGATCTCGACTCATTTCAACCACATATCCCCGCAATCTTTTCTCGCCTTGTCAGATCAACAACTATCATTAATTTGGACATGGAAGATATACTAGAATGTCAAATATATTTTGGGTTCGTAAACTCAAATTTTGCTATATATGGCGAATTATTGCACGGAAATGATTTTCAAATTAGGACAAAACATACATAAACGTAGTCATCTGTATAGTTTCCATTTCATTATTTTCCTTGTATCTTTGTTCAAAAGATAAAACTTTTGTGTGGTAAATTCTGGGAAACTTGAAGATGAATATGCTATGAAGGTTTGACATGTCTGAAATTTAACGTTGTCGAAGGTAGAGGCAACGGAGAGGACACGGAGAAGAAAATACAAGCAACGGACAAAATGGTAAGCAGCGAAGAGGTATATTTGACGGAAACTCTGCTTCTAGATACATGCACATTTTTCCTACTCTTTTTATGTATATATGTGCTCATTAATATGTGGATATAAAATTTTGTACAATGAGAGATCTGAATTGTAACTAAATATATGAAAGTGCTAGTCGTGCGTAAAATGAATTTGTTTGAAATGGTTGTGAATGCAGGTTCCGGGAGCAAAGGTTTTAGAGAAAAAAGGGAGCCGAGGGAGGAAATTCATAAGAGTGTTTCCGACGATGCACAAGCCAAAGAACCTTTGGCATGTCACAACTTGCTATAGCCGTAACAACCACCACGTCCCCACCGAGAGACTACCGGAAAAGGAGGTCTGATCAATTGCATACACAAAAAGAGGCCGGAGGGAATATATATACTCATATATAAATATGTATACTCTTATAAGTATATATGTATATATGAATACTATGAAGGAGATTTTTGTACATGTAAGATGTAACAAATGAATTTGAAGTTTGGAACATATAGATTAGAGGTGTATGTTAGGGGGAACTATATTTTGCTATCCATTTTATGTGCTAAGAAGATTGAGTTCATGATTTACGAGGCGAAAAATACATGTTACGACCTCCTTCGGCTTTGTGGGCTGCTTATTGGATTATAAAATATCAAGGATGTGCTTCACAAAATGATGAATACGAAATGAAATAACGATATTTTATTTATTACTAGGCAATTCTTCTTTCAGTTGTCAATGTGGGACTTGGCCAAGTACCTCCACTACAACAAATATGGCTTTTCGCGGCACTTTAAAAAGTGTCGGACAAGCTATTTCCGGCACTTTTCTAAGTGTTGGAAAAAGTGGTGTCGGTAATACTTTCCGGCACTTTAAAAGTGTCGCAAAAATTCCGTGCCGGAATTTTCCAGCACTTTTTAAAGTGTCGTATTTTAAATATAAATATTATTGACATTCCAGGTTTCGAACACGTGACCTCCTTCTTATAAATCAAGCTTTCTACCACTAGGCTAAATAATTTTTTGATATAAATATACGCATACAATTATTTATTATAACACATAAGCTTATATTAATGCATTTTTATGGTTGTAGTACATATAAATCTAATTTAACTAACAAATTAAAGCAAAATAAAATAAAAAATATGATTAAATGCCAAAATTAAATAAAATATCAAAACCTCATGTTATTAGCGGCACTTTATAAAAAAGTCCCGGAAATTAGCGGCACTTATAAAAAGTGCCGGAAATTTAGCGGCACTTATAAAAAAGTGTCATTAAATTTCCAGCACTTTTTATAAGTGCCGCTAATTTCCAGCACAACTTCCGGCACTTTTTGAAAGTGCCGCTAATTTTCGGCACTTGTTTCAAAAGTGCCGGAAATCAACGGCAATTTATGAATATGTGCCGGAAATTTATTGGCACTTTATTAAAAGTGCCGGATATATGCGGCACTTGTTAAAAAGTGCTGGAAATTTGCGGCACTTGTTAAAAAGTGCAGGATATTTGCGTCATTTTTTTTATAAGTTTCACAAATTTACGGCACTTTAACTAGTGTCAGTAAATAAGTGCCGGCAAAAGTCATTTTTGTTGTAGTGCTCATGCGAAACATGTTCCCCCGCTGTCACCATTTGAGGGACACATAGCCTGATCAGCTTTATCAAGAAGATTTTCGACACAAGGGTTCCACTGCAACCAACATAACATATTTTGTCACTCTTGGAGATGTTGGAACCGCGACCATCCTCACCAATCCACATTATTATGCTATTATCCGCTTTACGCCCAGCCCGTATGAATTTATTTTTTTGGCATTGGGGTAGTAGTTCTTCATATCTAGGGCGAGCGTAGTGTAACTGTATAGTAGTTGAGGGAGCTGGGCCAAAAGATACTAAAATCAACTCTGACTGTCATGTATATAAATTACGTAGAGCCTCTAATCCGAAATTTTTCATGTTTTCATTTAATGTGCAATTAGCCAATTATACATATTTCGATACATATTTTCGGTACACGTATGAATATACACATATTCTTTAACCTTTCCTGGATTTTATTTCAATGTAAATGCATTGTAAGAGGCAGAGATGGCTTCAACAGACATACAAGTGGGCATTTTTGTAGGCCATTGGCATTTGAATACATTTGTAGGTTGCAATTGGCAACGAACAATAACAAAGAAAGGTTCATGATGATGACGCCCTAAGAATCTGGGGTCACGGAGATAGAACTCCAGTTTGATTGTCTCCTGTTCCTGATCACAACACAAACAAGAACACCGTTAAGACCAAGGCCGAGTTTGAATCCGGCTTAGGCCCTCGGGTGTGAGAGTAAGGTCTCTGAGGAAAACCTAATAAGATAGATCAATGAATACCTAGTGTGTGTGATTAGGGTAGAGCACGTACCTAGCCCATGGGGGCGGAAAGGAGTATTTATATGGGTAGAAGAGAGAGGCAGGTTCAAGGTACCAACTACCCTGGTACTTGCTAGATACGTGGCAGGTCTTCACTGGACTGTTCAGGAGAGTCGCTGAGAACGTGGCGTGTTGTCAGGGAATCATGGTTCCACCACCAACCGTTATGGTATGTCAGGTACGAATAGTTAACATCCGTTGTACGTTTGTGACAGATGGGCACTGCGGGCTCCGGACATGAGGTTGAGTGATCAACACGGGACCCTTAGGATAGCGGGAGGCAGAGCCATCTCGGTCATAGTCATCGGGGAGCCCGGGTCTCTCGAGCTCGTTCACCTGCGGGCTTATCCGGTTCGATCTTCAGGATTGAGGTCCGGTTAGGACGGGCTCGGTCATGCCGGTTAGATCGGGTTCAATCCGGTCTACAGAGCTCGGTCTCATTAGTGGCCCCTAACTCCGAGGGGCAGCTTATTTATGAGCGGTGCGAGGAGTTACGCTTCCATGGCTCGGTCCGGGCAAACCTCAGTAAATATGGGCACGGAATATAATGGAACGGGAGTCTCACGATGGTGGTTGATGATAGGACAGTGGGCCCCTCGTGTCAGGCTAGTGACGTAGCTGTCAGTCCCTTGATATGACCAGGAGCACGCTCATTAAATGCGAACCGTCATTGGAATTCGAAAAAGCTGGTTCCCGCCTCTTCATTTTCCGGGTTCATGCCAGGTCAATCCGGATCGTAGACAAAACCCGACCCACTCTGGGGGTATAAATAACCCTAACTGGATCATTCAAAAACCTTCGGCACCCTTAATCTTCGGCTATTGCTCTCGGAAAGATTACTGCTGTCAACAACGACGATTTGCTTCTTCTATTTCCTTAACTCGATCAATTAACAGGTAGCGCTTCAAATTTTTACTTTCGTCGCTTGACTTCTAATTGCTAACTTTTCGACTTTGAGCCTTTTCACCATTCATCGGGGGTAAAACCTCAAAACGCCGTATCTTCAAAACTTCTAACGTCACGAACAAAGTTTTCAACTTCTAACCACAAAGTTTTCAATTTCTAACCGGTTGAATCGCCTCTTTCTTAGGAATCTTGGGTCCATCTTTGATTTTATAAAGTTTTGTCGAAAAACCTCTGACTTTGACCATGGATGAATTGGACCTGGGGAGAATGCTTCTTCCTGACCTTTATGGTTGTTGTCGACGAACGGGAGGGATTTACTGGTATCTGATAAATGCCTGGAAAAGGCTTTCCTTGGATGCTTTCAAGACTAAAGGGACAGTCTATGATTGGGACTCCTGGATTCTACCCCTGCTGTGGGAGACAGATCCCTCGGCCCACTTTGATTCGGGGAGAATGAGGGTCCTGGGGGGGGGGGGGTGAGGAACAATTAGGGGTTTTCGTGAAAGCGGTTTTAACTCGATTCCCCGATAATGTAGATATGGCGGGTAATGCTAGAAGGTTGGTGAGGTTAGGTGGAGATCGCGTGTCTGCGAGCGGACCTGATGCTCAGTCTTGGTTGGATACCCCTCTGGATGATGAATTGCCCGTTCAGGACCATGACCGCGATATTCCTACGAATGCTGGGGTGATTGAGGTAACCAGCAGCGGGGACGCTTCAGAGCGGGGTAATGATGGCGATGACTTCTTACTGGATGAACCCGCTCGTGACGTCGAGGGAGATGGGTCTTCAGACACCCAATCAGATTCACGCGAGCAACTGGAGAGATTGGCCCCTGATACTGCCCGCAAGGTTAACTTGCTTCGCTCCCCTGTTAGGATCGTGGATTCCTTTCCTGAGGGTCCGGATAATAGGATAACCAGTCAAGCAGGTGCGTCTTGTTCTGGTGCGGGTCTAAGGGATGAGAGCGAGGAGGACTCTAACGATGAGTATTTATCGCAGTTTCGCGTCGACTCCAAAGTCTATCTTGTCCATGGTCTTATTGAGTATGAGTCATTTATGGGTGGCAGATCAGTAACTCCCCCTTTGATCCGGGCAGGCAACCTTGCATGTATCTTCTTTCCGGCTCAGTTTGATAACGGGCTCCGCCTCCCTTTAGATCCCTTTATTTGTGAATTTTTTGAGTTTACCCATTGTCTGCCGATGGACGTGACCCCCAATGCCGTCCGCTATTTGGTGTCTTTTATAGTTGTTAGTCGCGTCCTAGGGTACGAGCCCTCTTTATCTGCGCTTCATATTTATTTTACACATCAGATCACTGCGGGCTGTTTGAGTTTGAAATCTAAACCCCGATCAGAGAAAATATTCTCCGCGGCTACCAACAAGTTTGATCAATGGTAAAGATACCCTTTTGTTATTACTTTTATTATTAACTGTATTATTAAAAAATATTAATTAACTAAAATAATAATAGTTAAATATAATTTTTGTTTTTATAACTATTATTATTGTTATTATATCTAATAATATCACAATTAAATTATTTTAAATTGCAAAAGGGTTTTTATTTTTAATACGTCATTAATTGAAAGGAAAGTTAATGTTTTTTAATATGAATACTCAAACCTAACCACGTTAGTCAATTCGTTAATGTTTGGGCTTTTTGGTATCGATAATTTAATTTTAGGACTTATTAGATTGAAGAAATATTTTGTGGGCTTTTTTATATGATTTTTTTAGAGGGGTTTTTTGGTATTTTTTCCAAGTTTTTACTATTCCTTCCACTCATTCTCTCTCATATTTTACTTTTATACTCACAACACCAATCAACTTACTATTCTCTACCCCCACTTTCTCTCTCTTATTTCACTTTTCACACTCATAACAAATAAATACTATTATTCATCTCTTAATACTTACGCACAACTCATTTTGTGCATATAGTTATGGGACGGAGTATATGAAAATTGCCTTAATAAAATCAAGAGTTGTGGGGTCCCACCATCCATGTTTTGGGTTGAGTCTTTGACAAGTGACGGGGTTGGAGGAAGTCGATTCGATAGGCTAGAATAGCGGTGGTCAAAGTATAATGTTGACTATGAACTTGAAGAAGAGTCACATCTCAAATCTTGCCGCTTTCTTTCATCAGCAAAATTGGACTTTGACTCGTCAATTCCGTTGTTAGATTATTGAGCTTATGTTGTCAAAAATAACTCATTACCACCTTGACAATGGAATGGGTAAATATAAAGTAAAAAAAAAGTGTTATAAAATATGGTTTATAAAATGATTTGTCAAAATTTTATTAGTATTTTTAATTAGCGTGTGTCAGGTCCTCAATTAATACAACTAATAAAATACGAGTATCCTCATATCGCTTTGTATCTATGATTTTGTAAACTTCTTGGTGCTCATAGAATTGCCCGAGTGAAATAGGCATTCATTACTCTAGTCTCTCCTTCTCATGGTAACACACATTTTTCTTTCTAGTGGTCGATCATAAAATAATTTATTTTTATTTTTATTTTTATTCTTATTCTTATTCTTATTATTTATTATATTTTACTTGTTCGGTCCATTGTAAGCTTCATTTTTCTTTTGTGTTTTATTTTAAACATTATAATTTTAAAAAGCAAATTACTACTTCCTCCGTGGCTCCGTCTCATACTTGTTGCTATTAAATGGGAATGTACGAGGATTAAGAAAATATGTTGGAAAAATAAGTATTGTGAGTGGGTAAAAGGGAGAATAAGTTAGTGAATAGTTGTTGTGAGTGGATATGAAAGAAAAAAGTGAACATTTTGGGTAAGTAGCAATAAGTATAAATATGGGACGGAAGGAGTATACTTCTATATTTATTAGGCTTTACATGTCATACACACAACAACTATATACTAACTATTTTCTACCCAATTTTCTCTCTCTTATCTACTTTCTATATCACAATACTCTAGCCTACTTTTTATATTTAATACTGTTGGTCCCAAATGGGCAACAAGGGTGTGAAAAATGCTAGAGGGGGGGGGATGAATAGCGTTTTTAAAATTCTTTTCAAACCCTTTTGTAAAACAATGGCAAATGCGCACAACTCTTATTTTGGCTAAGTATAGCGCGCAGCAAGAGTGTGAAATGCACAGCGAAAATTTAAAGCAGCTAAGTTTGAGGCTAAAGAGTGGCGCAAAAATGGTTCTAAGGCAAATGAGCAATAACAATTACAACAGCAAAGTGAAGCAATCTGAAAGATCAAACAAAGCAGTTCATAAATAGTTAAGCAGGAAATATGCAGTAAATATAATGAACACGCTATTTGGAGAGGTTCGATCGATAAAAGATCTACATCCTCTACCAAGATGGTTAGTCTTGGATTTCTAATGGAAATCTTATAAAATGAGTGAGTATTACAAATTACAACATTTGAGTTCAATACTAACTCAAGATCTATTATCTATGAAGAACAAATCCTAGACTAAACCGGTGTATCTCAAGAAGTTAGATCAAAATGATCAAAGCTTCAAAAGGTGTGTGTGTGACAGAAATTCTGGGCTCTATGAATATGAAAGATGAAGAGCACCAAGAATTCTGGTGATATAGAGCTTTACGATTTGAGCAGGAGTTTGAAGGTTTGAAGATCTTGAAGGCTGTTCTAAAGAATCTGGAAATATTGAGCAGCAGTCTTCAGATCTTCAAGGTTTCTTAATGAATCATGAAACTCGAGCTCTTGAAGCATGCAAGCTTAAGAAACTTGGAAATGGGAATGAGCAGGCTATTTATAGCTGAGCTTCAAAAACTAGCCGTTGGAGCTCTGAGCAAGGACGATGAGCTGACACAATATGATTGGTGCGCAGGTGTCCTTTATAGCCGTTGGAGACAGAGCAAGGACAATGAGCTGGCACAATATGATTGGTGCGCAGGTGTCCTTTATACCCGTTGAAGACTGAGCATGAATACCAAATTCAAATCTTCTTCTAGAAGGTTGACAGCTGTCTTCACTTGAAATATTTCTTTGAAGCGTGTCTCCACCAATGGTTTTGCTGAGTGTGCTTATTTTGTCGTTTGTGCACACCTCAGCACTCTGACTCAATCAAAAAAGCGTAGCTTGTCTTGTCGCTTTCCAAGCTTCTAGAATATGAGATCAGGAGATGAGGAATTTGACCAAGGTTGAGTGTTCGCGCACAAAGGTATGCGCATTGCCGGCGCGCATGGGCAGCATGCGCACCATGCTTGGTCACTAAAAGATCTCTTCACAGTTTAGGGAATAAGACCTTGAAAACTGAGCAGTGTCAAAAGCTGCGCAAGATATCTATGCGCAGTGGCGACCTGCGCAGAGAACATCCTGCGCAGTGAAATGAATCCTGCTTAGGAAATCTTCGATCCTTCATAGCTTCAAGTCTTATAATCTAAGCCTATACTATAAAAAGGACTTGGCTAAATATTGAAGTTATAAACTTCTTTACATGAGGTCCTAAAGTCCATAAAAATACTCATAGGTGATGGTATCAATCAATTCTAACAAATGTAGGAGGGTTAAGTGATAAATATACCCAACAAATACTCCATCAGTCCCTTTTAAATTTACAAAAATGTGCTGACACAAGAATTAAGAAAATGATTGAAAATATGATGTATTGTGAATGTAGATAGTTGGGTAGGGGAGAAAAAATGGGTTAAAGAATAATTAGTGGGTAGTAGCTGTGAGTATGATAAGTGGATCTCCTTATTTAAAAAGAATTTAAAATTTTATATTTAAAATTTTGTAGATTAAATTAGAACTACTAAAATGACATTTTTGTAAACTAAAGAAAGAGGGAGGGTGTATTTTTTAATATAAAGATTTCTCACCTTAATTTTTGTGCCCATTTTTTAAGGTTAAAATGAGACGGAAAGAATATATGTTACTTGTAAAATTGTCGCACTTAGATTATGGATCAAAACTGAAAAATCTTACTCGGTTATCATATTTTAAATCATTTTTCTAACCATCATACTAAGTTTGAATATTTATCTTATCTCTTTAATTCTTGTATAAATTGATAACTTTGTTATTATGAAACGTAAAGAGTACTCCATCTGTTCATATTTATTGCTATTAAATGAGAGTGTATGGGGATTAAGAGAATATGTTAGAAAAGTAAGAACTCCACCCGTCCCATACTTATTGCTACTAATTGAGAATGCACGGGGATTAAGAAAATATGTTGTAAAAGTAAGTGTTGTGAGTGGGTATGAGAGAAATAATAAGTTAGTGGATAGTTGTTGTGAGTGGGTAGGAGATAGAATATTGAGCATTTTAGGTAAGTAGCAATAAATATGAGACGCCCAAAACGAAAATAAGTAGCGATAGTTTGGAACAGATGGAGTATTGTGGGTGGGTAGGAGAGAGAAAATAAGTTAGTGGATAATTGTTGAGATTGAAATGGAAAGAGAAAAGTGAAAATTTTAGGTAAGTAGCAATAAGTATGCGACACTCAAATAGAAATAAGTAGCGATAAGTATGAAACTGAAGGAGCACTTAATTATTTTATTTATTTGATGAATGCACAATCCTTATTGAATAACCTAATTAACTCTTACCAAAAAATCAATCTTATTATTATTATTATTATTATTGTTGTTGTTGTGGTTGTTGTTGTTGATAGTATAATAAAAGTAGTTTCCTTATATTGTTATGAAATTAATCATTTTTTAAAAAAAATCCTTTTTTGTCAAAGTTAAATATGTTGATTGAAAAAACAAAGTATTGCTCTTGACAAAAATGGAAAGAGGAATTTTAACATATCAATGGTACAAAAATATTATTATATGATATGTGATAAAATAATAATTTAACTAAATTATTATTCAACCAACTACGTTATACCCCACTCATTCTCTCTCTTCATTTTCTACCACACATTTTCCTTGTTTTATTCTTGTTCCTTAGTTATTGTGCCCACCTTTTGGGTGTCAAGTGAGGTGGGACGGAAGGAGTATATTTTATTTATCGAGATTCACTTGTAATACCCACAATAATTATTTATTGGAGTATTATTTTTTTCCCACTTTCGCTTTCATACTTCACTTTTTATACCCATAATAGCTTTCCCACTGTTATTCCGATTTTTAATTTATGTGTACATCCAACAATGTGCACATTATTGTGTGACGGATGGAGTATTGAGAAAAAAAAAAAAAAAAAAAACTCTCCAAAAGAATACTCCCTCCGTCTCATTTCAAATTGCAAATACTTGGTTGGCACGGGGATTAATGAAAAAAGTGAAAAAGGTGATGTGTTGTGAGTGTTGATAGTGGGTTAGTGGATGTGAGTGTGCAAGTGGGTTAAAACTTGTCATTTTTAGATTTTGCTATTTTAATTGGAACACCCTTTTTGGCAACTTTTGTAATTTGAAATGAGACGGAGGGAGTAGAATGTATTGCACGTAAAAGCTCTCATTGGTAGAGAATGCCACGTAGTCGTATGAACACCAAACAAATAAGGTCAAAGTAGTACTCATAACCATTTCACATTTACCAAACTACCCATTCAGGATCGGTATAACGGCGTCGGAATTTTACCCCCTTTTCACTTGGGTGGAGGGCGTTGCAGAAAATTGCAATAACGTTAGAATTTTCTCTTTCTTTTTCCCACTTCCTCTCCCCCTTTCCATGATCTTTCCGGTCAAATTCAAGTATGAAAATCACAGATATAGTATTGATGTAGAAATGTCTTTGCAAAATTGATTATAATAATCTGTTTGATTATAGTTAAAAGTTATAGAATATATAATATCGATTGTAGATTATAGATTACAGATTAGAAGAGAGATTGTTGAAGATGAAATCATTGGGGAAGCTAGGGCGAAAGCTTACGATTCACAAGAGCGACGGCGGTAAGGACAAGAAGGATCATCACTCCCCGGCTCATTTAGATGAGCTTGCTCAGGCTTCTAAGGTAGGGTTTTGAAATCATTTATTTTCTAGTTCTTGAACTTCCTTCCTTTTTGTTTATTTATGCTTCGAATTTAGTATTTGTTTGGTATTAAAAAATTGTGATTATTTCCTATGCTATTTGAAGTACCGTATGTTGAAATTTGTACTGAAATGAGGTGGGATGGAAAGGGAAGAACATTGTTGGGTAACAAATGAGTAGTTAGTTTAATTTGGGTTAAGAATTAATTAGGGTTTTCACATCCAATTCCTGGGTAGTTCATTGTCAGCATATGAATTATTTCCTGATGCTATTGGGGTTCAGGTCAACTGCCCATGTGGAATTTCACGAATCAAAGTTTTGCGGATTTTGGGCTAGGGTGATTTGATTACAATGCTGCTGCCGTTGTTTACATAAAAGTGAAATGTTTTTTTTAGTTTGGGATAGTACTTCCCTAACAATTCATTCTGATGCCAGGATTGATTAAGCGTTTAATTAGAAATGTACAGGAAGAAAGATGTAACAGGGTTTAGGATATCCATCTTTAGAGACTTTCAGCTGAGGGGAAATTTGCGCTAAATAGGTCATGTTTTGAACAAAAATAAGTTATTCCTGGTCATTACTAAGTTAGTTTGTCTACATCCACTAGTTTAGAGGCATCATTTGACTTATAATGGGTGGACAGTATTTAAGTATTGTTGGTTAAGGTTCTCAGGTAATGCAGTGTTGCCGTGGTTGCTGGCTTAGATTCTGTCAAATGTCTTGTTGTAAATGATTCAAAATTCTTCAATGTACTGGCTTTGATGATCAGCCTGATCATTTACTCAGCTGTGGACTAGTAGTGGCCCAGAGTATAAATGGCTACGTAGACGTGTGTATTTTACAACATAGGTGGATAAAAGGAAAGAAAGTGAATCTCTGAGCTCGATCACATCATTTTCCCGAAGGTCTTAAGCATCATGAGCATGAAGGTGAACCATTGCTGTAAGAGTAGACATGTCATCGATCAGTCAACACATTATTGCAAACCGTAAAAGCCTGAACCCATCACTAGTTCCTTGTTCTCTGATAGTAAAAATACAATATGGGTCTTGGGAATTCAGCTTTCTTCCAAGTTAGGTTAATATGGAGCGAATTGAAAACAATAAAAAATGGTGTCAGGAATTCTGCTTTAGCATTCTTGATGAAGTGGTCATTTGATCACTAGGCAACACTGCAAATCTTTGATCATTTGGCTATGAGAATCAAGATTGGCCTATCACCTATGTTGGTGTAGTGTTACAAATATCAGGGATCTACTAATAACGGCACTGAATTAGCGTAAAATGTGGAACTATGTTGATATTGTATATATATCTTGTGTTATACTCCCTCCGTCCCAGCTCACTTGACACCTTTTGATCAAAAACTGGTCAACTTAGGGTCGTTTTGACCAACACTTTATAGAAATATTTATGTTCCAAAAAAAAATTTAAAAATTGTTATTGAGAGGATTTTTAATGGTGACCATTTTACATTTTTTTAATTTTTATTCGGATCGTAAATATTTCTATAAAGTGTTGGTTAAACCGACCTTAAGTTGACCAGTTTTGGTCAAAAGGTGTCAAGTGAGCTGGGACAGAGGGAGTATATAACTAATGCTTGGGCACCTTGACTTTTGGAAATGCTCAAGGTTCTAAAAAACGCTAGGCGGTCGCTAGGCGCCGCAGGGCCGCCTAGCGCCTAGGCGGGGCCGAGAATTCAGAAATAACTATAATATCCTAGACGGGACCTAGGTGTTTCATGAACGCCTAGCGCCTAGGCGGGGCCTAGACGGGGGTCTTTTAGAACACTGGAAATGCTTGTTGGTGTTGATATCTATTGTTAAGTTGACATTAATTCTCTTAATTTTACTGTTAGCCACAAGCTCTGGACTTCGACTTCCTAGTTTCCGGAGTTATTTATGTGGAACTCATGCCTTATTTTCCTTCAGAAGTATAATTCGATTTTACCGAATTCAACCTGTTTACAGGATATGCAGGATATGCGAGACATCTACGATAGCTTACTTTCTGCAGCTGCAGCAACAGCAAACAGTATATATGGTACTTATCTTGACTGCCTTAGTTTTAGGACGTCTTGAGTGCCACAACACTAAGTGTCTTCACTTCTGGAGGTCATCTGACACCTCATGTCATTTGTGACCCTGGATACTTGTGTCTCTTCCTACTGCACTCAAATATTCTTAGAGCTAAACGTAAACATGGACGTGAACAACTAATTATATTTGCAGTGCTCTAACTTTATGACAAGATGCTACATTAGTAAGAATCCTGAACTTGATTCTTATTCTCAGAATTATCGGAATCACTTCAAGAAATGGGAACCTGTTTGCTTGAGAAAACTACCCTGGATGCTGAAGAAGAAAGTGGTAAGGGGAATCAATTTTGTTCGCTTCAGATTCTTCCTTTGCGCCTACATGTATTTATTACTTATGTTTGAGACTTTGAGCTGATGACATAAGGTGTCTGGGTTGATAATGGCATCAAAATTCAAAATGTAGCAGCTTAACCTGTGAATTATGATGAGTGTGTCACTGGGTAAAATTTACTGTTAATTTAATACTATTGATGTGAAAGTATTTACGCTTCTCCTTCATACTGCAATCACTTTATCGGTTTTGTTTTTCTTACATTAGTATATAAAATATCTTAAATGCTTAAGCGTTTAATCTAGAAACTGCAGTGTGTTGTACCGAAGACTGGTGCGTCATTTACTTTCTGTATTTTTCATCCTTGTTTTGAAGGAAAAAAGTTACATGATTTAGCGTCTCCCACACATATTCATCTTTATTTGTGACCTTAGTCATTTACACTCACTGTTCTATCCAGTGATTACCTGCTTTACGTATGCCTTCTGGTGAAAGAAATATTCTCGAACCATGGTCCTGTGTCTTGAATAATCACCTTTCTTCTGTTTGTTTCTGTTTACTTGTTTTCTTCTTTAAGGGAGCATCATGCTGGCGCCGCTTGTCTTCTCTGTGTTAGTGTTTTTGGTGTTATTGAATATGATTAATTTTTTATGAATTCAGGAAGGGTGATATCAACACTGGGCAATGTGCAGTCCGAGCTTCAGAAGATAGCTGATAGTTATGTGAGTAAATTTTCATGTTGTAACTTGTAAGCAACCTTGACTTCACTTGATCATGACTTACTTTTCTGCCTGTGTCAGCGGTCTCATGTTATTCTTACCATCACAAATCCGTCAGAGTCTCTTCTCAGCGAGCTCCGGAAAGTGGAGGTTTGTCTTTATTGATCAAACTTATCAAATCGTTTAATACTTCAATCCAATCACATAAATTGTTTCTATTTGATTTCTTGAGATGTATTTCTTGGTTGGTCACATTTTAGGGGATACTTGGTGGCACCTAGTTTTTTGTTTATTCAAATTACTTTTTGTTATTGTCTTTCGGGCGTGTTTGTGTTCAGCAAGGAGTTTTACTCTAAATCCGCATCATGCATGAATATATCATTTGTATATTCTATGCATGCCAGATTTCTCTTTAAACCTATTATCATTATACACGAGATGAGGATGACTAATCGATTTTGTGGTAGAAGATTAGATGATATATTGTGCCATCTACTTCATCAATTTTCATTGTTATGTTTTCCAATTATACAACATTAGACTTATGAAGGTAACTTTATGTAGCTGAATGGAGGAGCTGAAGCACTGTGGACTTGAGTAGATGACACTAAACATAATAACAAAATATTTTGGGTTGTTATCTTAGCATCTAGAATATGTTGAGTGATAAGAATGGGTGATACTTGATGCTATAGGCCTATAACACCCCTACAGAGATATACAAGACTTTAACAAGGGCTAGAATGTTAATTGGTCTTGCTAAGTTGACACGACCATAGGCATTGAGGAGTATATGACTGCGTCATATCAAGGTTTGAAGTTGTATATGACGAAGCGTCTTTTGCTTAAACCTTAATTGATCCATTGCTTACTTTTGCTGAATGAACACAGTTATTTGATCAGCCTGACTTCAGTAGTAAATGACTTTAGGATTTATTCTTTCTTATGTACAGCAAAAGCCAACTGTCTGTTTTTTTAAAGAAACATACGGAGTAAATTGTTTGGAACTTTAAATGAGTAGGCTTCAATAGACACATACTATCTGCCTTGGGCAAAATTTGTTTTGACTTTGGACTCTTTTGTTCTGTGTATTGTTGAGGTTAATTTCGTCAATGAAACATAAACCTCTCAATTATTATTATTTTTTTAAAAAATATTCTAGCTGTGTCAAATTTTCTTTTCATTAATATTGCATCGGTGGACCCTTTCTCTTCCTGTTTCCTTCTTCATTCTCCATCACCTAAGATTGCTTAAGAAGCTGTTATTCAATAATTATGCGAACTTATTATGTTTATTTTTTTGGTGGTACAGGAAATGAAACTTCAGTGTGATGAGAAAAGGTATATTTTTATTCAGTTCCATCTTCTGCTTCCAGCATTGGATTTCAAATTTCTGAGAACTGCGTAAATATTCTACAGAGAGGCATACGAGTACATGTTGGCACATCATCGGGAGAAAGGAAAGCTGAGAAGTGGAAAGGGCGAGAGTTCTACTGCACAACAAGTGCAAGAAGCTCACAATGAATATGATAGTGTGGCCAGATTATGCGTCTTTCGGTTAAAATCTCTGAAGGAGGGGCAAAGCCGTAGTCTTTTGACACAGGCTGCTCGCCATCATGCAGCACAGGTGCAAATAATTTTTCTTTTCTCGAGTTCAAACACCATAAACCAATTTCAATTTCAACATTAAAAAGGAACTTGATTTGTTTCTTCCTTTCTCTTGAAAGCAGCTGAATTTTTTTCGAAAGGGACTTAAAGCTCTTGAGGCAGTTGATCCTTTAATACGACTTGCTGCTGAAAAGCATCACATTGACTACCAACTTAGTGGATTAAATGATGGAGAAGGAGGGGAGGGAGAAGCGAGTATCTGTGGGAGTACTGATGATGGAGAACTTAGTTTTGATTATAGACGAAATAAGCAGGGTTCTGATAATGTTGGCACTTCAACTAATTCAATGGAGGTATGCTTCTTGTTGTGCTGGTTAAGTGTCTAATCTTATGCATTCATGGTCTAGGACCTCTCAGTGTTTGCCATGTTTTTCACTAAGGAAATCGTATGATAGTTCGATGAGGGTTCATTATTGCGTAAATAGTTATGCATGTACGTACTGTGTCATAGACTCATAGTTACCTGAATCCATATCAATGCTATGTAAAAGCACATATAGTAAGCTGGTCACATTCCTAACTACCACAAATAATTTTATGAGATACTCCTCTATATGAAAAAAATACTTGTAGATGATTCTTTACTTGAGCATTATGTCGTTTTTAGAAATGGGAGTATTTTTCTTGCGGAACCCCAAAAGGATGGCGAGACTTTTTTGAGCATTATGTCGTTTTGAAGGTCTGCTTGTTGATATCCTCCCATTAACTTTCCAGAATGCTATTGAATTACTATGCCCCTTCTATAACCTCGTAGGAAACTGTCCTAGAATGATACTGTTCATCTACTCATTACCACGCTACGATATAAAGCTCTGATTTCTGGTGTCCTATCAATAAATATAAGGTGAAATCATACATGGAAAATAAGTTATAGGATGTTATTATGGAGTTTATAGTCAAAGCATATGATGTTATCACGTCCTCAGGTGAAAGGTCCCACTAAAGAGTAAGATGGTCACCAAAACACTTGAATGCTGTTATGTGCTGTTGCTTTGCTTCATCATCATAGCTTATCCTGCAAAATCCAATGTGATAATCCTCTATATGAAAGAATAATTTTTCGGGCAATGTTTATCTTGAAGTGGGAGGCATACTAGCTTTAACTTGTCAAGTAAAGCAGTTATTTGCATATCTATTTTGACATCAAATAATTTATAAATTTAGAAATATTAAGTGTGTGTTTTTCCATGCACTTGTTGGGGGCTTACAAGAAGAATTGGTGGAGGGATGTTCTATCTGTCAACTAATTACTGTACGGTGATGGTTAATATTTCTTGTAATATATGCTTAGCAAGGATTTGTTTTGAACAATGCCCTTGCACATAAGAAGGATCTCTTCCATAGTACTAGTATAGATAGATGAAATTCCTCTTAGTTTTGTAGCATAGCATATGTTTTTGATGCTTAAGGATTTCAACATTAAATAGATATTAATGTGTATTGATATATACTCCCTCCGTCCCACTCGAATTAGGACATTTTGCCATTTTTGGTGTCCCACTCAAAACAGGACAACCCCAAAATGGAAATGTTTTATTTAATGGGACCCACATTCACACTCACAACAATTATGCACTCATTATTCTCTACCCCACTCTCTCTTCTACCCCACTTTTCATACTCACAACACCTACTCCGCTAACACTTTTCCTTAATTCCCGTGCCCAACTCAAAAATCTTATTTCGAGTGGGACGGACATACTCACAACACCTACTCCACTAACACTTTTCCTTAATTCCCGTGTCCAACTCAATAATCTTATTTCGAGTGGGACGGAGGAAGTAGTGTATTTTCACCTTGTTTTACTTTCCTCAGCTTCATCTAATCTGTTGTGTATACTATGTTACATAAAGGCAAGCCAAAGTGCTTTCTTAGGCTCAGTCCACAGTCTCAAGTGTAAACGTTAATTTATGGTTATTTGTATACGAGATTTGTTCCTGTCACTTGCAAACTTATGCTCTCATTATACTTTTTTTTCTTACTCTCATGTGGCCTCTTTGGAATTGGACCAGGTAGACATGTCTTATCATCAAGCTTCAAAGCTGGAAGATACTGAGGTAACTAATGGGGTCATGATTAATCTTATGCGTTAGTCTTTTGATGTTCTGTAATTAGTTATCATGCCTACTAGTTAAATTATGTGGCAACTGAGGTTTTTTTTAAGCGGGCATTCACATAGATTCTATAAAGTTGTCACTTTTAATTTCCTGTATTCTTCCATTTTATGGAGTTTGAGACTCTTATTCGAGAGGCGAACATGAACTATTTCTGTCATTTTCTCACATTTATTCTATGCAGATGAATTTTAAAAACCAAGGGGAGTCAATATACAGCAGGCAACCTCGATCGAGCTTTTCTGCCCCCCTCTACGCGGAGAAGCCTGATCCAGCTGAAAGGACAAGGGAAACCCAAGCATCTGCACGCAAGTTTCATTCTTATGTGCTCCCCCCTCCAGTTGATACCAAGAATTCATCTTCAAGGGCCAGCGTTTCTTTTCCCTACTCGAACCATGCTCATAGTTCTACTCATTTAGGGCCTGTTGATCCTGAAAAACACGAAAAAGGTTTTCGAGATGATTACCTGTTGCCATGTGCTACTTCCCATGCCATATCTATACTCAAAGAGAGCAACGGTAGCAACTTGCCCACTCCCTTGGCTGAAAGATTCACACTCCCGCAACGGGACCCACATAATACCTTCGATAGTAAACAAGTAAAAAGGCAAGCTTACTCTGGTCCGTTAACAAGTAAACCATTTTCAAGCAAGCCTCATGCATCGACTAGTGGCCCTATCACCTCAACTGAAATTCCCCAAACACATGCTCGAACTCCAATTTCTCAGGCCCCCACCTCTCCTAATATATCCCGTAGTGCTTCACCTCCCCCTTTATCTTCACCAAAAATAAGTGAACTTCATGAGCTACCTAGACCTCCTAGCAGTTTTCCCACCAAGCCAAATGCTTCTGCTTTTCTGGGGCATTCGGCACCCTTGTTCTTCAAAAATCAAGAACTCCCTCTAACAAATAAAAGCCACACACCATCTGCGAGTGCACCATCTCCGCTTCCACCTCCTCCGTTATCCGTACCCAGAAGTTTCTCCATTCCTTCTAGCAATCAGAGAGCGATGGCGTTACAAGTTTCCAAGCTATTACATCTGCCTCATACCTCCGGGAAGGCTGAAGAAGTAGCTTCACCTCCACTGACACCTATTTCCCTTACGCATATGAAGTCACTCTCGACCGCCTCTGAATTACCATTCAACTCTGGGCAAATCAGAGGTAAATTAACTTTAGCTCTGCAACTTTTTTTCATGGATTTGTTGCGTTTGTGATGTATGATTAAGTGAGCTTCTGTTGATGCAGGTGGAAGCTGACTTGTGTAGTGTTTCTTGAGCACATTCTTTTTGATCCATTATCTTTTTTTTTTTTTTTTTGGTTCTTTCCCCCCTTGCCTGTGTTGCGTACAGATGTGTAAATATGCTGGTGTTTATGTACTGCTGATTTATTTAGTTTTCAAAATCTGGATAATTTCAGTCCATTGTTTGTAATTTCTTGGGTCATTAGAAATCAAAATTTCGTCACTGTAACATGTAGTTGTTGGAGAGTTTGTGTTATTTTATATTTTCCAACTAGTCATCGACCAAGAGAGAAGTTGCTCGCATTTGGACCATGATGACAGTAGCTGCATAGTGGTGTTACATCCGTCTGATTAGGAGAAAGTTTTGGAGGCATCGATTGTTGTCGAATGAGAAACCAATGTTTGATACTTGCAGCTGGTTTGTGAATGTGGCATGTAGGTTGGCGATATTTCACCTGTACTGATCCATGCCATGGCTACAATGCTGAGCTATATCTGTAAAACTGTACCCCAAGTCCTACATTTCCTTTAAACAAGTTTATCTTATTCCTCCGTCCCAAAGTCAATGTCCGGAATTGCTCTTGATCAATTTTGGACATTCGTTGTTCGACTGAGGCAATAGTTCCATTGTTTCAATATTTTTGTTCCAAGGCTAATGTTATGAATAGTCAAAATGATGTGCATTAGATAGATACTCTTTGAAATTTTGGCTAACTTTATGCATTCGGCTGTGAGATGTAAGCAAAGTTTGTGTTATGGATGCTTAATATGAGACTGATGGACCATATTTGATTTGACAGAGAGAGGAGAGCAAAGGAACATGGTTAAGCTGTCATGGAAACCCCACCTCCAGATTGTTGCCACAGCACTCAACCCCATTTGAATTTTTAACCAAAGTAAATGCAACATTTTATTATGAGACCACGGAGGAGTGTCTTTTTATATCATATAAAAATTTATACTCGAAAGCACAGTTTCAATTATAGATACGTGTTGTGTATTGAATTTTTGTATACGTATGTGCATAAAAACGCTCTCTGAAAAGATAACCAAGTTAGATTTAGATTGATGAAAATTTTAAATTATCTACTATCCCTGACTTCATTTTATAATGTATTTTTTATTTTTATTTTATGATAATAAAAGTAAAATGAAATGGAATCATGATTTTTCTTTAGGTATACTATCTATCAACAAGGCATAAATAAATATCATGGCACAAGGAAAGAAAACATAATAATTTAAATAAAAGATGAATGTGAACGATGTCATAATTACTTTCACTAAATAAGATATACTCCCTCCGTCCCAAAATGATCTTCACGTTTGACTATTCAAACTTTTTAAGAACATGAACACTTGCTTCCCTAGCCATGTTGTGTGTATCCACTTTTAAACCCAAATTGTAGAAATGGGAAGAACTTTTTGGGACAATGAAAAATGGGAAGTGAGAAGATCATTTTGGGTCGGAGGGAGTACTACTCAACTTTCTCTATAATATTCTTTTAGTAATTGGACTTTTTTCTGTATAAGTGGTTCTTTTCTAATTTTCTTTCTTTTTAGGCTCATTTTATTTTGAAACTTCATTTTCATTCAGTTATTATGAAATTGCAAAAAATAATACTACCAAGAAAAATCCCATAATAACCAAAATTCTAACCGAAAGGGAAGAAAAGGCATTTTTGTTTCCGTTTCTTTTCTTTTTCTTTTCTTCTTTCTCACTTTCCTAATTTCAAAATTTTCATAATACTTTTTATTTATATATAGCACACACCATATTTCCATCAAAGCTATGATGACGATTACAAGATTGGTTCCGACGAATTCTTCCCATCACTACCCAACGTTGCGCTTCTCTCTCAAGTTCGCCGATCACAACCATCACCGGTCCGTCCTCCTCCTCCCTCACCCCCGCCGTCAAATTGTTTAAATGTTGCAGATGAAGATTTTAGGCCTAATCTTATCCTATTTTGGATTAATTTTTTTTAATTGTTATCAATGATGAATGTCTGCCGTACAAGTAAGCTGTTGCTTTTGTTTGTTAATTTTTAATGTTTTCTAGGCATCATCAATTTGGATTGCTTGCCTTTGCCATCGGTTTTTCGTTTGGGGAACCAGCTAATCTATGCTTTCAATTTTGAGGTAGCTAGTTTTTTGCGTTTTCATTCACATTGTCAATTAATCAAACAAGGTTTTTGGATGATAAATATTGAATGTTGTAATAATCAGTATGTGACATTACGATATGTGCATCCTGTTAGTCCTATCCTTTGATTCATAAATTAAGCTGTAAACAAATTCTCCATTTCTTATTGTGGATACTGACATCCAGCATTTAGTTTAATTAGTGTCAATTCACAATGACAGGCCCATAAATTTGCTGAAATAAGAGGATTTAAGTAGTGATAGTTATACAGTAGATGCGTAGCTGATTTGATGTTGATTGTGTACTCTGGAAGTACACGACTCACTTTTTTTTTTCATTGTAATTTCAGGCATATACGTTGTTCTGCCGATGGCCATGAGTTATGTGAGCATTGTTGTTTGTAGATGTTGGAGGTCATTATTCTGTTAGCAGTTGGTGCTTAGCACGTGCTTTGTGTTTTCTGCTATTCTGCTGGTATGTATTGGTGCAGAAGTACAGAGACTTGTTTTTCAAAAATTTGAATTGCTTTCGTCTAGTGTGTAAGCGAAATGTATTGTGCATTGTGATTCGGTGGTACTGGCAGGATAGGGTGCCTGCCTTGGGCTTCCATATGTTTACTTAACTGCCTGTATTGAGGTGTTTGTGGCGTGCATAATATTAATTTGCAAAGGGGATAACTTTGATACCTGTGCAGTTTTCTTTATAAGACAAGGTTCTCATCAGATTAGTAAATTTAGAGTTATGGGATTGCCCCAAGTTTCTTCGACTGAAACTTCTCAGGTTGCAGGGGTGTTGAGCTCTTACCACAGTCCAGCTCAGTCTCCAAATCTGAACACTTGTATTTCGGACGAGATGCATCCTGAGAGTGCAAGACAATCTGTTGGAGATCCCATGCGTGCTTCTTATGGAGGTTTTGAGAGGAAAACATCCTTGGAGCTGATCACATTCCCAGATAATTTGTTTAAAAAAGAGGCCATGGATGTTGCAGCGGACGTTCATGGGTTGAAAATTGGTTCTAAAGGCCGATATGATATGTTAAGGCAGGGATCTGGACGAAGTGTGCAGACACCTGTTTCCAGGATTGTGGGTTTCGAATCTGGTAGAACTGAGTTAGTTGCTGGACGAGATGGAATTTCGGATAAGCATGTTTGTACTTCTTTGGTTGGTGGTGCCAGTGAAGAATCTGTTTCCAGTGGTTCACTAGCGAGGAAGCGACTCTTATCACCATTGAAGGATATCCTGTCATCTGATAGTTTCAGTGGTGATCGTCTAGATATTGGCTGCAGCAATTTACAGATTAGTTCCTATGCTAGAAGCGAGGGCTGTGTTGCAATAATGAAGGATCATAAAAAAGCTAATATTGGAAGCAAAACTTATTCCACTAGTTCAATCTTCTGTGCATCAAAATGCTCGGAAACAATGGACATATTACATGACAACAGCACAACAGCCTCCATGTTTTTTACTGATGGACCAATACCCGAGGACAAGGAACTATCCCCGTACAATCATTTACCTTCTCCGAGAATCAACCCCCAATTAGTATCAAGTAATGTACGACCCCAAATGGGGTCACTACCGTCCCCTCTTTCATCATCTCCCCTTGGTCCAAGATTTTCTGAAAACATGAAAACTACAGGAGCGTGCAGGAAACTTAATAAAGCGATTGAACACAAGTACTTAACTTTTGAACGTGTGGAACCCTCGTTTACTGAAAATGTCTCAGGTATTCTCTTTGCCTCTTGTGAAGAGGATTATAGGAGGCCCAGTGAGACAATTGGAGACAAAGATTTTTTACAAGAACTCGAAGAAAGTCAGTCTTGTTCCCCTGACTGTAGCACGGGAAAGAGCTGGCCTTCTTTTAAAGCTATAGTAACTGCACCCCATTTCAGGATGTTAGGCAGAAGTTCGAGGGGACTTCCTGTTAGAAAGTCATTGGTAGGTTCATTTGAAGAATCCCTACTATCTGGCCGGCTTTCATCTGGAAAGCTCAGTAAGGTTGCTTTCTACTGTTGCCTACGCACTTTTCTTGTTAGCTACATCTTGCTTATTTTTGGAAGCTTATTTGTTATCCACCCCTTCCTTTAATTTATTTTGCAGAAAATCGATGGTTTTCTAGCTGTATTAAGCATAAGTGGAGGAAACTTCTCACCTAAAGCCCAGAAACTTCCGTTTGCGGTAACCAGTGTGGATGGAGATAGTTACCTGCTGTACCATGCTTCCATAGACCTTGCAGGGAATATTCCATCAAATAAGTCCAGGGGTCTCCTTATAACTGATGATTCTCGGAGTGCCAGGAGCCGTATACGTATTCCAGTGAAAGGGCGAATACAACTGGTATTATTTTTCTTATTCCTTTGAATGATGGCTACCTTTCTACAATTGAAGCAGCAGTTTTACTATTGCGTGCTTATAGCCTTGCATTATGCTTACTACCACGTGTTCTGCATTTATGATGCGATTTTTCGTATCCTGGTCCTTAAGTTTATAATCAAAGTGAATACGCTGTCCTGTGTTCTATTGCATGCATCTGTAGTCTTATGGTAGGTTATAGTCAATAGTTCTCCTCTTATTTGTGTTATTCATCATCACGACATGAATCTAGGCAGAGGACCGACAAGTCTCTGTCATGTGTTGACCATTTGCTACATTCAATGTTTTCAGCCACCACAATTACAAAATTAGACAGGTTCACTTAAATGGTCTCGGTGCATACTTGTCACGTGATTGCATGGAATTAGCTTCATGACATAAATGGTTACGTATTTATAGATCTCATGGGACTGAATTGATTGTTTTACAGGTTTTAAGTAACCCGGAAAAGACTCCTCTTCATACTTTCTTTTGTAATTACGATTTGAATGACATGCCGACTGGTACAAAGGTTAGTGAGTTACAGTTTGCTATTGATTGAATTTGCACTGATCTCAATTTTTTTAAGGCTTTATTATAATACATATGAGGGGGTGAGCCACGTCATCTCTGTGTGATTGCCATGACATCTCCACATAACATAAGGAAGCAAACACACGCACTAGGCACATGAAAATAGCCAAAAGGGAGGCTAAGCGCGTCTGCTGAGGGTAAGTGCACCTTACAACTCCTAGGGTACATCTCACCATCATATGGTGGCAGTGAGTGAGCTGGTGTGAGAGCCATTACACTCACCAAAGAGGACCTTGAATAATAATCAAGTAGCTTCTGTAAATGAATGGGCTGAAAGCCGTGACATTAACAAGAGAGGGAATCGGAGATCTTGCTGTAATAGTGGGGCAACATATTAACATTGGCACTTGCATCTCAAAGGATGACGCTGTTTAAGACACTACTAGGTAACCAACTCCAAGTGCAATGGCCATTTCAGAAGCTTCCGCCCTTAGGTCAGTCTTGGAAACACCACTTTTCGGTCTTCTTATAGAGGCGTACGAGTCTCTTGAGCTTCGACTGCTCAGTGACGCCTCTTCTTTATGCAAGTTGTCCACTGGGGTTATTGGTCTGATGGATTGAAGGAAGACTGACTCAGTGTCATTCAAAGAAACTGAATAGACTTAAGGCAAAGCATTGGTTTTTGTTTTTTTTTAAAAAAAAAAGAAAAAAAAAAACCTTTATGAGTTGCGTGACGATAGAATTGTGAAGAAAAACAGGTATTTTCCCATGCCATGCTGCATCACCTCTGGTGGCTGCAATACACGTTGCATAGTAACTTAGATTTGTATTTTCCGATCCTTTCTGGTAACATGAAGGATTGTGGTACCCCAGTTGCTACGAAACCTATGGCTACACAGGCACTTTAGATCATAAGGAAAAGGTATAGTGGTTCTTTTTTAGTTGGATAAATGGTTGCTTAATAGGTCTCTGCAGTCCAATGTCTTATAATCTACTCCCATGGTCCGTTAATTAATGTCACATTTGACTTGTCAACGTTCTTAAGGAATATGCTTTACTAGTTTGTATGTTGCTTGTAAAATGGTAAAATTGTATTAGAAAAAAAGGAAAGTGCGACATTTATAATGGGACGGAGGGAGTACCTGAAAAAAGTTCCCAAGGTAATAAATCATACTGGTTTCAGAAACAGGACTGGCAACGAATAAATAGGGCATTCCAAGTATTAGAAGTCTCTGTTACACTGAATTGGCACCATGACATTTACGTAATAGTGTTCGTGTGAAATCATAGGTAGGGTGGTTGACGTAGATTATTATGTAAACAAGGACCAGATGCATAGATGCTAGTTAAATTTGACGAAAACATCATTGCTTAGCTGCTGAAATTGGATGTTAACCCAACAAGAACTGTAGATTTAGCTGGCAAGCCTAGGCAAGCGTGATCAATTGAGAGGTTGATAGAAATAGATAAACTTATGAAGACTTTCTTATATCCGTCTCATAACTGGTTTCATCACCTATATGGATACTGAGATAATAAATACACCTAGTATCCTTTCCACGGTTATCAAATCATGATTTCATTCTGTTGCATTTGTTGTAAGTTACAGTTCTGGAAATAATTTTTAGCTGTGACTTATTGTTTATTTTCCTACCTTCGTCTTTGCATGAATCCTATTAGACTTTCTTGCGCCAAAAAGTCAGCTTGGCCACTACATCATCAGCTTCTTCACAGGGAGGAGAAGTACAGAAAAGTGTGGGGCACATAAATGAGAATTTAGATTCAAAGAGATGTCATTCTGATCAAAGTAGAATGGAAAGTGAATGCTACGGGTGCACAAGTAACAAGGATTTTAGTTTGTTGAATTCATCCCTTGGAATTGACAGAAAATGTGGAATTGCATGCTCAAGGGTAAATGGAAGTCCTACGGGTGTTGGTGCTCTACGTTATGCTCTTCATCTCCGTTTCCTTTGTCCGCGTAAGAAATCTTTGAGATCCAAACAAAGGCCCAAATTTGATATATCTACTCCACAAAGTACTTTAGATAATCAAGAGGAGCGCAAATTTTATTTATACAATGATTTAAGAGTAGTGTTCCCTCAACGCCATTCAGATGCTGACGAAGGGAAGGTAAGTTGTTACTTTACTCAAATAATTTCAAGTCATAAGAACCTCATGCAAATTTTTATACTCCTATCAATCAAGGGTTTGTGAGGTGTTTTTGAAACACAGCTTTTACAAACTATAATTTTCTGAATTGTCGTGTTTGTAAGAATTATAAACGACACATAAAGAGCTTTGACTAAAAGATAGATTTTCTAATTGGTTAATGATAAATTATTGATGTTTTCGTGGCAGTTAAACGTGGAATACCATTACCCTGAAGATCCAAAGTACTTCGACATCAGCTGTTGAAACGCCCAAAATTCTTTTGAGGTTGAGGTACTTGTTGTACATAACTTGTAACATAATCCTGGAGTATATACCATTAACATAGTTTCATCTTTAAAAGCATAAATATACCAAAACTCTTTAAACTGAGTTCAGTGTTGTTTATTGATCGTGTGCAAGCAATGGCACTGGAACAAGCACATGTTGGAGCTACAAGTGGATATATTATAATTCTGTTGTACAATTTGGTGGCAAAATTCATATATAATCTTGTAATCCTCTTTACAAACATTTAGTTTTTGCAAGTATAAAGAGACCGGCGAAAAAAAATTCAAAAAAAAAAACATTTAGGGACAAAGTTATGATAAAAAAAGACACTCATTTTGGGACAAAAAATTCTTAAAAATGTACACTCATTTTGGGACAGAGGCTCCGTCCCATACTTAATTGCTACTAAATGGGAGTCCACAGGGATTAAGAAAATATATTGGAAAAGTAAGTATTGTGAGTGGGTATGATAAAGGAAATAAGTTAGTTGATAGTTGTTGTGAATGGATAGGAGAGAGAAAAATGAACATTTTGGGTGAGTAGCAATAAATATGGGACACTCAAAATGAAAACAAGTAGCGATAAGTATGGGACGGAGGGAGTACTTACTTTAGAGTTTTAGGGGGGGGGGTAAAATAGTCATTTAGTTAACAGGAAATTGATAAAAGAGAAAATGACAAACTTTTTAATGATATAAACACTTGCTTCACTAGTCATTGTTTATGCATAGCCTAAATTATGGAAATGGGAAGAACTTTTTGGGAGAATAAAAAATAGCAAATGAGAAAATTATTTCGGGACGGAGGAAGTATAAAACAAAATTTAAAATGGGCAGTCAGTGAGAAGTGAGAACAATGGACTTAACCATGAGTGAGTACTAGTTCTAGTAGTAACTTTTCAAAAGTAAAGTGGAGTTGAGTTAGATATGTAGTTGAATGATGGAGGAAGTGGGAACTAGTCTACATGATCGTGCTTGTTACTACTAAGATGACCAATTAATTTGCACAACTGGTTCTACTCTTGACAAAATCGATGCACTTTTGTGTACCAATGCCAATAGCTTGTCAATGTTTAATTTGTGTGCGAGTGAGATATAGAGACAGAAAGAGAGACGTTTGAGGGAAAGCTTTGGAGGAGGGTAGGAAAAGGGCAGGCATCCTAACAACAAGTCATTAAAGGTAACAAAGTATCTAAAAATTACTCCGTACAAAGCCCAGAGTATATGTCCACCCTTCCATTTACATGAAGATTAAGAAATAGTGAAAGTGATATAAGTGTTGTGGGTATAAAAGTAAATTAGGAGAGACAATGAGTGGGAGGAATAATAAAGTTTCTTTCCCATTTTTGGAAGTGGACATATACTCTGGGACGGAGGGAGTAATAAATTTGGAACATCTAGAAATTAATGGATTTCGAACTGCTTATGCTGCGAGAGTTAGGTACATCAGTGCAGGTATCATCAAGATTTGACTACATCTCCCTCATATTGATATATACTCCCTCCGTCCTGGCACAAATAGGACTAGAGGACTGTGCACAATATTTAAGAAAAATTAGTATGTGTGGTAGAAAATGAAGAGAGAGAGTGAGTGTGGTAAATAGTAGTAGTAGTTGAATAAATTGAGTGGTAGAATATGAAGAGAGATAATGAGTGGGGTAAATAGTAGTGTTGGTTGAATAAATTGAGTGATTGAAAATGAAGAGAGAGAATAAGTGGGGTTGAGACATTTCCATTTTAGGCAGTCTCACTTTTGGTGGGACAGACCAAAAGGGAAAGAAGTCTCACTTCTGCTTTAGCTTACAAATTTTGGGTTGAGCACATTATTTAAGGAAAACGTGAAAAAATTGATGTGTTGTGAGTGTAGATAGTTGAGTGGGAGAGAGAAAGCGGGGTAGAGAAAAGTAAGTGGATAGTTGTTGTGAGTATGACAAGTGAGTCCCATTATTTTAAAAGTATTAAAGAATTTTCTTTTTAGGGACTTTGTAGATTAAAGTGAGACAACTAAATTGATAAATTTTATAGATTAAAGAGGGACGGGGAAGTGTATACGGACGTGAGTATATTTGTACTAAGTGAATTTTATAGACTAAATTAATCGTGATCGTTGATGACAATATATACAGGAACGCGAACAATTTATGGATAGTCTGGTGTTCTTGTAGTACCAAAATCTCTAGTGTCCTTTTACCTGCACATATCATTAGTCCCATCCTTGCATGAATAAATGTCTTTCTATCTAAATCAGACATTGGTCTTTGCATGAAAACATGCATGTTTACAACCCTAAACTCAACCAATTAGACCCCTAGCCATTATATCTATATTTGGCATTCACTCTCTTGGGTTGGGTTCATTGTGGGGCTCTATATCTATATACTCACTCCGTTTCAAAATACATGACGTTTTAGGAGTTAAATTTTATTTCAAAATACTTGACGTTTTACTAATTCCAAGACATTTTTGCTCTTGTATACCAAAAGTACCCTAATTCATTAATTGCAACATGTTTCTTGTTTAAGCATTTAATTGCATAGGTAATTGGATTCTTTTAGGGGTAGACAAGTCTTTTTTATATGTATTAATTGCAATTCTTAATAAATGTGAAGAACTCTAAAACGACATGTATTTTGAAACAGATGGAGTATATGATGTTGCACTCTCTGCAACTACACTTGTCCATTACCCATTACCCGGTATTTTCGTAATTAAATTTGAACACTATTGTAGCTTTGGAGCCTTTTTTGTCAGGAACAGTTCTGCTTCCGAATTTTGATCACATCTCGCACTTTGGGAGTCAGAGATGAATTATGTGTTGGATTTGATTCGTATATTGAGCAATTTATCACGATAATTCATCAGTTAAGAGCAAAGGAGTAATTTTATATTTGCTAAAAAAAAAAAAAGAAGAAGATCAAAACAATAGATACATGTATAGGTAAGTATGGGTAGGTGTCACTGAATGGAAATGTAAGGGTTAGCCTTTTGTGTGATTCACTGTCTGTCAGTGTTGGTACGGATGAAGAGCAGTTTTAGGCAGTTGATTGGGTGATTTGTTTTCATTTGAAACAAACCCAATCACATTTGTCTACGTGTTACCTTCCCCGTCCTTGACGCGCCACCCCACCACATAACAACGAACTCCATCTCTTGTTCAAGTGTTGCCACTCCCACTTTCTCCTCCTTTCCCCACCTCATCTTCTAACCTCGTAATTCCCTTTTTGCCCCCCCCACTTCTCTCAAACCTCCTCAAAATTCACTTGTCATTCCTTCTCTATTAACGAGATTTGAACTCGTTACCTCTACTATTAATATATGGAAGTCGATATCGGAAAGTTAGTCCCTCTCTCTTGAAAAGTTAATCTCTCTTTTCATTGTTACCATGATTGAATTTTGAGCAATAATTTAGGTTACTTTTAATTATTTTTGTGAGAATCTAAAAATTAGTATTAATATTATTTATAATGGTATATAGAAATAACATGTTGAAATTTTTTATTAGGATAATTAAAAGGGTCAATCGACCAACATATGTAACGTACTTTCAAAAAATTGCATACAATATTGCTCAAAATCGATTAGCAATAACAACGAAAAAATAAAAAACTTTCTTAGACAAAAAAAAAAGTATTTTCTGATAACATAAATTTCGCGTTTCTAGATAAAGAAGAATATTTTTCACAAAAAAAGTTTGAATACGTAAAACATATTATTTAAAAAAATAAGTATCGAGTAAGTCTAATGAAAAATCACTTTTTTACAAAATAGTGATTTTTTTTTATTATAGCATTGTAAAACAGGCATGCGGTTGTTTGGATGTTGTAAATAATATGATGGTAAAGCCAAGCCTCACCCTCAGTGAACGCTAGGGTTCAATCCCTCTCCTCGCCTCTTTCTGGCATGGATATCGTCAACAAAAAAAAAAAAAAAAAAAAAAACCTAGAATTTTAACTTCTAAAGTGGTGTCTTAAAACCTTAAAAAATTTATATATATTTTTCTTATTATAGAAGAAAATTTGATTTTCTCATAAAATATATTGGAAGTTTATAAATCAACTACAATATTATTCATTATGACACAGAAGGGGAAAGGATTTAATTTCAAACATTCAAAGAGATCATAATTTTCAATTACTTTCATGTGTTTTTTTTTCCTTCTTTTTAGAAATAAGGCAAATGGTACAAATGTAGTGAGAGTATGAATGTGGTGATGGACATGACCGTAACACCAAACCTTAACAAATACAATCAATAGTATCATTATTATAAGGCGTAGGTCACCCTCCCTTTAATTATTGTATAGTATTACTATGTGTTTCAACTTTTCAATTATTTCCAATTGATTGGACACCCACATTTTATATTATACATATATAGAATATTTTGTGTATATTTCTTCATTACATAGTACAAGTTAAAATGGTAGCATGGCTCAAAAGTCATAGCTACCATTACATTCAATGTGAGACTAAAGTTTAGTGCGTAGAAACTAATTTTTCCACCGCTACCTAGTAAGATATTCCTTCCGTCCCAAAAACGATTGTCACACCTTTTTAAAGATATGAACACTTGTTTCACTAATGATGTTGTGTTTATAAACATGTAAGCCTAAATTGTAGACATGAGAGAAGAACTTTTGGGAACAATGAAAAATGGCAAATGAGAAGATCATTTTTGGGACGGAGTACTTGGCTAAGTCATGTTAGTACACCTTCTAAAGTTACACTACTTCTCCCAAAATATGACTTATGTTTATTTATGTCAAAATTCGACACATGTTATGAGACTGAAGAATTAGTAAGGGCAAATCTAGTGCAGCATTCTAAAATGTATTTCATTCATTTTTAATTGAATATCCATTTTTTTCATTTTTTTTTAATTGACTTCTTAACACCTCCAATATATAGCATATGTACATGCATAATTACCCAGAATGATATCACCATATAACACCATGAATTAAAGTAT
This sequence comes from Campanula takesimana, assembly GCA_026119855.1. Lineage (NCBI taxonomy): Eukaryota > Viridiplantae > Streptophyta > Magnoliopsida > Asterales > Campanulaceae > Campanula > Campanula takesimana. The sequence goes on along the minus strand of JAOWBW010000394.1, from coordinate 647,259 downwards.
AGTCAGAACAGGATGATTGACAAGGAGAATTGAATAGCACACACACAAAAAAAAAGAAAGAAAGGAGAATTAAAGAAAAAAAATAAAATGAGATAAGATCTAAAGTGTACAAACTTGAAATGAAAAATGATGACAAGTGCATATTGTGACTATTCAATAATTCATACAGTATATGGAGGTACTTGTAAATATGGTACTAGATTTTTCTAAATATATAAAATTCATTTACCATGTCACAAAAGTACATTATTCATCTCACCATTTTGAGGCTATAAGTATAGTAACTACTATAAGATTTAGCATTGCTTTGAGTTTCTATCTACCTTTATAAACCATTAAACTAACTTGACGTATAACATATAATAAATATCACATTTAATCTGTCAACTATTTACAAAAATAATTATTTGTTTATATATTGAATGTACACAAGTAATAAAGTAGAATTTCTTTATTTAGAAACGCAGGTCTCTTATTATTGACGAATATGAAGAAAAATAAACTTTATATAGATGGATTAATTCATATTAATAGTATCACATGAGGGTTTTTCTTTTGTGAGACTATTTCTATACTTGTAACTTGTTCATCTTGGTTCACAGTTTGACATGATATGATGTACAAGTAGTGAACATGTGTGGAATGGGGTCCAACTTGATTGTGACATGAAATGTGTACTTATGTGACATGCTGAATGAATGTAAAACAAATTTAGAAAATCTTTGAAGCATTTACCTAATTTGGCAAAGTTGAAGTTTGATGTTATTTCATATAGTGTACATTGAACTATGTTGTTCTAAGTTTGTTGGCTCAATACTTAAGCTATGGAGGGAAAGACTATTTCCAAGTTTAAGAGAGAGTAAAACTATAGACTGCAACTCTAAATAGTTGCAGCTTATAAGATTATCAAGTAATGGGACAACCTAACTATGTTACACGGAAATTGGGTTGGATTCAGTCCGACTACAGTACAGTTTTCTTCTTCTAATCTAATCGTTTATTTCCAAATTCATATAGCAAGGGTAGGGTGAGACTTGAAATACCTAAAATGTCCGTTAAAAATATTCATCATGCTCTATAATTAGAAATCATCCACGCGCCAGACTTGATTGCATGGATCTAATTAATTAAAGAAATTTAAATGTAACTCTAAACAAGCTGCTGATTTTAAGATGGATCACCCAGATTCGTAAAATTACTGTAGTCATTATATTTCATCATGCTCTATAATTAGAAATCATCCACTTATGATTGTGGAGTGAACTTAGCACTTATCTTACTAGCGGGACGTATGTATATGCTATACAATCCGACTATATATATGCACCAAAATCTACTTTACCTAACTGAAGTTACATATTATGTACATGTAAACAAATATTGATGCAAACTAATGATAATGTGTGTAATATATACTACTACTTATGTCTAAAAATGAATATTTGAATTGCTTTTAGTAATATTAAGGGCAAATTCAAACATTAATTTCAAAGTGGGGGAGGGAGTAATAATTTTAATTTTATGATTGTGAAATACTCCAGTGAAAAGTTATGAGGAGGTATTGTACCGGACCGTACGAGGGAGGGGCAAAATGGTCATTTGGGTGACTTAACCAATCATATGGAGTTGTGGCTTGTTGTTGTTGAGGATAGATACAAACAAAAACACTAAAACCCCATAATCCATTCCATTATAAACCCCTCTCCCTCCCACCGCACACACACAAAACACACACATTTCATTCTCTCTCTCTCTCTCTCTCTCTTGCGGTTGTACACTGTCTATCAATATCAATGGCGGATTACGACCTCCTAAAGCAGGCGACGGACCCAACAACCGGCGGAAAACCCAACCCCAGCACCGCCAGGATGTTCACTTGCCTCTACTGCCCTCGCAAATTCTACACCTCCCAAGCCCTCGGCGGCCACCAAAACGCTCACAAACGCGAAAGAGCCGCCGCCCGCCGCTCCTTCATCACCACTCCGACTCCGACTCCTCCAACTCCAATCTCCGACTCCGATCATGGGTTTCATCTTCTTCAACCACCACCCCCAAACAACATCAACATCAATCCTTATCACACTCACATGAACAGCAGCGGCTACCAATACCATCATCATTTGCCGCTAGAGCTGCAGCTACAAGTTCCGGCCGTTGATGATTACTCTCATTTCCACGGCTCCGGTGCATTTCACGGTGGTTTGTCTGAAGAAGAAGCAAGAAATGATGAAGAGCAGCAACATCTAAACCTTGACCTTACACTCCGACTGTAAGCGCTATACCCAGCTAATCTTAAATTAGTCGTTAATTAACTAATTAATTAGGGAGTAAGTTAATTGGATTGCGTGCGTACTAGGTAGCATTCATGTACGTGGGTTTTAGTCTTGGTGGTTTAGATTTAGATATCATTATTATTATTAATGATGATGATGTTAATGTTTAAGGAAGGTGATTAGGGGATTATCAGATTAAATTAAATTTGATTGCTCCGTATTTGTGATGCGTAGGTACAAGCAGTTGAGTTGAATAGTGTGCTAGTACAACTTACTACCTTTTTGTTTTGTTTCATTTTCATGAGTTTCAAATTATGGTCCTACGCCATTACCATGTTGGCATGTCTCAATTTTAATAAACTCAATACTCTCTAACATTTATTTATGGGTTGTTTAGATATATTTCCAACATTTTATTTTTATGCGACTCTCATTCCTCCATTAATCTTACCCTCAATTCTCCCTCCATCAATTATGTTGAAAACTCTATCCGTATGATGACCAAACCGGAACCGCCGAACCGGCCCGGAACCGGAACCTTCAAAACCAAAACCACCACGAACCACCTGCTAATCCGGAACCGGAGGAACCGTAACCATTTTTCATACATCCCAAAAACCGTTCAACCACCAAACCGTAACCCGAATCGTTAGAACCGTCAGAAAACCGTTGGAACCATCTGGAAAAAGCGTCAAAATCGTAAGAAAAACCGTCAGATCCGTTAGATTATTGACGGTTTCGTCAGAATTCGCCGTTACTAACAGAAAATTGACCAAAAGAGATCCGTTTTGACTGCATTTCAACAATTTTTTATAAATTTTTATTAAAAATTTCAGTAATAAAAATAATTTAAAAACTTTTTTTTTCAAAGGAAAAAAAAACACCAAAACCGTGATCTGCTTGAAAACCGGAACTGGCGGTTCAAGACTGGAATCGTAAACCTTCATAACATGGGCCGGTTAAGGTTCGTGGTTTTCACAAACCGGAACTATAATTGGTCATCCATATAATACACGTTGACCATGAAAATCAAATTGAGTCCAGGACTGAAGGAGCTATATTCAAACACGTTTTATGGACGGAAGAACTGATGGTTATTGACGAGTACAATTAGTCATTTGGGTTCGTTTCAGCATGAAAAATGGAGCATCACTGTTGTTATCCCTTGAATTGAATAAACATGACATTTTACCACTAAAATTATTTATTTTAATTTTAACTTCCTTTATTTAGGAAAATAATAATTGTATAAGCTTTTCAATTTTGACAAACCTTCAAATAAAAGTTGGACACTTCTTTTCCATTATTTTTTTTGGTTAAAGTAAATAAGTTAATAAACATGTAACTTCAATTGGTCACAGTCTATATAATGTCCCCAAGCATAGTTTTGGTAGGATTTACTTAAAGCCACACGTGACAAATTACTGAATTATTATCTCATTTCACAAAAGCACAGCCAACTACCAATTTTATTTACTAACCTTCCTTAAAAAAATTATGTCATGATTGAAATAAATAGTATGAGTAATTAATTATTGATCGGATCAGTCATTTGTTTGAATGTGTATTCGGTTAGTGATGTTCAGGTGTTTGTTACATTCTACTTTGGAACTATTCTGACTCAGATCTTGGGTCCCACATCCTAAATTTTATCAATTCTATAAATAACTAAATAAATGAACCCCTTCATACTGCACCCAAATGATGCAATTTTGAAATTTATAAAAAATTAAACCAAATGATGCAATTTTTGGTACATAAGTATGATTATTTTACCAAAGGTCTCTTGGCCCAGCGGTATGTGTGAGTGAGTAAATGGTCTTTTTTTTTTTTTTAGGGGAGGTCCTGGTTCGACTCCCCTTGGGGAGGTGTGACTAGGTAGGGATGGATTCCTAATAGATTCTGTCCAGACTAAGGTTCTTACTTTTTGTCATTTCTCACAACAAAAACTTTCTACCCACTTTACTTTTCATACTCACATCATTTACTTTTTCTTAATCTCCGTGTAAATTAAAACCAAGATCCTTAGTTCGGGACGGAGGGAGTATTTATTTACCACCACAGATAAACAAAGGTATAGTAGGAATAGTTTGCCAAGTCTAAACGGGGTAACAGACAATGAAGCTAAGAAGGTAGAGCCCCCAAGTAGTTTGGGAGATCGAGTTAGTTATTGCTAAACTCACTAAACACACTAACATTCAATACATATGTGTACATACATACATACATACATACATGTGTGTGTGTGTGTGTACGCGTGTGTGTATGTGTGTAGGTATGTCTGTGATTTTTTTATCCAAAGAATACCCCCAGTTGGATATATTTGTCACGAAACAAACTTAAAATTCACATACAGAAAGAACAATATCAACGCCTGAAACAATATGCTGAGTTTAGCCGGGGCCGACTCAAATTACAAATGAACACTCATTTAGGAACAATGGAATAAGAATATTTATACATTCTAATTTCTCCGAAATTGCAAATACAAATCGGTGTAACCTGGGTATGTACACTGATCCATACCCCCTCCCCCGACAAACTTATGTATGCAATGGCAATATAGTGGCACACTGACCGTAGTTTTCTTTGAAATAAATGGACGGAATTGAATCGTAGCCTTGATGATCAGAAGAGGAAAATGGAAGTGAAGTGATCAAAGTTGAAAAGTTGGGACTTGAGATTCAAAGCCATTCATAGCTTGATAAAGCAGACGAGGGATTATACTTCTATACGGGTCATTTTCTCGCTTCTCCTTTGCATAAGCAAGGCATTTCTCAACCTCTGACTTCACTTCCATATACAACTCCTGTGCTTTCTCCCTCTTCCTTAACTCCTCCTTCCTCCCTGTCACCACCATAACCAAATAACACAAAACAAATCATATTCTTTTTTACACTCAACCACCAAATCAATTAAAACTAAGATTAAACGCGTACCTTCTGTTTCAATTGGCCTGCCAAAGTAGTAGTACAAACGTCCGGGAAGTTTGGGAAGTACAATTGGAAGGTGTAAATCTTGGTTTGAGATTTCTCCGTTACTATCACTCCTGCAACCACAATACTAACTAAAGTAAATACGCAAAATGATTGTTACTATAATATTTGGATTCACCAATAATGTCTATCATGGATTTATCGATTTTCAAGCGTGTCGTTTATGTTTGAAAGTTGAAACTTTATTTACAGATTCCATAAAAGTTAGCTCAAGTGATAGAAGAACCAAAAAACAAACATACCTTAGCCTCACTGCCTCTTCAGACAATTCCTCGATAAAATTCTTAAGATAGGGAATCTTCATTTGGTCATTGTAGTCAAGAATCAGCTGACCAAAATGAATGATGGAATCAGCAATTTATATAATAGTTTCATACAACTATAATAAATTTACAAGTTGGAAAATAGAGTAATCTTGACGCCGTACTTGACCCATATCATCTTCTCCTACAATACCAAAGGGTACAATTTTGGCTCCAAACCTCGCTGCCATCCTGACAAACTCAGATCGCTCTGGCCAGAATAATTTGTATTCTTCGCCCTGTAAACAAAGGAAAATAGGGCGTAACAAAGCATTTCAGAGCAAAGTTAGTATAAACGGTTAAGTTGGGTATGAAAAAGACTACCTCCGCCCCATAAAGTTAGTCCCATTTCATTTTTGATTGTCAACCAAGTTGAACTTCAACCAAAGATTTGAGAGAAGATAATGATCACACTAGGACTCTAAAAAACTTATTATTGATACATCGTTAAAAAACTACTAAAAAAAACAATTTTTAGACTATTAATAGGATGACTAATCTGACGTAAATTATTGGTCAACGTTCACTCGAATTGACCATTAAAAACTAAATGGATTATCTTCCTGGGACGGAGGAAGTATGCAACTGGCAATAAATTAATAGCTCGTCTAGTGCAGTGCTTGTAAGATATGTTTTCTGAAACAACTCTCCAAGTTCTACTCCCTCTGCCCCAAAATGAATGTCCGAAACTGCTCTTGATCATGAGCAATTTTGGAAATTTATTTTGGGACAGAGGGAGTAATTAAGTCTTACCTTTCGGTGAAGAGCCTCACGCATCCCTCCCGGATACAGAAGCACATGAGAGTTTGTAGACAAGAGTTTAAAGAGATTAGTTGCTGATACAGGAACCGCACCCATAATTCTGTGCCCATCAAATGTCGAAATATCGGGCAATTTTCCTTCCTTTAACTTTGAGAACATCATAGGATGTGCTAAACCACGCAAAACAATGTTTCTCTCCGAAAACATATGTCCAACAAGAGGAGCCAATTCTAGCCCTCGTAACATATGGTAGCCCACAAATAGGACTGGGCCCTCAGATGGAATCCCGGCAAGGCCCCTAACAATCTTCCCATTCTCTAAAGTTGAGAGCATCACCGGAGAATAAGTTGCCTCAAGCCATCTGAAATTTTTATTTCGGTATCATCATTAAGGGTGTTTATGTATATTTGCTAGTAAAAGTTACTCAAAGTCAAACTCCTTATTTTACTTGAAAGACTTGAAATGGATACTCGTGTAGGGACAGATTATCTTTCACCTGTGCGATTCTTGAACTTCATTAACTTCAGCAGGGCTAGGTGGCAAGTAATCTAAGACGTAATCAAAATATCTTGAGCGGCGATAAAAACTGCTGGCCCTTATGATAGTTGCCAAATCATGATCATGTTCCTGTTACAAGCATACAGAACTACCAATTATGTTGATTATAAAGCAATAAAGCATGTTATCTCTCATATGGTAAAACTAAGAAAAGATACAACCGGGGATCATATAAAGAAATGCCAACTTCCCTAGGCTTTCTTGTCCAGTCCACCTTCCAAGCCCTGTCCCTGCTTCTGGCCATAATGAGAAAAAAAAAAACAGAATTTCCAATTTTGTTTGCATCTTGTGGGATGCTGGACAAGGCAATGGAGTAGGAAAGACGGGATTATAGAATTCAAACCAAACAGAAAAGTGAGAGCCTAATGGATCAGAACGAGTAGAATTGTGTGGTTGGGGTATTTTTGGGCTTTAAGGACTCACAACTTGAGGCCAAACAAGGGCTGATTTTGATGGCAACTGACAATGGGTTAGGCAAAAAGTATTCGGTTATATCAAATTATCGCCAAAGACACACAAACTGGTTGCTCTGTGGACGCACACACGCGCGCGTGCACACACACACACACACACACACAGAGAGAGAGAGAGAGAGAGAGAGAGAGAGAAGAGAGAGAGAAGAGAGAGCATACCATAAAGAGGAAATGGCCACTTTCACTAAACCTACGAATCTCACATTTTGGCAGCATATGACGGAGTCTTTCACCTTCCTCTAAACTTGGTAATAACTGATCCCTCCCACTGCAGAGGTTAACATCAGTATTGATAGAACTTATTTATGATAAACTAATGTTAGTAATTAGAAGCTGAAAAAGGGACTTTTGTTGAATCAAGGATCCAATTAATAATGCTTCTTTAATTTACAAGAACAATTGACATAAGAAGAAAAAAAGGGGCTAGTTGCAAGAACTTCGAGGAAATAAAAACGTGTGCTTGTAGTAGATTGAGATACATGTATAACATCTCAAACAATTTTGAGAAAAGGTCAAATGTCGGAATGGAATCACAGTTGTCAATTCCATTGTGTCCGAGTATTAAGATCAGTTTCCATTTTTTTGCTCTTTATAAGCTTCTGTTAGGTTCCACATTACTGAAGAATTATTCAAGTTTCCGTGGGAAAGTCTCCAATAGTGTTTATGTATACACAATTTCAAACGGGAGAGTTATAAAAGAGAGTAAACCTGGAGAGTAATAATATCTGAGCTTTGACAGTGCGGAGACGTGAATTAGCATATGTGCTAGCTGACTCAACCATCTTGAGCTTCCACAGAAGTGTCTCCACCGTAAAAACATCAACTAGGCTCTGTAACCATAACCATCAATTAGTATTTTATTAGTTCCAAAAAAATTACTTGTAAAAGATGATTTCGGGAAAGCGTTATTCACGAAGATAATTATTAGGTGAAAGTACTTCACTTTTTTATGTTTGGCTAACAAACACGAAATTGCCCCCCACCCCTCAAAATGCCTTACACAAGTCATATTCGTTTATCAATAGCAACATCAGTCACGAGGAGCTTCATTTTCCAGAAAATGGTATCTTGAGCTCAAGTTTGAATTTGTTTAATGTTTTTAACAAAAAAAAAATAAAAAATGTTGAGAAATGAATCCCAAACCCTTGACTATGATTTATCAAATCTTTCTCCAGCCTGGCTGCCAACTTGATAGGAGAGGTCCTTTTCTATTAATTTGTATACTATTGCACTTTGAACTTTTTTTTTCTTAATATTGCCAAACAACAAAAAGTTTCAGAAACATTTTCAGTGAAACAACACGCCTTTGGTTTATTTAGATATTGACTCGGAATCATGGGTTTAAAGTTTCAGGGTTGAGAAGATGAACACCAAATACCAAATGTATCTACAATACAAATACAGTAAGGGACTCAACTGTTATTTCTCGATTGATTATGTATACCACCTAGACAATGAGTTTAGTTTAAAGTTCCTCCTCCAACTACTAACTGAAGCAATGTTACCCACTCATTAATTGGATTTTCTATCAAAGGTTTGCCGTTTGAATTGACAGAAAATGCCCGAGTGAGACTCTAAAAAAAGCATACCAAAAAATAAAACCATTTTGGTAATAAAAATACCTAAAGATGACCATACACATGAGACAGGCCATGCTGAAAGGGCCATCGTGGTCATAAGCATACGTAGAGGTGGTCAAGCTGGCTCTTGAACATTTTCTGAAAACTCAAATCGCAATGCGTAGGCAGGTCCAGTGAACGACCCTATTGTAGTAGAGGGGGGCACATTGCATAAATCAATAGTTAGGAGTCTAGTCTGTGTTTTTTTTCTCCTTTTCTTATTTTATTTTTTTTCGAAAAATAACAAGGGACTATGGATTTGAAATAAGAGAGATTGGGCAACTCTAAAATACTCCCATCATGTGAACAATGAAAAGAATATTCCTTTTGGTGATGATATTGGTGCAATCTCAATAAGAATAGTGCAATTTCAAGAAGGTACAAGCAAGTAAAGCATCATCCTTAAGTTTGACTTGTCAAACGGGACTAATTTGTTTGGGATGACGGGAGTACTTGAATTTCAAGAACATTATTCTTGATGTAATTAGTAGATGTATGACACAATCTTTTATATAGGACTTTAAGCTAAGGAGAAATCTTACAACATCACTAAATCACTTGGTTACCTACACAATTCAGAAAATGAATCTTACAGAGAGGTATGAAGGCAATTCTATGAGACCCTTTGACAGCTCTACGACTGTTTGTTGCAGAGAAACTCCATTCTCTGCTGTTCTCATGAGCATCTTCGAGATGGTGCCTATACAAGAACATTTATTTTTTCATAGTTTTGTGTTAAGGATTTTTTTATTTTTTTTTAATGGTAATAAAGGAAAAAAGTTAAGGATATGAATACATGCTATAATAAAGAAAAAGATTTTACTTTCATTGTCAAGGAAAGTCAAAAGAAACTTACAATAAGGCAAGAATACCTGTAAGTAAAGTCATCGTAGAAGGCAGACCAACATGGAGCTGCCCAGGCGTGAGTTGCAATAGAGGAATAAGAAGTGGCAACTGGGACTTGCTGAAACATGTAGCTGCAGCAAAACACTATGTAAATGAATAATAGAAGTCAAAACCGGTGTCTAAAAAAGCCTCATATCAAAATGATGATTTTATGAGAATAAATTTCTCACCTGGGTTAGCTAAAACTAACACAAGATCGATATCAGGGTTATTTGCAGCGACAGCAAGTGCAAGGCATCCCCCGAAAGATTCTCCCACCAGATATATAGGTCTCTGAGGTGAATGGTAAGCCTCTGATCTAACCGTTCTTTCAACCAGTTTCACCAGTTCTGAATAACAAAAAAAATATTATGAGGCGTAACTATAGAAATGGAGCGACGTAAACAAATCCAAGTGTAAGTAAATGTCAAGACGAATTAAGATCACCCAACCCTTTTAACCGACAAAAGACATTTAGTCTTTAAAGTAATGAATGTGCAAACTAAAGTAGGAAGCACCCAACTCAAAATCAAATCCTAACAGGGTATATAGTAATGAGTGAAATAAATGTTGCACAGCCTAAGAAAAGAGGAAACTAACAAGTACTATCCAGCATGCTACCACAAATCTGTACAGTTCAGGTATTTGTTTACAGAGTGTAAATAAAACAATGAGGGTAGAGAAGGACCTGTAAACGACGTACGGTCTGCCGCAGGAATATGCAAGCACCATATTTCAAAAATCCTTCATTTGTGGCGAGAAACAACAATTAAATAGAATAAGTCGCTTTGTTCATCATATAAAAGGGAGAAGTGTTATTCAAAAGCATATAGTCTATAGTATATAATAACCAAATGTAAAGAATATTTTTCTTAATTTTTCCCCTTGGTTGATGCAAAAGAATGCTGGTTTTCCTGCACTTACTTTCCAAGACTCTGATGTTGCAATATAAGCCCAAGTCCAACACCATCAATCCCTGCAAATTTCAAGTATAATGTTAATTTAGCACTTCAAATTTGTGTAGATAAAACAAGAGAGCTTTCCCATAACTAATGTGTGTGTGTTAGGGGCCTCAGCCAGTCATGCGGGATGCAGCATGCCTGCTAAGTTGGATATAGTATTAGTATTAAGCAAAATATTACTTCCATTTTCATCTTCTCATATTGAGAGGTATTGTTTCACTTTTTTGGGGGTCAAGATTTATTTTTTCCAGAAACTTCACAAAACTTGATTAATAGTAGTCTAAGTGTAGCTACAAGAAGTTTTAGTTTTCTTTAACAAAACAACTTTTGTTAAACAATTAATCCAAAACTCACTGAAATTGAGTAATTGACCGCAAAAAGTCCACACATGCCTCTTCAACAAAGAGAGGGCAGTAGAGTCAATTATTCATTTTGGGATGTTTCACTTACAAAGTTCACTTATGTTAAATATATGACATTTTTTTGTGCATTATACGAAGAAATTTATAACTTTAATATATACATATATATTATTTTAAATATTAAGGCTTAAGGAGTAAAAGTAAAAAGTACTCGCTCCGTCCCAAAATGATCTTCTCATTTGCTATATTTTATTGTCCCAAAACGTTCTTCTCATTTCTACAATTTAGGCTTAAAAGGGCATAAACAAAACATGGCTAGTGAAGCAAGTGTTGGTATTATTAAAAAGTTTGAATAGTGGGACGGAAGGAGTTAAATTTTGACTTCCAAATGTAGAATGGGTGGATTATTCCATAACATGCTTTAATTGAAAAGATAAACTTTATCAATGTAACGATTCATGCACCAATATGACACTAACAAAAAGCTCAAATTTAAACACCAACTCCATCAATTACTCCCTCCATAACATAAAAGACAATGATACATATAGAGAAAACTCAAAGAGAAAACTCATAGTGAAACATTTTAAACCGTTGGATGAGTTTTTATTAGTGGGGCTCACAAACATTTATTACAATCCAACGGATTACCTTGTTTCACTATGAGTTTTCCCTTTTGAGAAAGAAAAAAAAAAAAAAAAAACTTTTTAAGCTATCTTTATAGCAAACATAGGAGAAAATATTACTTACATGTGTTATATGTAATGTGGTACTACTACTGAGCAATAAGAATTAAGATAAGCAAAAAAGAGTGTAATTAAATTGCATACCAGGTAAATAGAGGAGGAGCGGAGAGTTTTTTAACCGAGACCCACACTCCAATGGAGAAAACCAGCGAGGCGGCCCACCGTCTGATCTCATCAAATCTTTTGACATTACAAAATAATCCTTCAAATTCAAACGCTCCGCCGCAGCATTATCCTGCCGTCGGCGGTACGCTCCGCCGTCCGTTTCCAATTTAATTGCTTTCTGCTGCTCATCCGTCTCAACTGATTGAGTTTGTAGCGACGCATATACTGAGATTAATCTCGGGGCTACTTTGAATCCAGCTCTCCTGAAGTTGTTGGGAGATACTAGGCGATGGATAACCGGCGGCGAGTAAGTGGCGCCGGTGGTGGCCATGGAAATGTTCCTGTAAGTTTGGACAAGTTTTTGTAGTGAGTTGGCGATCAATCGGGAATAGAATAAGGCAGGGCAGGTACTGTTTTTTATTTTTATTTGTTGTCGCCATGAACGAGAAGAGGAGAAAGAAGACACGTTCCTGTAGGGAATAATTAGTGTTTGATGCAACGTACTGAACATCTATTATTAAATAATGCAACCTACTCTTGATAGATATATGAAACATACTTTACTATCATTTATCAAATAATGCAACCTACTCAAAATACATTAAATTTTTAACGAGTTCAGCTATATATTTAACGAAACTAACTCAAAATGAAAAGGAAACATGAGAAAGAGATGAGAAACCCACCACCGTCCCCTTCCCCTCCCTCATTCCTCCATACAATCCGGCCAGTCTAAACCCACCACCGTCCCCTTCCCCTCCCTCATTCCGGCCAGTTTAAACCCACCACCGTCCCCTTCCCCTCCCTCATTCCTCCATACAATCCGACCAGTCTAAACCCACCACCGCCCCCTTCCCCTCCCTCATTCCTCCATACAATGCGGCCACATTCCCCACCCCCATTGTTCTCCACCTCACCCCGCCCCCACCCCAACACACCCCATTGTTCGGCTGCTATCATCATCGTCAGCCAATATTCGACTTCTATCATCATCGTTCTTTATCATTGAGTGTAATTGAGGAAACCCAGATCTAAGATTTTGAAACCCAGTTTTTTTTTTTTTTTTTTTTTTTTTTTAAGATTAGTTCCTCCTTTTTGTTGCCTGGGTTGATAATACTGGTGTGATTCAATGAGGATTGTTAAAGAAACGTTTTGTTAGTTTTTTAACGAAAGTTTACATTTTTTGGATTATTAAAGAAACGTTTTGTTAGTTTTTTTTTTTAATGAAAGCCATACTTCTGTTAGAATTTTTAACGGCGTTAGAAAAAAAAATTGTACATTGCATTATTTGATATATGATAGTAAAGTACGTTTCATATATCTGCCACTAGTTAGTAGGTTGCATTATTTGATAAAAATCGGAAACTACGTTACATATCTTGGTCGTTTGCCCGTTCTTGTAGGGAGTTTGAGACTAATTGGTTTGTTGTGTGAAGTAATATAGGAAAAAGTAAGAAATAAATAAGGGTAAATTTGAAAATTTCATCCCTAAACTTCAGCATTAGATGTCTTTTTTAAAACTTGTTAAAAGTTAAAATCAACATTTACTTTAAAACAAAACAGATGGAGTACTTAAAATCCACATTAAAATATTTAATCTCAAATTATACTCCTTTTGTTTTAGTTAAAACTACACACTTTGATTTAGACACAAAATTAAAAGAAAATGTTAGTGAATACTTCGTCACATAACAATGTGCACAAAATTAAGAGTGCATGAGAATTAAGAAGTAAATAGTCGTGGATAGTTGTTGTGAGTATAAAAGGTAAAGTAGAAAAAAGAAATTGGAGTAGGGAATAGTAATGGGCGGTTGTTGTGAGTATGACAAATCAGTCCTAATAATTTAAGAGATATATAAAATTTTCACTTAGGAAATTGTGGCTTATCAGTTAAATACCTAAAAGGGATGTTTGTCTACATTTTTATAGGACGGAGGGAGTACATATTTTGAAAAAGGGTAATGCTAGGGGCACAAAAGAATTTTACAAAATCATGGATACAAAATGAGGTGGCGATATTTTATTGGTTCCATCGATTGTGGACCCGACACACTCCAATTAAAAACACCAATAAAATGTTGTTAATAATACTCCCTATGTTCCAGAAATATAGTCTCATTTTAATTTTTTATGTTCAATAAAAATAAACTTTGACCAAACATTAGTGTCAATTTAATGATCACAATGAAATTTTAAAAATTGTTATTGATAAATCACTTCATGGTTTATCAATTAAAATTTTTAGAATTCAATAGAATGATTAGATCGTCACCAATGGTTGGTCAAAGTTCATTTTTGTTGACCATAAAAAGTCAAAATGATACAATCTTTCGGGAAAAGAGGGAGTATGAATTAGTGATATTTTATTGGTTCATCGATAATAACCTCGGTATACTTTAATTAAAAACATCAATATAATTATTATACTTAAAATTTTGTAAAGCAGACTTTATAACTATTTTTTGCCTTTGATGCTATTCCATTATCTAGTACTCTTTCAGTCTAGCTAGTCTCTCACTCTTTAGATTTGATTTGCATGTTTTTCCTTCTTTTTTTTTTTTTTTTTTGAAACAAAAGAAAGCCATTTTATTAAAATATAGTATACGGGGAAAAAGTTAAATAGGCTGAAAAATGGTTTTTTTTTTTTTTTAAACACTATTTATATAGGTGAAAATCTGGGGAAAAAACGTGTTTTGCTTTAAGGTTCGCGTACAACGTGTTTTTAAGTTGGCGCGGTGGCATTTTTGTCATTAACGGGAAGTTGTTTAGCGCTTATCGTAAGTGTCAGGGGTAGTGTAAAAAAGTGTCAGCCATGTACACTGGCACTTATTGACACTACCACTGGCAATTTTAATAAGTGCCAGTACCAATGGTAAAAAGTGCAAGTATAATGGCTAGCACTTTTAAACACTAACACTGGCACCTATGAAAAGTGTCAATTCTGATGTTTATAAACGTCAGTTTGAAGCACTGACACTTTGTAATATTAACACTCGCCATTTATGATTCTCCAAGTTATTTACGAAAATGTCACCGCTTGTTTTAGAAAAGCGCCAGCGGCTTTTGAAATACACATTTTTCCTTTGCTTATGGTAAAACACGTTTTTCACAAGACCAACTCTTTATATAGTATGAAGAGTTTATAATCCAATATAAGGATAGTAAATTTGCTTAAAATTATTTTACATAGCTTCCCTCAAAATAAAATAAGCAATTTATTTTGGACATGGGAGTAACAGTTCACAATTGTTTTGACAAAATTTTATTAGTATAATATTAAAGTTTTAGATCTCAGTGGTCACATGGTAAATATACAGTCATTTATATTTTAAAGAGTAGAACAATACTAGGGGCACAAAAAAGTCACAAAATCTTGTTCACAAAATCCTAGGTGTCATGATTTTATTAGTGTTTTTAAGTAGAGTGTGGCGGGTCCATTATCGATGGAACCAATAAAATATCGTCACCTCATTTTGTGAGTAAGATTTTGTGAGCTTATTTTGTGCCCCTAGCATTGCTCGTTATAGTACGTATGTTTTAAAGAATGTGTTACACTTGTTTATATATTATTTATATTATGACCAAAATAAATTAAATTATTTTTTTATTGAGAAATGATGCATTTAAAGACTGATCGTTAAAAAATCGAACATTTATTATTTATTATGAGATAAGGGAGCAAGTAAATACTCCCTCCGTCCCATTTTAAAAGTCAAAAGTTTTCAAATAGGTGTCTTAACTTAAGAGTCAAAATCCTTAAAATGAAATTTTTTTATACTTCTTTATTTAGTGGACTCTACATGTCATACACACAACAATTATCCACTAAGTATTCCCTCCGTACCCCACTTTCTCCCTCATACTTACTTTCTATACTCACAACACTCTACCCACTATATATATTTTATAATAAAAAAATTATTTTATTAATTCTTGTGTCATCCTATTTTTTTACTATTAAAATGGGACGGAGGGAGTAAAACAAAATAACGTGCATGTATTCCATACCTGAAGTGCGTGGGTTGACCCATATTCATCATTGTACCTACACGACAGGTTATATGTTTACGGCAGAGAATATTTTGAGTTTGGAATTTGCAGCCTAAGAAAAGGTTGCATACCTTAACAAAGTAGTGGAGTGGAATCCTGGAAACGGGTGGGTTTATATAGGAGAAAACAATGCTGAAAATATCCATATCATCATGGTTTATTTATCTACGCAATCCCGTCTCAATTTAAAGTTTTTACTTTTCTTTTTAAGTATGTCTCACTTTAAAATTTTAATTGTTTTAATCGTTAAATAAAAAAGAAAAAATATGAATAGTGTTTTGGACAATCTTGTCCTCATAAAGTTTATATATTATAAAAAAAATCATCAATTACCTAACTACTTTTATCTCACTTACTTTTTATAAATAGACAATTATATACGTCCCACACTACTATTGTTAACCCAAGTTTACATTGGTTCCTTAACAAGGGTGCAAAGTCAAACTAAAAACTTTAAATCAGGACAGAAGGAGTATAAATTTATGTCATTCTATAATAACAATAGTATTATTTTATATTATCTTTTTATCTTGTTAGAAATAAGTATCTTATTTACAATCAAATATGGGCTAACTTGATAATATTAATTTTATTATAATATACAAATAAATAAATACTCCCTCCGTCCCAGCTCACTTGAGACTTTTTGACCAAAACTGGTCAACTTATGGTCGGTTTGACCAACACTTTATAGAAATATTTATGTTCCAAAAACTTTTTAAGTGTTGGTCAAACCGACCTTAAGTTGACCAGTTTTGGTCAAAAAGTCTCAAGTGAGCTGGGACGGAGGGAGTAAGTATATAGTGTATTTTAAAGAGTAAATATAAAGTCACAAAAAAATCTCACAAAATGATGTGTCAAGATTTTATTGAAGCTTTTAATTAGAGTGTGGCGGGTCCACAATCGATGTGATGTAGGCAGCGGAAGCAAAAAGAGATAAATAATCGAATACGGTAGAATTCAATCGATACTCGTAAACGATGTGATAGATAATCGAAACTAGTAGAATTTAATCGATACTAGTAAACGATCTTGAACCTAGCAGAATTTAATCAATACTAAAGTTGGCATCCAAAAGGAATTTAATCAACTTTTAGGAAGAAGAAATAAACTCTCAAGTTTATTCAATAAAAAATCTCAATAAATCATCTAATTTTCGGAATTACAAAAAGACCTATTTTTATAAGGCTCCTAAAGACTTGGAAATCAAGCCAACTACTTCTAAAAATAACCCTAATCTATATGGTAACCTATTACAACTCAAAAACATCAAAATATATCATAAATCTACTTCTAAACATGATATTATCATCTACCTAAGTATAAATCCGAAAATAATAATAAATTAACAAATAATAAAAATAAAACTTATATTTATCATCGATCTCCATCATTCTCCCCCGCTTGAAGAAAATTCGTCCTCGAATTTTGAGTAATGCAGTAAATACGTCTTCAAAATGAACTCCGAGCCCGTGGCGAACTTTAAACTTTATTGCCTTCATCGAAATATCCATTCAGTCACTCTATTAAGTTGATACGAAGTGATTGATAATTAATTTCTGAACAATCCATGAAACTGAAGAACGGAAGATATAGACATCAAACGGGTCTTCATACAAATGAAAAAAATTGAAAGCGTCAAAATTCCATATCAAGTCATCTTGTGGGACTTCAAGGCCAATTGTTTTCGAACCAATCGGCTGTGATGACATTAATTGACAAATCTCGCAATTACATTGATCAAAGAGTGTGTTTTGGGGGAAACTAGTTCCTCCATAAATTATAAAAAGTCCTGGTTTTTACCTTTAAACCCTAAACCTGAAACCCTAAAACCTAAACCTGAAACCCCAAACTCCAAACCTTAAACCCTATAAAAACAAGACTTTTTATAACTTATGGAGGAACTAGTTTCCCCCAAAATTTTCTCTTGATCAAAAAACTGGAGGTTTTGACTAGTCAACAAATTGATCAGAAATTGGAGATTCGATGAAAGTTGATTATTAATAAAGTTTTGATATTGAGCGTGTCTCTTTATTCCCTGAAAGTGATTGAATTCCTTTTGGATGCCAATTATCAGTAATCGTTCGCGATTCAACGAGAATTGAAGATCATTCACTGGCAATCGTGCGCGATTCAACAGTGTTTGATACTATTCTTCCGGTATTGTTGCGACAATCAACGGATCTATAGTGTTTATCCCCTTTTATCCCTTTTATTCCTTCCGTTCCCTACATCACGATGCAACCAATAAAATATCGCCACTTCATTTTGTATCCATCATTTTGTAAACTTCTTTTGTGCCCCTAGCATAGCATTGCCCCATTTTAAAATTTGCAATAATTTAATTGATATATTATTATGGAAATGATGAAATATTATGGATGACAAATGGTAATTATTCTCTTTGTTTTGTGTAGGAATGTCCTAATAGTTTGTAACATACAAATTTGACTTATTTTTCAAGTCCTTTACATTTGCCCATAAGCTTTCTACTTTTACTTTCTCGACTTGATTGGAACAATTTGCACATTTTTCTTGCTTGCACGTTATTACGTGCCTCTTGTAATTATGTAGACTATCGTATTGACAAAATATTTGTTGATAAATGATAAAATATGATCAAAATTTGAGGTTTAATACTCACTCTGGTCCAAAATAACTGTTTTTTTTTGCATTTGCACAACTCTTAAGAAATGTAATAATTATCATGACTTAGTGACAAAAGTTCAACTTTACCCCTATTAAGTGTGCAGCTTTCTTACATTAATGTCTCATACTAAGATAATTAATAAAAGAGAAAAAAATTCAATGCAATGATAAGAGAGACATTTAGCTCAAAAGTGACAATTATTTTGAACCAAAATTTTGATCCAAAAATAACAGTTATTTTGAATCGGAAGGAGTATCTGCATTTGTACAAGTTACTCAGAATTTCAAAACTCCATGTTCTTGTAGTTTGTATTGTTGACTTTGGTTCAGATATACTCCAGTTGTCGCTAATAGTTAAATGATTAAGTTAGTAACTTTGTTTTCACATGAGTGATGCATGCATTGACTTATTAGTATTGCATATTGTTAATTTAAATATGATCACTATAAATGAATTTAGTAGCTATCCTAAAAAGGACACCCATTTACATTTTTTTATATCATTTTATAGGGTAATTGTCATCGTTTACAAATCTTTGTGGAATCTATTACAGATATATGACACTTACTATTACAAATTCCTATGAAATCTATTACAGTAAAATGATACTTGCTTCTACTTGCTCGCCCATAAACATCCCGCGCCATCTAGTAGTTTTCTGCCATAGACGTCATTACACCATCTGGTAGTCCGCTTACCATAGACATCCGCGTCATCTGAGTGATCATCTGTAGTTTTGCTCCAAATATTTTCTTGAATATAGAACATTTATGTATGTGGTGCAATAGTGTTTTGTGTTGGCTTTGCAATACGAAAACAACCCAATTTTTTTTTCAGGCAAACCAAGTATATTATTGATAAATAACTTGAAGAAAAAAAATAACACCCCCTCGAATGTCAAAAGAAAAAATCATACTCCCTCCGTCCCCGTTTAAGGTTTTTAGTTTTTTTTTATGTTTCTCTGAAGCAACTTTGAGCAATAATTATTGGTTAATCCAATTATCGTAATGAAGATTTAAAAGTTGTTAATGATAGTATTTATAATGGTGTACCAATAACAAGTTTTAAAATTTTCATCACTTGCTCAAAGTTCCTTCAAATGAGCCTCTAAAAAACTAAGAACTTTAAACTGGGACAAACTAAGAACCTTAAACTGGACGGAGGTAGTAATAAAAGTGTTCGATAGCATTCATTAATACAAATAGACCAAGTAATGATTGAGCTTTTCTTTCTGCGCAATCTTGCTTTGCGAAAAAAAAAAAAAAAAAACTACCAAACCAATATACGTTGCAGACGATCAATCGGCTCTCATCATGGATCTACACATCTCCAAATACGATCGTAGGGCTCAGAAAGCAGTATGCATACGTATGTATGCAGGACGAGGCACCTCATGAGTATGTTGGTTCAGTGGCTACTTCGCTCATATAGTCGTGTGTTAAAATGACCGATATACCCCAATACCTGGCTCAACCACTAACAGTGAGGTGCCTTGGCTAGCATGCCCAAATTTTGTAAGTCTGATAAATTTGTTATCAGACTTCAAACGTCGGGACCTCTGATTCAAACCCATTCATAGCTTGATAAACTAGCCGAGGTAGTATACTTCTATGCGGGTCATTTTCTCGTTTCACCTTTAGGTAAGCAAGGCATTGCTCCACCTCTGATTTCACTTCCAAGTATACTTCTTGCGCTTTCTCTCTATTCATTAGCTCCTGCTTCCTCCCTAAACACACACCCCACACATATGAAGAGTAATGTATAAACGGTGTACTGAGTGAAAAGATATTAAATGCGATGAGGGTATTTCATGTAATTGGCATACCTTCTGTTTCGATGGGTTTTCCGAATAGATAATAAAAACGGCCTGGAATTTTGGGTAGCATTATTGGCATATGTACGTCTTGATTAGCAACTTCTCCTTCTATGTCAGTCCTGCATTCGCGAAACTAACATCAATGAAATGAAGAATCTTGGTGGCTGAAGCTAAAGTATCACATGAATGTGAGACAAAATGCAATCTAGTTCATCAAAATTAATCATATTTCCCATAGTTGATGGGCCAACTCAAACAGGGTGTTTCTTTTGCAACTAGTTCCGATTTTCATTTTGAAGAAAATATTGTTTTAGTGACTTATGTTACTCGCTAATGTAATATCAGTAGTTCAATATTCAGTCTGAGTATTTTTTTTGTTCTTATTTATATACACATTTCGGATGAAATGCCACATGTATACAGGGAGTGGCGAAGCTAGAAATTTTGAGAATAGGGCTCGAAATTGCTTTAGGATTAAACACTATAATTAGAGTATCCAAGTTTAGCACTAAAGGGGGTCAAAATAACAATTTGTGCAAATTTACCTAGAATCAAGGGGGTCAAAATGTATAAATTCTATCACTTGTAGTAGTAAAAATTCATTATTTTAAAATTTAAAGGTGCCAGTATGAACACTTCCCAAATTTCATGGGGGTCAAATGACCCCATGGCACAAGCCTAGCTTCGCTGGTGTATACAGGAAGAAGTCCAGTAATAGAACTTGAAATACCTTAGCTTCACACCCTCAGCTGTAAGTTCCTCTATATAAGCCTTAAGAGCAGGAATCTTCATTTGGTCATTGTAGTCCAGAAGCATCTGTTAAAGGAAAATGCAATCCATTATCACCAAGGGGAAAAAAACATCAACCAGAAAAGAATTCAAAAAAATCTTAGCCTATCATGCGCAGGAAGAGATATAGCAAGCAAATGAAAGTAGCAACTGGGAAAATATCAAGTGTTAAGTCAAAGCTTTGGGCTTACATGAACAACGTCATCTTCCCCAACAGCCCCAAAAGGTACGATTTTGGCACCAAATCTTGCTGCCATCCTCACAAATTCAGCCTGCTCAGGCCAGAATAACTTGTACTCTTCTCCCTGAAAGTCATGAAAATGGGCCTGTGAAATAAACTGATGGTATGTGTATCGATGAACAATCTAATCTTGAAGAACGCACAAATATTAAACAAATTCATATTATTATACTCCTCCGTTCCGGAAAGACAAGACTCATTTAACTTTAATGGTCAACACAAATGAACTTTGACTAAATATTAAAGTCTACTTAATCATCCAGTTAAAATTCTAAAAATTGTTATTGATAAATCATTGTTTATCAACTACAGTTTTTGGAATTTCAGTAGGATGATTACACTGAAGATAATATTTGGTCAAAATTCATTGTGTTGACCATCAAAAGTCAAATAAGATTATCATTCCAGGACAGAGGGAGTATAAAATCTTACCTTGCGATGAAGAGCCTCACGCATGCCTCCTGGGTACAACAGCACGTGAGACTTTGAAGAAAAAAGGCGATATAAGTTGGTTGGTGATGCAGGAACTGCCCCCATGAGTCGGGCCACATCATAACTAGACAAATCAGGCAATTTCCCTTCTCTTAGCTTTCTAAACAGCATCGGATGTGCCACCCCTCGTACGAGTATATTGCGCTCTGTCAAAAAGTGGGATATCAAAGACATCACTTCGAATCCAAGCATATTGTGGTAGCCAACAAATAGAACAGGCCCCTCCAATGGAATCCCCTCGAGACTCCTCACAATCTTCCCGTTCTCTAAAGTTGAGAGCATCACAGGTGAAGTAGCCACCTCCAACAAGCTGAAGTTAAATGAAATTGTGAATTAATTTAAGGATCAACATTTGTAATTACACAAAATTTCCTTGAAACAAAGTGAGCTTTGAATGTATCGGCTACCTTAGAGATTTCACAACTTTCTTGATTTCAGAAGGGGTTGGTGGGATATAATCTAAGGCGTAATCAATGTAGCTTCCATGGCGATAAAAGCTAGCGCTCTTTATGAGAGTTACAAGATCGTGATCATTTTCCTGAAACAATTAGAATGGTGTCATATGAATCAACAATAACAATTCCAATGAAAATACGAGTCAATAATAAAGATGCAGGTGGACATTTTCATTGCACCTACAATTGCAAGGACAGAGACAGGAGTGTGCGTGTATGTGTGTGTAATTGGAGAGACAGAAGAGAGACTCATACCAAGAAGAGAGCATGACCACTCTCCTCAAATGTGCGAATTTCACATTTTGGCAGTGAACGACGAAGTCTTTCACCTTCCTCTATACTTGGTAATAGCTGATCCCTTCCACTATAGAGAAACAATGATACGACCTCGTTTAAAAACAGTTACATAGAAGACATATCCAAAGTAAACTATATGCGTTGAAGCAATCTGCAAATACTGACCCATGCTTGTAAATGTTGTGCCCCTACTGCAGCAAAACTTTGTGCATAAAAAACAGGAGCTTTTAAGCACTGACATAAGTTACATAACACTTTATTGCACACCCCCCCCCCCCTTTTTCTGCTCAAAGTGTCCACATCTGACAACCCAACCATTTTATATATTAACAGGAATTTAATTATAAGTGTATAGCATGAACGAAAGAGAAAGAAACACAATGGCCTTGTAATCATAAATCTCATAATCGGTAATGAGACTCTATGTGGAACAAAGGGAGTATATCCTTAAAGATATGAACATAGTTTGTGAAACAATACTCGTGGAATGTCCCATAATAGCCAATATCACTGTGCGGAACAAAGGGAGCATATCATTAAGATGTGAATCAGAAAATTTGCTGTTACATTATACACACACATGTATGTATGTATGTATACACACACACACACACACACACACACTTCTGCAGTTGACCAAAAACTTCAAGAGCGAAAATTTTATCAACTGCTCGATAAAAGTGTGAAGGTCTTCATTGTTCTTTCTATTAATTCATATATGTAAGTTTCAAGCTAGGATATTATTTGCAGCCACTCGCTACTCGTTGAAATGGTAGAGCATATTATTTCCTTGTAACTGTAACACTCATAAGAGAATCAAAGTTGAACAGACCACTTGTGCATTAAAACTTAGGATCCCTCCTACTAAATGATGTAACTGAAGGTTGTAGAATACCATAGCAAACTTAACGTCAGAAGTTTGTGATAGTTGAAATCTGGTGATACAAGATATATAACTGCAAGACTTTCCATAAATATTCACTTTCTTAGCATGGTTCACATAGAAGTGCTAGAAGATGATGACTGCTCACCTGCAAAGAACCAGTGTTTGAGCTTTGATAGCATGGAGACGTGAATTAGTGTATGTACAGGCTGTTTCAAACATACTCATCTTCCAAAGAAGCGTCTCGGGAGTAAATATTTCGGCTAGGCCCTGGAACCTAAAGCATTAAACTTTCTGCATGAACTAGACCAAGTACAATAACTCATAAACTCAAACAACACAACGAGACTACTAAAGATATTTGTGGGTAGTATAATAATTCTGTAAAACAAGTGAATAACTTCTTAGTCATATTCAGATAGAGGTAATGAGCTAAGGATCGGCACATGATGCTGTGAAATCCCCCATCCCACATAGGAATGATATGGGCTTTGATTGTGATATATAAGCCTCCACTATACTACCATTGAGCACCAATAACATCCATGGACTTTTGGGTGGGCCTGTGGTAAGCCAAGTGGACCCAGTTATTTGTGTTCAGTGTACCAGTTTGTGGTGAAATTTAGCATAATTAACAGCAGTCTCTCCTTTTTGTAGTTTTTATCATGATAGAGTTACGAGCGTGTGCTATTGTTTTGAATCTTACTGAAAGATAGGATGATGTTGCTGCAAAGGTCTCTGACAATTCTGTAATAGTAGCAGTCTCTCCTTTTTGTAGTTTTTATCATGATAGAGTTACGAGCGTGTGCTATTGTTTTGAATCTTACTGAAAGATAGGATGATGTTGCTGCAAAGGTCTCTGACAATTCTGTAATAGTTTGTTCGAGTGGAAGCCCCTTCTCCAGAGTAGCCATACCAATTCTTGACGGCGATCCTGTATGAATTAATAAAAAGTTTTAACAGTTGAAATCAATGTTTGCATATTTATTACTCCCTCTGTCCATATGTTAGCCTCTATTTTCGAATTTACAAGAACATTCAGAAGGTTGACTTTTATGCACTTTTAGTAACACATGTACACAAATATCCTTAATTAGAACGTTTAAGCCATTGCATTAGGACATAATAGTTACTAAAGTTATCATAGTAACCTCACAAAAAAGGGACTCCAGTCAGGGACACATATTTTGGGAAAATGGACACTCATTTAGATAAAGCGGAAGCATTCAGAGCAGAACATTATAAATTGCTGGCTTCATGAGAGACTAAAATAAAACGTCAAAGCATTACTGGAATTGCAAAAAAAAAAAAAAAAAAAAAAAACATCAAAAGAACAGATAGAATAAACCTGTCATTAAGCTGAGTAGATAAGGAAGGCCAAGATGGAGCTGCTCAGGTATAATTTTTAGCATGGATATTAAAGGCTGCAACTGAGACTTACTGAACGATGTAGCTGAACGAAACAGAAACATCAGGAAAAAGAACAATCGAAGGAAACAAATTAAATAGAGGCATAACCCCCACAAAAATGGTGCATCAACAAATGCAATCTTTACCAGGGTTAGCCAAGATGAGTATAAGATCAATATCAGGGTTACGACCAGCAACAGCTAACGCAAGACATCCCCCAGCGGACTCTCCAACAAGATAAATGGGCCGTTTTGGTGAATGACTATGCTCTGACCTTACTGTTCTTTCAACCAGCTTCACCAATGCTGAATCATAAGAAAAGACAAACTAGATTAGCATATTATTCACATTTGTAGGCGGTAATTTTATTTTTATTTTCCATTTGTTGAAAATTTGTAATAAAGACACCTGTAAAGGGTGTCCGATCTTCAGCAGGAATATGCAAGCACCAGATATCAAAAATCCTTCATTTGAGGGGAATCAGAAATCGAAAACTATCAGTAAAGATTATGGCTTATGATCAACGATAAGCTGAAGCGTAGAATCTAGGGTTCTTACTCTCCAAGTCTTTGATGATGCAAAATAAGTCCAAGTCCAACACCATCAATCCCTGAAAATCTTAAACTAAATGCAATCTGTAAGAGAACAAACAGCACCAATCATATGACTAAGTTATGTTGATTTATATGATAATTGATGAGACCGAGCATCATAGACCGGACCGGACCCGGTTCAGAGCCAGTACAAACGAGTTCGACTACACCGAACCGGATAAGCCCGCAAGCGAGCAAACCCGAGAACCCCGGGCTCCCCGATGACCATGACCGAGATGGCTCTGCCTCCCGCTATTCTAAGGGTCCCGTGTTGATCACTCAACCTCATGCCCGGAGCCCGCAGTATCCAGCTGTCATAAACATACAACTGACGTTACATGTTCGTACCTGACATACCATAACGGTTGGTGGTGGAATCATGATTCCCTGACAACACGCCACGTTCTCAGCCACTCCCCTGGACAAACCAATGAGGACCTGCCGCGTGTCTATCCGGTACCAGGGCAGTTAGTACCTTGAACCTACCTCCTTCTTCTACTCATATAAATACTCCTATCCGACCCCATGGGCCAGGTACGTGCTCTACCCTAATCACACACACTAGATCTTCATAGATCTATCTTCTTAGGTTTTCCTCCGAGAACTTACTCTCACACCCGAGGGCCTAAGCCGGATTCAAACCCGGCCTTGGTCCTAACGGTGTTCTTGTTTGTGTTGTGATCAGGAACAGGAGACAATCATATTGGAGTTCTATCTCCGTGACCCCAGATTCACAGGGCGTCATCAGTGGTTCCATTGCCGGGAAACGAAAATCTTCCCAGTGCAATCTTCTTGCTTCGTTTGCTTTTCCAATCTAATTCATTTCAAATCCTCATCTAGTTCTTCCGTCTTTCACGGTTCTGAAAGTATATTCCATTCTTTCTGTTGATTCTTGACATACAAAATCTTCGCAATGACTGGGAAAGAAATTTTGAACCCAAATGCTAGCCCTTCGGGACAAGCGCCCCAGGGGTCAGTCTTCGCCAGATTGGGAAATAAGACACTTAGCGGCAACTCCTATACCCCCTCTCAAAGGGCAAGGAGAGAGGCGGATCTGAGAGATCGTATAGAAACCTCTAAAGCTCTCAAGACTCAAAAAACTCCCGTCACTCCCCTCACTCCTGATCAAATCCAAAAGAAAATCCAGATCCTGACGGACAGGCAAAATCTGGTAGCGGAAGGGCTACAGTTGAATCTAGCCCTGGAGGAGCTGTTTAATGCCGAGGCCAATGCTGGAAGCCCTCCTGAAAAATCAAAAACCCATGATCTGACAAGTTCTAAAAGCAGAGCCAGCAGGGTTGTAGGAGAAAAAAGGTGGACAATCCTCGTGGACGATGATGAGGAAAGGGGAGAAGAAGAGGGGGAAAGTGAGGAAGGAGAATCACAGCCTAGAAAGCCTAGAGGCCAACTTTAAGGGAAGGCAGTTGTTAAAAACGGTGATAAACTGACAGAAACAGTAAAAAGGGCTAAAACGGGGGACATGATGGATCAAAAGTTCCAAAGAATGATCGCGGAGCTATGGGAGTCCAAGCAA
This sequence comes from Campanula takesimana, assembly GCA_026119855.1. Taxonomy (NCBI): domain Eukaryota; kingdom Viridiplantae; phylum Streptophyta; class Magnoliopsida; order Asterales; family Campanulaceae; genus Campanula; species Campanula takesimana. The sequence continues at coordinate 620,006 of JAOWBW010000394.1, read as the reverse complement.
AACGTAACAAAGTGCGTTGGACCCATGGACGCCTTCGCATCATGGATCAATGATTCCCCAATCCAAAGAGGAAAGGTACCCACGCTGGACGCGTATGATAGCTCATCTAATTCAAAAAGCCATGTTGGGCGATTTGAAGGGCAGATGGCTCTGTTTTCAACAGATGAGGCCGTGAAGTGCAAAGCTCTCGCCTACACCTTTAAAGGGAAGGCGTTGGGATGGTTATTGGCCCATAAACCGCGCTCTATCTGCAGCTATGAGCAATTGCGGACTTCATTCTTGAACTCGTTCGCGGGCGCCGGGGAGGCCGCAAGACCAAAATCGGACCTGTGCGGCGTTAAGCAATATCCCGGGGAAAACACGAAAGCATACATCACTCGGTTCCGAAAAATGACCGAGCAGATTGTGGATTTAACAAAGAACGACATCGAACTATGCTTCCTAGGGGGATTAACATCCCACACTTTGAGGCAGGAGTTTGCTTGCCGAAAACCCGAAGGGACGAAAGAGATGTATAACAGGGCCATCGCTATGGCCGGAGTAGAACCCGCATTCATGGCTGACGCCCGCAGGAGCGTAAGGGAACGGATCGAGCCCGCTCATGATCCCCGTCACCACTCAGGCTATACGGGGAACAGTAGCGGCCGAGGTAGAGGCAGGCCAAGGGGCATACCCAACTTTAAAAGAGGCGATGACAGTGCCTTCACCCCTTGATCGCACCAAGAGCCGAGATATTGCGGGCAGAAGCTTTGCCTCCTCCACCTCCACTGGAGAGGAAGCCTTACGAGGCGAACAAAAAGAAATGGTGTGGATACCATGAAAGCCACGGACATACCACGGATGACTGTTTCCAGTTAAAGAAAATAATACAGCAAAAGGTAGAGGCCGGGGAACTAAAGAAATGGATCACGGGGTCCGGCAATAAAGGGGAGGCCCCACGGGGAAATGTCCAATACATCCGCCCCAATGATGCTCTAGAGGATGTGATTATAAACCCAGCATACCCCGAACAGACGATAAAGGTCGGGCTAGAGATCCCCGCAGAGGAAAGGAAGATTTTGATAGAGCTGCTAAGGAAAAGCCTGGACGTGTTCGCTTGGGCCGTAGAAGATATGAAGGGGATAAGTAGGGAAGTGATCGAGCATGAATTAAATATCGACCCCACATTCTCCAGGGTCCTTCAAAAAGAAAGATATTTTTCCCCGGAGAAAAGAGTTGCGATCAAAGTGGAAGTAGATAAGCTGCTGAAAGCTAAAATCATAAGCCCTATCAAATATCCGAAATGGTTGGCCAACGTAGTAATGGTGACCAAAGCGAACGGAAAATGGAGGATGTGCGTAGATTTTACAGATCTGAACAAAGCTTGTCCCAAAGACTGCTACCCCCTTCCTCGGATCGGCCAATTGGTAGACTCTATTGCCGGGCATAGGGTATTGAGTTTTATAGATGCATACTCAGGCTACCACCAAATTAAGATGAAAGCGGCCGATGTCCCATCCTGCGCTTTTTACGCCGCGGGCAAGACCTACACTTACAACAACATGCCGTTCGGTCTCAAGAATGCGGGCTCAACGTATCAAAGAATGGTAGGCATCGTTTTCGACGACCAGCTGGGCCGGAACCTGGAGGCGTACATCGATGATATGGTGGTCAAAACAAAGGAGGCATCCCATGATATTGACGTAGCAGAGACCTTCACCAATCTCCGGAAGAACAACATGAAGCTAAACCCCTCCAAGTGCGCCTTTGGAGTAAAGGCAGGAAAGTTCTTGGGTTTTATGGTGAACCAGAGAGGTATCGAAGCAAATCCGGAAAAAATCAGGGCATTGGCAAATATGCAACCCCCTAGATGCATTAAGGAAGTACAAAAGCTCAATGGCCGTATCACGGCTCTGGGGAGGTTCATAGCCAGATCAGCTGAAAAATGCTTGCCTTTCTTTAAAACTCTCAAAAAGGGAAAAGATGAAGGTTTTGAATGGAACGAGGAGTGCAGAAATGCTTTCGAGCAAATCAAAGCCTACCTGGGAAAACCACGGCTCCTGAGTAGCCCTATCTTGGGCGAGGAACTCTATATCTTCTTAGCCGCAACCAATAATACGGTGGCTGCGGTTTTAGTGAGGGAAGAAAACGACCTTCAGAAGCCCGTATATTATGTATCCAAGGCTATGTCCGCAGTAGAAAGACGGTATTTAAACGTGGAAAAGCTTGCCTTCGCCTTGCTCATGGCCGCTCGGAAGCTGCGGGCATACTTCACCGCTCATCCGATCAAGGTCTATTCAGACGCCCCGCTAAAGAAAGTACTCCATAAGCCCGAGTCCTCGGGGAGAATGCTATCATGGTCCATAGAGCTAACCGAGTTCCAAATTACTTACTCTCCAAGGAAGACCATTAAAGCACAAGCACTAGCAGACTTTGTGGCAGAAACCACTTTCGAATCAAAGGAAAATGAGGTAGATAAGAGTCAGCCTGAGAGAGCAAAGAAAAAGCGGAACAAGGGGGCAAAAGGTGCTGAAGAAAGACCGGAAAACTGTTGGTCATTAAACGTGGACGGGTCCGCAGGGAAAGCTATTAGCGGCGCTGGAATCCTCTTAATCGCCCCAGAAGGTCAAAGGTTTTAAACGGGCTCTAAGGTTTAAGTTCGCAGTCTCAAACAATCAGGTTGAGTACGAGGCATTGATAGCGGGCTTGGAATTAGCCCGGGACATGAAGGTACCAAAGCTAATTGTGAAGAGCGATTCCAGCTCGTCGTAACCCAAGTCAAAGGGGAATATGAAACAAATCACCCAGTGTTACTCAGATACAAAGAGCTCGCTGTAAGTTTGTTAAAGGAGTTTGAATACCACGAGCTAAACCAGGTTAACCGGGCTGAGAATTCCGAGGCGGACCTACTCTCAAGAATAACAAACGAAGACATTGCCAAGCTCAGTGTTGACTGCTGGATAGAATTTGCGGAACGCCCAGCCATTGATAGGGCAGAGATCCATCAAATAGGGGAGCCGGAGAAAGACTGGGTGGACGAGATCAGAGAATATGTCGAAAATCAAACCCTCCCCGACGATCCTGACCGGGCAAGAGCTCTGAGGAAACAGGCCGCCAGATACACGGTCTTTGATGATGTGCTTTATCGGAGGTCCTTCACCAAACCATTGCTGAGGTGTGTAAGGTCTGACACCGTCACGAACCTGCTATACGAAGTGCATGAGGGAGTATGTGGAGGGCATCCAGGAGCCCGAGCGCTGTCCGACAAAATCAGATTCCTCGGGTATTACTGGCCAACCATGAAGAAGGATGCGGAGGATTATGTCCGAAAGTGCGATCAATGTCAAAGGTTCGCCAACATTCCGAGACAGCCATCCACGGAACAAAGCTTGGTAGTCCCGACTTGGGCATTCGATATGTGGGGGATTGACCTGATTGGTCCTTACCCCAAAGCACCTGGAGGACCACAAATGGTAGTGGTTGCAGTGGATTACTTCACAAAATGGATAGAAGCGAAGGCTCTGACTAGTACCACCGAAGCAAACATCATCAAGTTTGTCTACGACCATATATACTGTCGTTTTGGTTTACCACAGGCTATTGTTTCCGATCATGGACTTCAATTTCAAAGCAAGTTTACGGCGGAATGCAGAAGACTCAACGTAAAGCACCGACAGTCCTCAGTAGCAAGACCGCAGGGGAACGAGCAGGCCGAGGCTGCTAATAAACTGCTCATGACCGCGTTGCACAAGAATCTGAAGGGAAGAAGCGGGCGTTGGATGGAAGAGCTCAGTACTGCTCTATGGGTTGTCCGCACCACTACGAGAAACTCAACTGGAGAAACCCCTTTTTCTTTGACATATGGGTCTGACGCAGTCGCGCCCGTGGAAGCAGCTTTGCCCACCTACAGGGTGGCCCATTTTGATGAAACAAAGAACGAGGAAGCCCGAAGAAACGACTTAGACTCTCTTGAAGAAAAACGGTTGCAAGCACGGGCAAAAATGGTCAATTACAAACAAAAAGCAAAGGTTCATCATGACAAGAGAGTAAACAAGAGATCATTTGCCGTAGGGGACTGGGTGTTAAGGAAAGTCGAAGTCGCGGGAAGACAGCCCGGGTATAACAAGCTTGCGCCCAACTGGGAGGGGCCTTATCAGATAGCCCGCATAATCAAAGAAGGGACTTACAGACTCCTCACCAAAGAGGGGAAGGACTTAAAGAACGCTTGGCACAGCGACCACTTGAAGAAGTACTACCCTTAAGAATTGTATTCCCCCTTTTGTTAGAAATTTGCCTGTTTTCCATCTCCGCACTGTAATTTTGATGTAATGGCTCTATGAGCGGGAAAAATCTGAAAGATTAATAATATTATGCTTGTTCCGTTGAAGCGAAAGATCATAGATATGTACTTAAAAGAAAAGCGTGTATACGGCAAGATATGACTAAGTACCAACCCACCAAGGCTCCGCGCCTAAAAATAACCGTTGCATGAATCTTCATGCACGATGCGCGGTCATACGCCCTCGAGCTAGACCGCAAGCCCGTCAAGGAAAATAACCGTTGCATGAATCTTCATGCACGATGCGCGGTCATACGCCCCCGAGCTAGACCGCAAGCCCGTCAAGGGAAATACCGTTGCATGAATCTTCATGCACGATGCGCGGTCATACGCCCCCGAGCTAGACCGCAAGCCCGTCGAGGGAGATACCGTTGCATGAATACCAGATATAGAAAGTTCAAGACACGTTTACATTGATCAAACAAAAGGGGCCCCACAACAGGCTGGGGCCATAGCCTTGAAAAGCAAAGAAGAAATACAAAGCAAAGTGATCAAGGAAAAACAAAAACCAAAACAATGACGGTAGAGCCGGAGGAAGCACAATGCCCACCATCATCCTCCATCCCATCTCCCCCATCGTCACTGGCATCTTCATCGGAGCCGCCGTCGGAATCATCAGAGCTGGAAATAAGAATAGGAGAATCCGGCCCTCCTACAGCCATTCCCGAGCCGCCTTCACCAGCACCCTCAAACATCTCCTCATCCTCATCCTCACCCTCATTCATGTCTTCGTCAGAAGATTTGCCCTCAGAAGAGGAATCGTCAGAAGGAGAAGTGTTGAGAGGGGGAGACTGCTCACCATTACTATCAGTTGGGGAGTCCTCCATAGGAAAAGGAGGAGAAGGAGAATCTGAGGAAGAGCCATCAGAATGGGAAGGGTCAGGGAGAGACCTATTCGAGAAGCTATCAGAAGCCATGAAAATTGGAAAAGATTAGAAGAATAAGTTGAAAGAATGTTTCATACCTCACTTATAGCCAGGGCAATACGAAAGGGCGGGAAGACAGATAGCCGCCATAAATACTGGCGTGAGAGGAAAAAGGAGGGAGATAATGAATAGGTTGGTGACAATAAATGCTTGGCAATTCCAAGGCAACAAGCAAAAGGGCAACAAAGTACAACGGAAGTAAATATCAGGGAGATATGGAGGTCAAGAGCAGAATAAATAGATACATAACAAAATCAAGTCAATATACAATTAAATGTTCAAGTTCGTGAAATCTAGGGCTATTACAAAAGGTCCCAGGACGCAGCCCGGTCTGATCTTCAACTGGCCGGAGGAGGATTGACTTCCACTTCTGGAACAGAATCAGAGGCATTATGGTCAGCTGCAGAACGAGCCAGAGCTTCAGAGGCTTCAGCTATAGCGGAGGCAAAAGTTGAAAAAGGGAGAACAATACCTTCGACGAAGGGGCCGTTGGGGCCAAAGACCTTCTCCAGAGCTGCGGCCAGAGACAAGGCGGATTCATCACCTGTAAACCGCAAATCATCTATCATTTTGATCAAGGGTTGAACGGTTACAGGTGAAACCGGAGGCAAAGCATTCCGAACCGACTCGGGCAGGGCCTCAAGCTGATGATCGGCAAAGGGCACCAAGGAATGACCATTAAAGCATTCCGGATCCGTGGCCACGATGGAACAAATAATAGTTATCTCCTGAGCAGTGTATTTCCCCGTGGCCGCAAGATTCCGGGCAATAGTGTGCACCGCCTGCTCGTACTGCTCATTGCCCGCGATGGATATTTTCTCGGAGTACTCAGCAGACTCTTTGAATTCAGCAACCGCCTTGCCCCTCTCCTCCTCCAAGACCCGCTCTCGCTCATTTTCATAGCGCATTTGATCAAGAAGTTTACCGTCCAGCTCATCCACTCTGTTGGATAGCTCCTCGGATTTCTTCTTCTCCGCTTCTAAAGACCTCAGGAGCTCAGCATTGCGAGCATCAACACTCGCCTTCTCGGCCTCAGCCCGTTCTTTGGCTTCTCTAGCAACTGTCAGATCACTGCTCAATTTAGACACTTCCTTGGCCGCGCTAATGACCTCCGCATCTTTGCTCTTCAGCTCCTTGCCAGTGCTCTCCACAGCCTTGGTCAATTTATGGATCTCCTCCCTCGCCGCCATCAGCTCAGTATTCCTCGCCGCGATCACGGCAGCATCAGCCTCATGTTGAGTACGCTGATAGATAACTTCGTTGGCAATCTGCAAATAACAAAAATGATTACACTACGGGGCAGAAAGAAGCACGAGATGTAATCCAAGTCAAAAACGAACCTCGGTCAAACACAGACCCACATTGCCCGCGGCGGCGATGGGATTCGAAGCAGCCAAAACCTTCTGTTGATAATCAGGAAAATAGAGGCCGTGCATTAGCACGTCACCAACATAAGCATTAGCGCTTCGGCGACTATGGAGATCTACCCCATAAACCTCTGGGGCCTTGGCTATCTTGAGCCCAAACTCCCGGGCGCGCTCTCTATCTTCAATCGACTCTACCGGATACAGATTGGAGCACATGGTCCCTCTCGAAGGAGATAAAACCGTAAAATCGCCAGAGGAAGAGCCCACCTTTTGATATTTATCTCTCTGAGGGGATGTTGGATCCCCGCCAGCGGATCGTTTCTTTGTTGGCTCGGGAGCAGATAGACCTATGCCAGGAGCCTGAGAAGAGTGGCCGGTTCCGATCAAAGTCTTACCGCGACCAGCGCCTTGACGGGGATTCGGAGGCAAGTTCCGGGTCAATTGCGGCTGAGAAATCACGGCTCCGGATTTATCAACCTTGTCCGTAACGGGGATCTTAACCCCAGGAGCCTCCGTCTTTTTCATGGCATCGGCTCTCCTTTGTTTTTCAAGAGCTGCGGCTTTCCTGGCCGCGATCTTAATTTCCGCTGCGGTCTTGGGAGGCATCGTGTCAGTCGGATCTGCGAACAAGAACAGCAGTCAGATAGATGAAACAGATCGAAAAAGACAGGAAAAACAGTATGAAAAGGTACAATGTAAGAGACCGAGTAAACCAGGGTCAGGACACGTCTCCCCCGAATTACAAGCAGAGCAATCAGAAAGGAAAACAAATGATTGATGAACTTTCCAATCAGGGTCTCGCGACAAAGGGGCCATGATAACCCTAGGCTCGGGGCCAGAAGCGCGCCTCGGGGCCACCCCGGCGAATGTCAGAAGCTCTTCATCGCTGATAATCGCTGAGACATCGTAGACTTGAGGAGTCTCCATCACCGACTGATCATCCAGGGTGACCCTCTTCGTAAACCGAGCAAGATAAGCCTCCATCGCCGCGCTCAGATCTCGACCTTCTTCTGGATCGGGAAAATTTTGGCGGGACATCGAGATCGGCGCTAGATTATCAGGACGAGGGAATGGCCAGCCTAACCGATTCTGAATAACGAAAGGGTATCTTTGCCATTGATCGAACTTATTGGTAGCAGCGGAAAAAATTTTCTCAGACCGCGGTTTGGTCTTCAAGCTCAAGCAGCCCGCAGTAACTTGATGGGTAAAATAAATATGGAGCGCGGATAAAGAGGGCTCGTACCCCAGCACACGGCTCACAACTATAAAGCACACCAGATAACGAATGGCATTCGGGGTCAAGTCCATAGGGAGGCAGTGGGTGAACTCAAGAAATTCACAAATAAATGGGTCCAAAGGAAGGCGCAGCCCATTTTTGAACTGAACCGGATAGAATATGCAAGCAAGGTTCTCGGCCCGGATCAAGGGAGGAGTCATTGATTTACCGCCCATAAGAGACTCATATTCAATAAGACCATGGACAAGATAGACTTTGGAGTCGACACAAAACTGCGATAAATACTCATCGTTAGCATCCTCCTCACTCTCGTCCCTCAGACCCGCACCAGAGCAAGACGCACCTGCTTGACTGGACCTCCTGTTATCCGGGCCCTCAGGAAAGGAATCCACGATCCTAACAGGAGAGCGGAGCAAGTTGACCTTGCGGGCAGTATCAGGGGCCAATCTCTCCAGTTGCTCGCGTGAGTCCGATTGAGTGTCTGAAGACCCACCTCCCTCGACGTCACGAGCAGGTTCATCCAATAAGAATTCATCGCCATCATCAGCCCGCTCTGAAGCGTCCCCACTGCTGGTCACCTCAATCACCCCAGCATCCGTAGAAATATCGCGGTCATGGTCCTGAACGGGCAATTCGTCATCCAGAGGGGTATCCAACCAAGACTGAGCATCAGGTCCGCTGCGGTCTCCACCTAACCTCACCAACCTTCTAGCATTACCGGCCATATCTACATTATCGGGGAATCGAGTTAAAACCGCTTTCACAAAAACCCCTAACTGTTCCTCGCCCCCTAGGACCCTCATTCTCCCCGGATCAAAATGGACCGAGGGACCTGTCTCCCACAGCAGGGGTAGGATCTAAGAGTCCCAATCATAGACTATCCCTATGGTCCTGAAAGCCTCCAAGGAAAGCCTTTTCCAGGCATTTATCAGGTACCGGTAAATCCCTCCCGTTCGTCGACAACAACCAAAAAGGTCCGGACGAAGCATTCTCCCCAGGTCCAATTCATCCATAACCACAGTCAGAGGTTTTTTCAACAAAACTTTATAAAATCAGAGATGGACCCGAGATTCCTAAGAAAGAGGCAAGTCAACCGGTTAGGAATCGAAAACTCGGTGGTTAAAAGTTAAAAACTTGGTTCGTGATGTTAGAAGTTTTGAAGACACGGCGTTTTAGGGTTCTACCCCCGATGAACGGTGGAAAGGACCAAACTCGGAAAGTTAGCAATTAGAAGTCAAGCGACGAAAATAAAAACGGGAAGCGCTACCTGTTAATTGATCGAGTTAAGGAAATAGAAGAAGCAAATCGTCGTTCCGAAAGCAATAGCCAAAGATTAAAGGTGCCGAAGGTTTTTGAATAAGCCAATTAGGGTTATTTATACCCCCAGAATGGGTCGGGTTTTGTCCAAGATCCGGAACGACCCGGCATAAACCCGGAAAATGAAGAGGCGGGAATCAGCTTTTTTCGAATTCCAATGACGGTTCGCATTTAATGAGCGTGCTCCTTGTCATATCAAGGACTTGACAGCTACGTCACTAGCCTGACTCGAGGGGCCCACTGTCCTATCGTCAACCACCATCGTGAGACTCCCGTTCCATGATATTCCGTGTCCGTATTTACTACAGTTTATATGATAATTTCAAACATATTAGATCTAATTCAAGTTATGTTGAACTTCATCATCTACTTAAAGATATAAATATATTTGGATGCATTACCAGATTAAATGATTACGTGCTCTGCATTATGCATAGTATTATTCTCAATATAAGGAATTTAATGAAAAACTAGTCCTACAAAAATGGAAGGTTAGAGAGTGAAATAGACCTGGTAAAAAGAGCAAGAGTGGAGAGTTGTTTGCTTGAGAGGCGCACTCCAAAGGCGAAAACCACCGGGGAGGGCCGCCGTCCGATCTGCTAATTAACTCTTCCGACTGATGAAAGTAATCCTTCAAGCTCAGACGCTCCGGCTTCAAATCGACGTGTTTCTTAGTCCAAGCAGCAGCAGCAGCTCCATCCTTCCTCTCGAAACTTCCTTCAATACTCGTGGTGGTCGATAGTTTTCCAGAGGCTGGTACAGAGACATTATTTGGTCTCAATTTGAAACCGGTGGCGGCCGGTGATGTTTTGTGGCGGAGAAAGGCGCCGGAGCTGGAAATGTTGTTTCCGGTGGCAGCCATTACGGTGCGAGAATTCCGTTTGTGGTGGGAATCTTGCTTTCAGAAATGGGCAATGCTATTACAAAATGAAGATATAAAGATGCCGTGGCGATATTTCATTGGTTATACTAGGCACACTTTAATTAAAAACATCAACACAATTATGATACCTCATTTTGTAAGCCACATTTTGTACCCATCTTTTGTAAATATTACTCCCTCCGTTTCAAATTATCTGTCGATTTGGGAGTAAAAAATTGTTTCAAAATATCTATCACTTTACTATTATCAATGCATTTTTACTCTTTTGTCTCAGTTATATCCTTATTAATGATAGTGAAAGACCAAAAGTATCTCTCATATGCAAGCATTTAATCACATAAAAGGTTGAATTATATTAGGGGCAAATGGGTCTTCTTAACATGCATTAATTACATTTCTTAATATATACTCCATTTTGGGTGTCTCATTCGAAGTAGAACAACCCAAAAATGTAAATGTTTTATTTAAAGGGACCCACATTCATACTCACAACAACTTTACACTCATTATTCTCTACCCCAATTTCTCTCTCTTACTTTACTTTTCATACTCACAACACCTACTCCACTAACATTTTTTCCTTAATCCCCGTGCCCAACCCAAAAATCCTAATTCGGGTGGGACGGAGGCCGGAGGGAGTATATTTTGAAACGAATGGAGTATTAAGTAATCATAATAATTGAATTTTTTTTTATTATTATTTTTTGGTGAACAATCATAATAATTGATGCAAAGACGATCTAAGCACATTACACACTCGCACACAACCAGCAAGTTCATTAAGTTCAGGCCCAAGTTCATTAAGTTTAGGCCCAAGAGCAGGAATTGGCCAACTTTAAGGTTAAGGTTTTGATTATTTCTTTTTGAACATTTACGCTACTATGTTATTAAGAAGGTGGCTCGAGGCCTATAAAGTGATGATACATTTTTCTAGCAAATTGTGCATTATCATGCGCTAATTGAATTACAACTCTATCTACCTTACTAATAAAGACTTCGTTACATTGAGAAATTAGGAACTGAATATCTAATAAGATCGCTTCCAATGAAACATCTTTGTATGTTGAGTTATTGATGTAGTCTTGCGCTTGCAATGAGTCTGTGAAAAGAAGTCAGCGTAGGAGTTGTGGACCGCCCACTCTAGTCGTTTCCATGATGCTAAAACTTCGGCTTGTATGCTTGAGTTGCTCGGTAAGATATACTACCTGTTGCAAGTCTACTTGTTCCCAGCCGAGGCCAGCTGGGGTGGAAATGGTTCGGTTTAGCTCGGTTTGGGCGAATTTAGAGACCAAACCGCTAGTCATCGGCTTGAGAAAATCCCAAACTGAGCTGAACCATTAAATAGTTGAAACCGAGCTGAACCAAACCATCACGGTTCGGTTTGGTTCGGTCCAAACCGTGGTTTCATTTTTCGGCTCAGAATTCAGTCCAAACCGCATTCCAGACCATGGCCCAAACCAAGGCCCAGACCATCAGGCATAAAATTAATGGAGGGATTGATTTTGGTTAATGTATGCTGAGCTTGTATTCATTTATCATATCGGTCATACTAATCCAACTGTCCATACTAGATTTTCACGGTTCAGCTCGATTCGGTTCAACGGTTCAGCTCTACGGCTCGGTTTTGCGGTTTTGGTTCGCGGTTCAGCTTGATATGGTTCGGTTCGGTTTGGTTTGGTTCGGCTTGGAAGGGCCAGACCGTAAGCCGAACCGAACTGTATGGTTTATAACTTTTCGAAACCGAGCTGAACCACGTATGTATAAAAACCGAGCTAAACCACATGGCTTGGTTCGGTTTGGTTCCAAACCGCGGTTTGAGCCAAACCATTTCCACCCCTAAGGCCAGCCCATCTAGCATTTTGTTTCCAAGAACAATCTGTGATCAAGACTTTAAGTTACTTTGGGTACATTATTTGAGGTATTCCTTGAGAGTCTTTCCATTCCACGAATCAAGACTCAGGGGGTGATTATTTGGTTCCATTCTAGTTGGTTTTGGGTTGAGGGTTTTATTGGTTGTAAGGCTTATTTTTATTTTTTGAAGGTTTTAGAAAGCTATAGGAACGGCTTCATTTATGGATGGATAGTCATTGTTTAGCTGGCTCTCAATTAAACTTGTGACTTTAATCTTAATCAACTTATATTATCTTCATTTAGTTTCCTTTCGATGACAGTAACAAAAATCTTATCAATTAATTATTGGAATTTGGTGCTCATGCCCCGATCTATTTGCCTTATGATATCAGCCTTTTTTTAGTAGGGAATCACTCCTAACCATATGAATCTCAGAACTAAACATAATCATTTTATCCTTCAACAATTCTTCGCAAAGGTTTGAAATCAATACACCCAGTGACGCATACATCTTTGTTGTTACCCCGTTAATGTTTTGAGCGACATCACTAACTGCAGAATGATTATTCAACTTTCCCTTCTTGGCCATGTCATCAACCATTCGTTCCCATTGGAGCTCTGCTATTGTCCTCCCTTCTTCTTTCTTCAACCCTCTCATTGTATGTTGAGGAAATAAAGATCTATAAGCCAGCTCAACAGGAATGGTGGAAAGAGAAATTTTTCCTTCCTTCGTTGTCTTGATGCCAGATTCCCATCTAGTGATTACTTGTGTTGGGTGTGCTTATCACTTAACCCTCCTATTTTATGTTAGAATTGATTGATACCACACCTATGAATATTTTATGGACTTTAGGACCTTATGTAAGAAGTTTATAAACTTCAATTTTAGCCAAGTCCATTTTATAGTATAGGCTTAGATTATAGGACTTGAAGCTATGAAGGATCGAAGATTTTCTAAGCAGGATTCATTTCACTGCACAGGATGTTCTCTACGCAGGTGGACACTGCGCATAGATCTTCTTCGCAGCTTTTGACCCTGCTCAGTTTTCAAGATCTTATTCCCCAACTCTGAAGTTGAGATCTTCCTTTGGTATGACCAAGCATGGTGCGCATGCTCCCCATGCGCAGCATCCGTGCGCACCGGCAATGCGCATGCCTTTGTGCGCGCACGCTCAACCTTGGTCAAAGTTCTTATCTCCTGATCTCATATTCTAGAAGCTTGGAAAGCGTCAAGACAAGCTACGCTTTCTGGATTGAGCCAAAGTGCTGAGGTGTGCACAAACGACAAAATAAGCACACTCAGCAACACCATCAGTGGAGACACGCTTCAACGGTCATATTTTAAAAAGAAGACAGCTGTCAACCTTCTAGAAGAAGCCTTTGAATTTAGTCTTCATGCTCAGTCTCCAACGGCTCAAAGATACCTGCGCACCAATCATATTGTGCCAAGTCATCAACTTTGATCAGAGCTCGAACGGCTATAAAAGGACATCTGCGCACCAATCATATAGTGCCAGCTCATCGTCCTTGCTCAGAGCATCAACGGCTAGTTTTGGAGCTCAGCTATAAATAGCATGCTCATCCTCATTTTCCAATAGGCTTGTGAACAAGGAGCTGGAGTGCTTGTTCAGCCAGAGCTAGAGTTTCATGCTTCATTAGAGAAACCTTGATAGATCTGAAGACTGCTGCTCAATATTTCCAGATTCATTAGAACAGCCTTCAAGATCTTCAAACCTTCAAACTCCTGCTCAAATCCCAAAATCCCTATACCACCAGAATTCTTCGTGCTCTTCATCTCATAGATTCATAGAGCCCAGAATTTCTGTCACACACACACCTCTTGAAGCTTTGATCATTCTGATCTAACTTCTTGAGATACACCGGTTTAGTCTAGGATTTGTTCTTCATAGATAATAGATCTTGAGTTAGTATTGAACTCAAAAGTTGTAATTTGTAATACTCTCTCATATTATAAGATCTCCATTAGAAATCCAAGACTAAACATCTTGGTAGAGGACGTAGATCTTTCCTTGATCGAACCTCTCCAAATAGCTTGTCCATCATTCTTACTGCTTATTTCATGCTTAACCTTTTATGTATTACTGCTTTGTTTGATCTTTCAGATTGCTACACTTTACTGCTGTAATTGTTATTGCTCATTTGCCCTAGCACAATTTTATCCAACTCTTTAGCCAAAACTTAGCGCGTAAGTTTTTCATCTCTGCGCAGTATACCCTGCGCAGAGCTGCTTTAAATCTTCCGCTGTGCATTTCACACTCTTGCTGCGCGCTATACTTAGCCAAAATAAGAGCTGTGCGCATAAGCCATTAATTTGCAAAAGGGTTTGAAAAGAATTTAAAAACGCTATTCACCCCCCCCCCTCTAGCATTTTTCACACCCTTGTTGCCCCCTTGAGACTATCAACTTGTTCTTGGCCTAGACTGAACATGAATGGAGTTTCTTTATCGCTACTAGAGTTGAATTGAGTCCCCTCAAGCGTAGTTCCAGTATTATGAACCTTGACCTCATCACCATTTTCAGAAACTTTCCAACCTTCAGCATCAAACTCCAACGATCTCTCTGTTTCTTCTTTTTCATTTTGAGTGAAGAAATAGTTAAAACCATGGTTACTCTTCCCATCAAACTTGTTCAGTACCTCATCATAATTCACACTCTTAGTTTCATTTCTCTCGTGAACATACAAATCAACAACACCAACACTCATTTCCTTTTTACTCGAGTTTGAAATCTCATTTCCCGACCAACTCTCAACGGTTTTCTCAATTTTATCTTGAGCATCGTTGTGTAACAGGGATTGCATTGATTTGCTTGTGATTGGAGAACTGTTGGCCTGCAGCTGGTTCAACCTATTAGCCGGCTCACCCGAACTACCAATCCACTTCATTGGTATAATTTTGCACCCCTCACTGACTTGTTGCCCCACAATTATTAAGGTTTGGACATCGGCTAAATGAAGATCCGTTCGATCAGCAGCTTCCGGAGGCTTCTCAACTCCATTAGCTCCAATAAAACTTACTATTGATCTCTCTGCCGTCAACTGGTTTTCATCATCTTGTTGTCCTTGAATTGGCCAAAACTCCCTACCACCATCACTTTGATAGTTGATGTCATGGCCGATGGTAAATTCCTCTTTGTGATTAACCCAACCAACACCACCACTTCCCGTCAAATTATGGCTCATAGACATACCAGGGATATAAGACTCATATAGAGAGTAATACTTAGGCATCAACTGGTTATGCGGGTTCATGAATGCTTGTGAATCAAAATTATGTACATGAGACGAAGACCATGAACACGTTTGTGAAGCATTGTGAATAGACGGGAAAGGGTAATACATGTATGAATTTGTGAATTTATTATAGGCTGGAATGTTATTTTGAGGACACTGAGTAGTTTGGTCTGGATATGAACATTAGGATTTTGGGGGTCTGGGTTAATATGTGTTTGGTTAAGATTCTGGAAAGTATTGTTCATATGTGATGTGTGTGGGTTTGGTGTATAAGCATAAGACTGGTGGGAGACAATTGATGAATTAACGTGAAGGTGAGGAGATAGTGTATATGCGTTATACCTGGGTGATGAGCCATTGATATTCAGCCGTTCAAGTTCTCCACCCATGGCTGATTTGAATCTTAATTCTCCATAAGGATTGGTTTGTTCATTCATCTCTTGCCTAGCATCAGTTTGATCTGAGAATCACATTCCTCTATTTGGAGTACCTCCATCTTGGCATGTATCTCCCATAGGCATCTTCCCATTGTCCAGTTGAGATCATATCTTCTCCAGAATAGATCCCATATTCCCCATCTCGGATTTGAGATCTAAGATGCTATTCCCCATATCCGCCATGTTACCTTCAACTGCGTCGAGCTTTCTTTCGACTCCTCCAGTCTTCACACTCAATTCTTCCCTTTGTTTATCATTTCCTTCCAGTCGCTTGTGCAACTTCGCCCACCTAGTTTCCGCCATGTTTATCAAAGTTGCAAAAGCAGCCGGGGATCGACTGCTTTGATACCAATTTGTAACAGATGAGATCTAATCACAAATGCCAAAATGGGAATTGAAACCAAATTGAATTAACCAAGCAACAATAACAACAATAACAGAGTAATCAACTAGGAATTGAGGATTAAACTAAAACTAAGCTAGAACACTATCACTGAGCTATAGCTAAACTATAAAGAAGAAGAAGAAGAAGAAGAAGAAGAAGAAGAAGAAGAAGAAGAAGAAGAAGAAGAAGAAGAAGAAGAAGAAGAAGAACTACCACTAAGCTATAGCTAAGAACAAACTAAGAATATGAAAATAGCTAAATCATCCACACTTGGATCACGCCTCTTATGCCTCTTTTATAGTGAATTCCATGTGCAAGTTGTTGGAGGTAACCGCCTCACGAGTTCATCAAGTGGTCACGAGCTCTCAACAAACTCACGAGTTCTTCACATGCTTCCAACGACCTCGCGAGTCCTACACGTGATCTCTTAACGAATTTACCATCAAGACCTTCCGCTTTGACCTTACCTCTACTTGACCGCAATTGACCCACTCGACCGCACCTTCTTCAACATATCTGACCGCACTCTCCTCCACTTGAACGCACAAACACTCCTTCTTATTCGACCGCACAATACTCCCTTCATTCGACCGCACAATACTCCTCCTCCGTTACAGTCGAAGCTGTCTGAGGTGCTCGTTTGTCTCACCAGGGTGTCACCGGCGACAGTAAATATCGTCGGAGTAGACAGAGGCGACCGGTGTCGCGTTTTAGGGATGACGACTGTGTTTCACGTTGATTGAGAGGTATTTCTGGAGAGGGGGACTAGTTTTCGCTCTGTGTTCTGGTCACCTTTTCCCCATATCTTCCATGGATTTCGGCGACCAAAGGGCTTGCAGCTCGTGTCTTCTCCCTTTCTCTCAGCAACATGATTTAGATGAACAGTAAAAAAGAGCCCATTTGAAAGAACAAGCTCGGTTATGGGTTCTAATTTAATACTTCTGGATTCTAATTACAAGAGTTATACTATTTTTTTTTAGGACTTTAAGTATTATTCCTTACACTTTTACCCCTTTTATGGAGTGTCCCATTATGTATTTAACGAGTGAAACATTAAGTACGCAACACACATTTGATGTTTCCAAAATTTATAAGTCAAATTGAAAAAACATCAAGTATGCATGTCAGTTTTGCAATAAACTCAAAAACTTATAGCACGAAATAAACATTTACTGTAGTTTTTTTTCTTAACAGGAATAAACAACATTTGTGGACTTTATGTGTGATATGTTAATGTTTAGGTTACTAAGTGAAATCTTATATATATATATATATTAAAGTTAGTGAAGAGGGATGTGGTGTTGCCATGTGTACAAGTCATGGAGGAAGGATGAATTTGGTGATGCCACATCAAATCTACCCTAATAAATAAGTGACTTTTCATTTTTTTTCTATTAGCTAATAGTATTAGCTAATAATATTAGTTACTAAATGAGGTATCTATTATAGTTAACTATTATAATAAATAATACATATAATAGTAATAGTTAGTATAATAAGTAACTATTACTTATAATAGTAATAGTAACTATAAAAGTTAACTATTATAGTAACTATTATAGTTAACTATTACTATTATAAGTAATAGTTACTATTATTGTTAACTATTATAGTTAACTATTACTATTATTAGTAATAGTTATTATTATTGTTAACTATTATAGTAACTATTAATATTATAAGTAATAGTTACTTATTATAGTAACTATTATTATTATAAGTACTATTTATTATAATAGTTATTATATAAATTAACTATTATATCTAACTATTAATAATTAACTATTTATTTAATAATTAAATTTAACTATTAATAGTTAACTATTATAATTAAAATTATATACTCCATTATTATGATTGATAATTAACTAATATTATTAAATAAAAATATAAACGAACAAAATATAATAAAATTAATAATTAGTTACCCGTGCATGGCACGGGTTACCCACTAGTTATAATGAAGATTCTTTACCGAAAAAAAAAAACGTACATTTTGTCTGCTGTAAATTTTGCATACACTACACATAGTACTCCAACTAAATTTTCTAGTACACTAGCGGGTAACCCGTGCTCTGCACGGGAAACCAATACTATGTCTTAAAAATTATTTTAACTATAGTTAACTAATATAATAATCATCATTTTAACTAATACTATTAATAATAAAAATTAATCTATATGATTACTATTATTATAATAAATATTATAATTAATTAATACCATTGATAGTAATAGTTAATATATATATTAATAGCAATGATTAGTCTATATAATAATAATTATTAATATAATTATTATAATAAATAATATTATTAATAGTAATAGTTAATTGATATAGTAACTATTATGATTAATTAATATTAAAAATTAATAATCTAACTTATATAATAACTATTATAATTAACTAACACTAATAATAGTAATAGTTAATGTATGTAGCCTATTATAGTTAACCAATATTATTAATAGTAAAAAATAACTTATAAAGTAACTATTATGGTTAACTAATACTATTAATATTAATAATTAACTATATAGTAACTATTATAGTTAACTAATACTATTAATAGTAATAGTTAACTAATATAGTAATTATTATAGTTAACTAATACTATTAATAGTAATATTTAACTTGTATTGTAACTAATATTGTTAACTAATACTATTAATAGTAATAGTTAACTATAATAGTAACTATTATAGTTAACTAATACTATTAATAGTAATATTTAACTTGTATTATAACTAATATTGTTAACTAATACTATTAATAGTAATAGTTAACTATAATAGTAACTATTACTAATAAGAGTAATAGTTAACTATAATGATTAACTATTATAGTTAACTATTACTAATAATAGTAATAGTTACTATAATAGTTAACTATTATAGTTACCCTTTTTAGTAACTATTATTATTAGCTAGTAATAGTATTAGCTAATGAAAATAAAATGAAAAGCCACTTATTTATTAGTATGTTGTTGATGTGGCTTCTCCAAATGCAAGTTTTCTCCATTGTTTGTCCACATGTCAATACCATAGTTTTTTTGACCAACTTAAATATATATATATATATATATATATATATATATATATATATATATATATATATATATATAGAGAGAGAGAGAGAGAGAGAGAGAGAGAGAGAGATTTATTTGAAAAAATTCAAACTGAGCTTAGTTGGGGATTGATTAACTGCTAAAAAGCAGCAAATGGATAGTGATTAATGAGGTACTTGTTGTAACAAATTCTTTTGTCACCATTCCCATCAAACACATAAGCTTACTTTATTCATTTTTTTTTTTTAATCAAATAACTTACTTTAATACGGATGACCAAAATATTAATCCATCCGTTAACCAGTTGTTATTAGCAAGTACTCATCTTAAAGGCTAATATGTCTAATTTCAATTGAGATGTCCATTAAAAAAAATATGTAAGCAAAGCAAGTACTCACCTTAAAGGAATTGCCCTATGTCGCATTTTTTTTTTTAAGGAAGTTTTGTGTGAGACGTTCTCACACATGAGACCGATCTCGATGAGAGAGGAAATGAGCTTGCCCCGCCCCACCTATAGAGAGCAAACAATTTACTCTCTCAACGAGACCCGTCTCATATGTGAGACCGTTTCACATAAGTTTTACTCTTTTGTTTTTTTTTCGTACAGTGTTTTGACCTTTGAGATTAGTTTAAGTTATGAAATGATGATCATTTTCATCCCTAAAGTTTGATGAACATTAAAAATAAATTGAGTCACTTTCTTTAAATTAATAGAAGAATGATATCTTTGATTCAATCTTAATTTAATTGGTCTACGGTCTAGAGGATGCACTAGTGATGGGTATGTTAATCTAAGATTTTCACTTTACCATAAACTTGTGAAACAAGATTACAATCCATATCCATTCTAAATTAGAGCTTATTGGAGTGCCCTCAATTAGGGGTGTAAATGGTTCGGTTTGGGAAAATTTACGGTCCGAACCACTAGTCATCGGTTTGGGATAATTCCAAACCGAACCGAACC